>OY992771.1:14844000-15010154 GCA_963921325.1 Logfia minima | reverse complement strand
AGGATCAAACACTCTAAACTGAGCTTTCTTCAAACCATACAGCGAGTTCCTCTCTGGTTGCTCTGTATCAGGAACAAAAACCAAAACCGCTTCACCGGTATGAGCATCCAGTTCCCAGTAATGAAATCTTCTCAGAAAGTCCAGGGGAATTGTTTCCAGAGGAATATTCTTAAAACAATCAGCCGGAGGATACCTCATTCTGCATATCGGCTGTTTGGTCACCGGGTCTATCCTTTTCTTATGGATATACCTAGTTCCCAAAGTCGGTTTGATGAAGTTATATCTCTTTGTGCGTATCTCTCGTTGTAGAGTGGTTTGGATATAATTAGCACGGTCATTTCAAGACGGATTTATCAAAGAGAGCTGAGCAAGACGATTTACTTCTCCTTTTGGCAAAGTGCTCAGCTTGGTGAATGATCTTTTGAAATATTGGACACCATCAAGTCTCTTGATCATGAAAACACCATTGGATACCTTCCAACTCTTTATCAACCCCGTATACACCCCACTAACCTTGTATGATTTACAAGTTACGGGTACCTGAATTCCAGCCTTACCATGAGGCCACCATTTAGCAATTTTCTCAGCTCTTGTTTCAGTAGTTTCAGTTTCAGGAGCCTGAGCATCAGACGCATTATCAGTTTCTTCTTCACTTTCATCCTCAGAAGAATCAGTCTCAATGGTCGGTGCATCATCATAGAACTCATCATCATCAAGTCCTTCCTCCTCAATATCAACATCATCGGAATCCTCAAAGTTTTCACTTTCATCAACAGAGTTAACTTCATTTAGCATACGTTGGATGAATGAAAGATCTGCACAAGAATAATCGACAGCCAAAGGTCTCGGCTGGCCTGGAGTGTAATGCACGGGGAAGTACTCTTAAGAAGGTATTTCATTAGATGGTTCAATTTGTACATCATCAGATACAGACTCTGACCCCGGTCCTATTGGTTCTATTGATGGACCGGCGGGAACAGACTCCCCCGGACCAATAAAGAAGATCAAACACTAATAAAATGTCAAATGATCAAGAAAATGCATAAAAGTTTAACCAAATGATTTGAAACCACTATCAATCATAGATATTGGCTCTGATACCAATTGTGGATCCCATAAGGGTGATCTTTACTCAAATCATAAGGTTAATGAAGACAAGAAGACAAAGCACAAGATATAAAGTTTGTAATAAATGATAATCAAATGAAAACAAAACTTTATATGCACCAATCCCCAAAATATTCTCAACAAAATCAGTGTAGCAGCCAAATACAGAGAATAGAATGATTGGAAAATGTCTTGCCCTAAATATCTATAACAAGGGTATTTATACTAAACTGTCTGGCCGTTCTGGCCTTGTGTCGCAGAGGTCACAATTGCGACACAAGAACTGTGTCGCAACTACAACTAGTGCGACACAAGCACTGTGTCGCAGTACACAGAAAATGTAATTATTCTAAGTCTATTACATACACAGACACATTACAGACTTGACCAACTGACAGACACTCTAATATGTATCAACAGTAATTCATTAAAACAAGGCTCATTTAAGAGCGATACTCATTTGATAGTTAGATTCATTCGTGATTCGATGTTTTGTTCGCAAAAGAGGTTTAATTAAGTACGAGATTCGTTTAGAGAGGTTTAATTAGAAGTCTTGATTCATTTATAACGCCACACTCGTATTTTCAAAGGAATGTTCAATTCATGTTTATAAAACTCAAGTTGTAGTGTTCAATAAGTTCAAATTACGTTTATATATCAAAGGATCATCAAATCAATGTCAAAATGTTAACAATCTCAACAGATTATTATGTCGAGGTTCATAAGAATACGAGGCGTTATTATGAAACCACCTTCATCATTGTCCGAAACTACAACGATTTATAGTATAAAACTCAGGTTATAGATTTTATGGTTTTAAAGAAATATCGTTTCAAAGTCATTGTAAAGCTCGGGTTGTAAGGTTTATAATTCCAAAGAAATATCGTTTTAAATGACAAAGTCATTGTAAAGCTCGGGTCGTAAGGTTTATAATTCCAAAGAAATATCGTTTTAAATGACAAAGTCATTGTAAAGCTCGGGTCGTAAGGGTTATAGTTTCAAAGAAATATCATTTCAAATGTCAAAACGTCATATGTTTATAGTCGTTTATGAAATTTCTAAGCTATCACGTTATAATGTCTATAGTCACAATGAATTATTATGCTTGAGTCCACAACCAAACCTACAACCGATAAACCTTTGCCCCAAAAGAGAGATGCCCTATCGTTGGCATTTAGGATGATGGGATGCAATCACGTGGCCGCGTGAGTGGGGAGGTGGTCTCGCTCCCAAATAGTACTATTCATATGCATCATTTGGCTCATATAGAGTTAATGGTCGTGTAGATATACCGGGGACTTTAGATACGATAGAAAACAAGCATATAATCATGTTCGTATAAACGGAAAACATTCACGACATTATTTGTAATCAATACGACATTTTAACCATGTGAAGTATTCGAAAGTAAGCATAGCATATAGCATAGCGTAGCATTTGTAAATCAAGGATAGCATTTGTAAAATGAGCATAGTATAAGCATAGCATTCGTAAATCAAGTATAGCATAAGAATAGTATTTGTAATCCAAATATAGTAGTTAGATCATATAGCATGCTTTTCACCTCAAAAATTTAAGTAAAACGTTAAAAAGAGGGGCTGTGTAAACTCACTATTGAGCGTGAGCGGAAGGATGGATGTAATGCGCGTGCCGACTGGGTTTGACTCCTATCCAAGTCCTAAGAACACAAGGTTTATAATTAGTTTATCGACTAATACGGTTTGTTAGGATTGCTTAGCTAGCTAATTAAATTACAAAGTGCCGTAAAAGTTTGAATTTCCATTTAAATTACGTTGCCGGTAATTGTTCGAGTTGTGAACAAAATAATGGAAATATATGTATACAACATCTAAAAATTACCAAACTTGGTATGAAATATGAAATATAGTTCAAACATTTTCTGTGAAAATTTGGGGATTTTTAGACGTATGGATTATTTATAATCATTTTATGTCTATAAAGTGGGATAATTATGGGAAAAATAGTAATTACTCACAAAAAATTCTGGAACTTTTACCAGATCAGTTTTTAACCATTTTTAGGTTTGTGTAAAATTTTCAAGTCATTTTGAGCACTGAAACTTTGGTTCCAAACATTATGCGTTTTAACAAGACGTAAATCGGAAAACGTATCAAAACACTTCCAAAGAGTGTGAAATTTTGAGGATAGTGTCATTTAATGAGGAAAATGACACTGGAATTTTCCCATAATTATTTGGTGTCCAAAAGTATTTTTCATGATTATGTCACCTTTTATAGGCTTTGTTTGCATTAATTATGGAAAATACTTATGTTTTACCAAAAATTCCCATTTTTATTTTCAAGACTCTTTTTATGACCTGGTTACTGAGAAAAATAATCCCCAAAATTTTAACACATTTTGTCTAGTATTTTTGTATTTTTGATTCATCACAACACAATTATTTACATTTTACAAGACTAAAATAATGCATGATGTTCATGCATTTTCTAAAAATACTTAATCATCAAGATAAATTCCTATCTTTTTATAATACTGAGATATACATGTTAGGAGTCTAAAATAATTTTTCTTAGATTTATGAAACACCTTAAGACCCATGAACAAGTATCACAACAAGGTGCTCACAGAAAAGTTACTGTTTGTGCATCAGTTTTGTGTGATACATTTGGAGGTCGTAAACTCAATGGATTTGAGTGAGACCAGTGGGGTTTAAAGGTAAGACATTAAGCTAAATTCCAGAAGAAAAATCAAGATTTTTGGACCATTATTCACTGAGTTATGGTCGTTTCAAGTAGGGTCAAAATCTGGACAGATTACATGCATGACAAAGTGATCTTTTTGGTGTGATTTCACTACCAAACGATTTTTAGACATCATCCAAAGATTGAAGTCTTGTCTTTTATGCATGAACATGTGTTTTACAGAAACATAAACATATTTTAACATTTTAAACCATTTATTCTAGCAAGAACAAGTAAATAAGCATTCAAACACTAAAAAGAGGATTTTTCGGTTTGATTTCGGTTTGATCATGGGTTGCCCTTTTGTTTTAACACTTAAACAAGTGTAAGGAAACCTACAAACCATCAACCCTTGAATGAGAATTTTAGCCATGAAATAGGCATAAAATCCATGTATTTACATGAAATAAACATAAAGAAAGTATGAAATGGAAGCTAGGAATGGTGATTCTACCTCAACAGATGTGTTTTAATGGAAGAACACCTTTGAGATGATGATCTTTGGATGAATATTTTCTGGAGTTTAGTGTGTGAAAAGAGAGGTTTTGTGTGTGTTTTTCTTGAGAGAAAAGAGAGGAAATGATGGAAAGAAAGAGTGTGAAAATGGTGAAGGCTTTGCATGGAATCTTAACATTGTGAGTGGAGTTTTGTAAGAAAAAGAGAGGATTTGACTGGGGGAAGGGGAGGTTCGGTTTTGGCATGATAATTTGGAGTTTTTATTTTATTTTTTTTGATAAAATATAATATGTATTAGTTGTGGTATTTATTTGTATTAAAATCTCACAAGTCTTGCACATTTCAAAGCTTTAAATTGTGTTGTTTTTATGCTTAATATAAGGGTTATAAAAATTGATGTTCTAAAATTCTAAAATACTTCAAATTGTATTTTAGATTTTTTTTTATAATGGATATTCAAGTATTAGTTTGTCGGATTCGAGTTTTGTTTATTCGATCACGATTGACATTCGCGAGTTCATAAACCGATTTCCAGTCGTGCTATGGAGTTACAGAATTTCCAGTTAAATTCCAATTTTTGTGATATGATAAATATTTTGTGATGACTTATGAAATCTAATTTCATTTGTTTTCTTTGGTACTTTGTAACCTAATTTAATGTTCCTCACGGTCTTAAAGTTCGCTAAGCAATCTTCTAAGACGTTACGCGATTTCGGTAACTTATGGTTTCGGTACTTAAGAAGTCGTAACCTAGACTTTTCACTAGGATTTGAGAGTGTTGTAAACGTAATTAAAAGTACTAGGAATTTAAGTGCGGTTTTGACCTGAGATTTTTGACGGTTGTCACATCCGGCTGATTGCTTGAAGAAGATTCCTCTAGAAACAGTTCCCTTGGACTTTCTAAGAAGATTTCATTACTGGGAACTGGATGCTCATACCGGTGAGGCAGTTTTGATATTTGTGCCTGAGACAGAGCAACCAGAGAAGAGCTCATTGTATAACTTGAAGAAAACTCAATTTAGAGTATTTAATCCAATGAGCTTGATAAATTTCTCAGAGAAAGATTTGAGAAAGCTGTTTGATAATCCTATTCGCTTTAATGAGAGAAATGCTGTGAATAAAAAGATTGCATTTCAATTTCAACGGATTGTCAACGTGTGTGTGACACATGGAATACACGCTCGCGGTGTCTTTCCAACAGGCTGGGTTTAAATGAAGATTTTGAAGACCAAGCTGAAGACACGGGGGAGTTTGTTGATACATCTTAGTGTATCTGTTAGTTGGTCGAGTCTGTAATGTGTTAGTAAATGTAATTGACTTAGTTAAAATTTACATTTTCTGTGTTATGCGACACAAGCCTTGTGTCGCATTAGTTGTAGTTGCGACACAGTGATTGTGTCGCAATAAAGATCTCTGCAACACAAGGCTTGTGTCGCATAAGTCGGCCAGATTAGTATAAATAGGTCTAATTACTTTGTAATTAGGTTAGACTTTTTGAGAGCCTTTTTGATATTAGTTCTCTCTGTGTTTTTTGCTGTGTAATCTGAGCAGAGAATTGTTCAAGGAAATATAAAGTGAATATTATATTGTTCATATTGATTCAAGCTTTATATTTGTGTATTTGATTTGATCCTACGGATTCCGCGCGTTGGATTATTAACGATTTGATTAAAAGATCATTCTAGGGATCTACACATACTAACAATCTTCTTAGACTTTTTACTCAACATTTGGTTCAGCTGTTTCTTTCTAATATGATCCCACAAGTCAATAAAATCTTAACGTCCTCTATTAGGATGTATTTCTTTGATTTTATTTTATTTTTCGTCTATGTGTTTCATTAATACAAGGGTACTTGATACGAATGTTTATTATGAATCATTGTCGTTTTATTTATTTTATGCTTTTATTCCTATTTTTATTTTTTAATTTTTTTAATTTTTTTTTAATTTTTATTTATTTATTTTATGTTTTTTTGTTCGTATTATTATTTGGTTACATCACAAGTGAAAAATAATCATATTTTAGACTTGTATGTAATGTGTGCGCTATTCTAAGAGAAAAAACAAGTGAGAAATACTATTATTTTAGACTTGTTTATATTAAGGAATTAAAATTATACTAAGTCAACATATATGGTCTCTGGTCAAACCCTGCGAATTGACTTTGAACTGCGAGTCGAGTATGGCCTGCGAATTGACAGGGCTTGCGAGTTGAGTTCCTCTGCGAGCCGAGTCAACAGGTATATATACCTGCGAGTTCACAAGTCAAAAACACACCTTGCGAGTTGAAAATTACCTGCGACTTCACCACTTGCGAGCCGAGACCATATTTCATTTTATATTTCAAGATTTTTGTTCGAGTGTTGGACCTTTGACTCCATAAATCATATCCATCTCTTGTTTGTGAACATTTTAAGGTATAAATCAAGGCATTTAACCGAATAATTAATGCAAAATCAATGTATTTATAATACTAGGGTTTTGTTTTAAAATTATTCAAAATACGAAGATGTAATGGTCAAGTTAACAAGAAACCTTAGGGTTTATGTTAATCGGACTTCCTAGTACACAATGGCATAACCTAATTGCCTTAAAACTCGCCAAAATTGAATTTTGATTGTGACGTCATGACTGTTGTTCATCTTGCGAGTTGAGTTCAAACTCAACTCGCAGACCTGACCTGCGAGATGACTTGCATGTTGACTTGCGAGTCAAACCTACGAGTTGACTTGTGAGTTGAACTGCGAGTTGACTTGCAAGTTGACTAGTTCTGCGAGTTGACTTGTCTGCGAGTTGATTTGCGAGTTGACTAGTTCTGCGAGTTGACTTGTTGACTAGTTCTGCGAGTTGACTTATCTGCGAGCTGACTTGTTGACTTGTTGACTAGTTCTGCGAGCTTAACTATTTTATTTTAAGAACTCTAGATTAATTATTAAATTAAGAGTTATAAATTAATATGCTATATGATTAGTCGTGTCGACTTAAATGTGAACACGAAAAGTCATATACCTTTAATATATAAGACTTATGACTTCTTGTAATAAGTTATATATTTTTAACAAGTTAAATAAAGGGTTAGACTTACTGATTATATATATGATTAACGACTATAATTGATAATTAAGTTTTACAAACTTAATCGTTCAATTTCGAGTCGTAGATTATATAAGTTCATCAATATATGTTAAACTAATTGTCTGACATTTGTGTGATCTTTATATTACAGATATGGCTAGACGATTCGTTGCTCATCACAACGTGCTAGTGGACTTGGACGTCACTACACGAGGTGCCTCTCGTGTTGGTCGAGTTCTCTCATTTCTGGCTCGTTCGAGGATACAGTATGCTATTACTGAGTCTCCAGCGTTATCACGGGACCTCTTATCCCAATTCTGGGATAATATTCAGTATGACACTGTTGTAAACCCACCTGTGATTCGTACACGAGTGAATGATCGACCCGTTGTTTTCTCTTCCTCTGATCTACGTAACATTTTACGGTTGGGAACCGTTGATCAGGAAGCCGGACCAACAGTGTTTCCCTCGGACTTCATCGAAGGAGCACTTGAACGTATGGGCTACGTCGGGCAGATGCGTGGACGTCAATTCTTAAAGGCGTTGGTCTTCGGAGAATGGCGATTTTTGTGGCATGTTCTTGTGACCATTTTTAGACCGGAAAAGGGCGGTTATGATGAGTTGAGCCCTTCTCTACTTTCGGCTGTACTGTCCCTGGTTTATAATAAACCATACAGTTTCTCGGATTTTGGTTTTGGGGAATTTACTTGACAAATCTTGGGAGGTGTTAGATCCCAATTGTTGATCTATCCACGATTCTACATGTTAATCATCAGAGCTTCTATCCCTGATCTGTCGTTTCTTCAAGCAGATCTTCATGTGGATACTATCGGCTTGCGTGGATATAACGCAATGTTTTTGCATAAGCCGAGTCGTTTTGAGATCCAGCCCCAACTGACTGCGTTATTTGGCTCTCTGATCGATCCTGAGCTGTGCCTGAGCCACAGGAACTGATTGAGGAGGTCTTAGATCAGGCAAACCAACCAGGGCCACTGATCAATGCTGAAGTTGCTGCAGAAGTGGTGCAACAAGTGCTGGCTCAAAATGATGATGCCAATGATCCGATTATGCAGGATGTTGATCAATATGTTGCTGAACCACCACACATTGATGAACCATCTGGTGATGTTGGTCCATCGGGAGGAGATGGAGAAGCTGCTTCTGATTCTAATTTAGATGATGATGATGAGACTCGACCACCTGGGTCTGTCTCCGGGATTCCAGCCGGGATGATTCATCAGGGGTCAAAGTTGATAATGGATCCGGCACTCAAGTTGAAAAAAAAGCCGCTGACCAAGATCCTGACTTCATTCTGGTTGAAGAAGATGAAGATGAAGAAGAAGAGGAAGAGTCGCTTGTCGCTCGACCTCGCAAGCTGTCCAAGCAAACAGCTTCAACCTCTGCAGCCCCTACACAATCACGTTCTACGCCCTCTGAGGCTGATATGATTGCTGCTTTGGTTCGCCCGTCTTCGCATCCAACCACCAAGTCCAGCAGGGTTGCCGCTCGCCTTTTAACGGATGTAGCTACTGAGATAGCTAAGAAAATACAACCTCCTGCTCCCACCACTACTGATGCTCCTTCAACCTCACCAAAGACTGATTCTGAACGCATTATCCACTTAGACTCTAGGGTTCGAGAGTTGGAGGCTTCCACCAACATCTTGGCATCTCAAGTTTTGTCCCTGTCTGAGAGCGTAACGGAACAAAATAAAGCTTATTCACTGCTCATCAAGACTAATAGCAATTTGATAGATGATGTAGCTGACAAGCAACGGCAGATTGACAGACTTGACCGCTTGATTACCAGCTTTCTGAAGGACGCGCCATCTCAGGGGGAGATATTTCTCTACAGAGAGTCCTGCAGAGAAGACGAGCTGGCTAAGAAGCGAAGAAATGATGAAGATGATGATCCCTCAGCCCAAAAGGATAGTGAGTTGGCTGGTCCTTCAACGACTGGTCAGCAAGCTAATACTCAAGGGGAGTCTGCAGGAGCAAGCGCAAGTGGAGCTGGTGCTGGTGCTGATACTGGTACTGAGGAGGGTGGTGCGGATGAAGGTGAAGCTTGTATTAATATAGACTGATTGTAATTATTAATACATTGTAACTTTGAATTATTATGTAATATATTAGACTTGAGATTTTGTATTACAAGTTAAATATGTTATAGATAGTAGTGTTGTGTGTCCCGATGTAAAATCGGCGGTCAAACTTTTACTATAATCTTTGCATTTTGGACTTGAGAATGTTAAAATTGACAAGTTAATTATGCAACAAGAAATATGATATTAATTAATTGTAAACTAGAATGTTTGGTGATCATTATCGTTCACAATACATTAATGTTTAAATTTAATTAATGTTTGATATTATAAGACTTTTGGAATCTTAGATTGATTTTAATGTTATTTTATAATCAGTAAAAGATTTATAAAGTTAATATAATATACGATAAATACACAAAGGAATTAATAAGAAAACTCTTAGATTGATTCAGGGAAATCATTGAAAGAACTTATGATATTAATATATTGGTGTATGTGTTTCTATAGGTCTGGAAATGTTAAACTTATCAGATTCTGAAGGCGATATGCCAGATGAAATAGATGAGGACATTGACTTTGACCTAGAAGAAGGAGAGTTTGTGCCTCCTGAAGACTGGACTTCCATTATTGATGTTGAGCTAGACGATGGTGTAGATCCTGATGCAAATATCGATGAACATATTGTAAGCCCATCTACAACTAAGGTGATCATTCAGGAAGAAGATGGAGAAAGAGTTGTTGATTTAGATGAAAATCTAAATGAATCAACTAGTTCTGAATCTGAAGATGAGCTTCCTGAAAGACTCAGAAACAATCCAATGTTTAGACTTTTGAAAAGGAAAAAGCAAAAGATTGGGATGTCTGAGGTGGATATTACTGGAAAGAAAGTACCGAGAAAAGGAATCATTGGATGGTACTTTGAATCTGATCTGAAACTTTTTGCTATCAAAAGGTTTGATGGAGTTCAATATTTTGACAAAAAGCTTAAAGTCTTCAGCTCTCTTCCTCGATTTGAAATCCGAGACTTGGCACGCTTAGACTTGATAAATCCCAGTAATGATCCTTATGCAAACTATGTTGTGTGTGCGAGCTGAAGTCAACTCGCAAGGCCCATGGGCTGGAGTTGAGTCAACTCGCAAAGCCCATGGCCTGCGAGTTGAGCTGGATATAAATAAAATAATCACATGCATTTATTGGTATCCGTGCCATTATTCTTACACAGCAATTATTACACACACACCTCATTTTCTGTGCCAAATATATTAATGTACTAATAGGTTCGGTTTTGAGTGATTAACAATAGTTAATAATCAAAACAAAGCCTTTTAGTATATAGATAAGTTATATAAACTATAACCTAACGTATTAAGGGATTCCGCACCTTAATACTTAAAGATAATCCGTTATCGAACCAAGATCTAGCGACCTTACATCCTATGATTGGTCTACTCAGTCTGAGCAAGCTCTTATGGCTGAAATAGATGATCAAGAGAAACCTACTGAATCTACATCCTATATGCCAACAGCTGATGAATTCCAAGTTAAGGTGCCTGAGGTTGAAGTCAAAGAGAGTGATGAAGATGGCTCTACATCAACTCAACTGAAGAGATGAGTGTTGATGAGTTTGTCGCATATATGGCTGATGTTCAGACAGACAAGAAAAGAGTATGTCTTGACCTTCTTACTCTTGCTGATGTTTGTTATTTAGTTACTGATTTACAAACTCAGGTTAGTGTATTTGCTAAATCTCACAAAACCAAAATATCTGAACTAGAAATAGTTAAAAGTGATGTAAAAAGGTTAAGTGAGGATAAACTAGCTTTAAAAGAAAAGATTCAACTTGATGCTTCTGATAGAACCAGTCTAAGTGACATCATAAATGAACAATGTGTTAAAATTGATGAGTTATATTTGAACTTGAATGAGTTAAATCAAACTATTGCTAGTAAGGATAAGGAGTTATCTGAGTCTAAGATGAAGTTAGTTGAGCTTAATCGTAAGTTTGAAAGCTATAGGACATCTTCCTTAACTTTAGATCATATTAATAGCTCACAACGTAGTGTAAAGGATTTGACTGGTTTAGGTTACACTGATGTACCCCCACCTTTTAATTCAAATTACTCTACTACTTCTATATACTTAGAAATGCCTGATGTGAATACTGAGCCTGAGGAATTTTTAACCAAAGAGTCTGAGCTATCTGAAACCAAGAAGGATGTTGTTAAAGATCCATCATCTGACATTAGTAAGAACAAATCATTCCCTAAAGCACATTTTGTCTCGAGTGGAATGATAGTTGATACTAATGTAAATGATGAGGTGATTAAGGAACAAAAGGATTCACCATTAGCGGATTCAAGTGGAAAAGTAGTTAAGTCACGTAAGCAGATGTCTTGCTTCAAGTGTCACCAAAAAGGACACGTGTCTTCTTGTTGTCCTAAGAAGAAGTTGGAAGCACCACATAAGCAATTGATTAACGATAAGACATCGAATATCTCTAGTGTGAGTATAGACAGGTTAGGTACCAAACCAGGTATTGGTATTAAACCTGTAAATATTCTTAAAAGAGATGCCTCACACTGTGTCTCTCCACCTAAACCTAAACGGCCTGAACACTTTGTTAAAGATCAATTACCGTCGAGGTTTATGACCCCTAGTAGCAACCATAGTCATTATGAAAATGGTTCTACTTCACGAAACCATAGTCATTATGAGAATGGTTCTACTTCACATACACATGGGATTAACTACGGGTATAACTATAATCGTAACCAAGGACAAAAATCCCAAGGTTATGTGTCAGGGAGGGTTGGAAATAATTCATCTCATAGACCCAAGACCACTGATCATCAACAAGCTCATACTACTTTGAAAGTGACCAAAGCTCCTAATGGGAATGATGGTTACTTTAAAGAGTTAAAGTTTGTAGATGATAAGGGACAAACCAAGACCGTAATGGCTTGGGTCCCTCTTGATAACTAATTGTGTATAACTTGTGTGTGCAGGAATAGACTGTGACCAACGACAATTGGTGGTACATTGACAGTGGCTGTTCTAGGCACATGACAAGAACTCGAAGTCTCCTGAAAGACTTCAAAGGAGGATTGAAACAAGGAGTGCACTTCGCTGGTGATAAAGGAGGAGTAATTACTGGGAAAGGAAAAGTCTCGAATGGAACTTTGACTCTAGAGGATGTGAATTATGTTGAAGAACTAACGTACAACCTAGTGAGTATTTCCAAAGTCTGTAATAAAGGTCACCCTGTATTTTTCAATGAGAAAGAGGCCTTAGTCCTGAAGAAGGGTTTTGTTATTCCCGAAAAATGGATACTAATGAGGGCTCCAAGGAAGAAGGACATTTATGCTATCAACATGAATGCTCCTATTACTTCAATGGAATCTACATGTCTCTTATCCAAGGCATAGGAAAATGGCACACCTAAACTTTCGAAAAATGAACTATATAACCAAAAATGGGTTAGTTTTGGGTGTACCACAGAAGTGTTTTGCATTTGAAGACAAGTGTGTACCTTGCATGAAAGGAAAGCAGCATAAAAAACCACACAAATCTAAATCTGTAAATTCTATTTCCTCGCCTTTTGAGTTGCTACATATAGATCTCTTTGGCCCAATAAGCAAGAGAAGCATAGGTGGCAAATGGTAATGTTTGGTTGTCATAGATGATTTTTCTAGATTCTCTTGGGTGTTCTTTTTGGGATCTAAGGATGAAACTCCTGCTATTCTTATGGAGTTTTTAGATCTAATAGAGAATATCTATAGAACAAGAGTTAAGAGAATTCGTAGTGACAATGGAACAGAGTTCAAGAATTCAACGTTTAATATATATTGCTTAAGCAAAGGGGTACAACATCAATTCAGTGCACCTGATGAACCTCAACAGAATGGTGTTGCTGAAAGGAAGAACAGAATGTTGATTGAAGGAGCTAGAACAATGCTTGCAGATTCAAAGCTTCCGGTCATCTTTTGGGCAGAAGCAGTGAATACTGCATGTCATGTTCTCAATAGGGTTCTTACGGTTAAAAAGCTGAACAAAACTTGTTATGAGCTTTTAAACAATAAGAAACCTAACTTAAAAGGGTTTGAACCCTTTGGAGTTTCATGCACTTTGTTGAAGACTAGCCATCAACCAAAATTTGGTGAGAAGGCTGACGAAGGATATTTCCTAGGTTATGTGCCTAACTCACCAAACAAACGTGTCTTCAATAAATCTACGGGACGTGTGGAAATAGTTTATAACATTGAAGTTATGAGCTACACAAGATGAGTTGCATAAGGGATTAGATTGGCAATTTGATTATTCTGATCTCTTCAAGTCTTTTAAAGTCCCTATCAGTGACTATATCAGTAATTCAGAGATTCCCAAGCATTTATTGTCTGGAGATGAAGATTTTACTTCTTCTCCAACATCGAATGTTCAAACATCTGGAATTAGGACTATGGTTGGTTCTCATGAAGTTTCAACTATGGAGTCACAACAACCTCCAGTTGATATATCTCAAGAGAATGTAGATTCTGAAATTGTTGTGGATGATATTCTACCTCCTCTAAGATAATTAAGGATATCTACTACTAATGATGTTATACCACAATTGGAGGAAATTGATACTAACTTAGGAGCTGATATACCAGTGGAACCTATATCTTCAACGAGATTGAATAGGAATCATCCGATTGATGATATCATCGGTGATCCAAATTCTCCTGTTCAAACTCGGACAATCGAAAGCTAGTACATCAACTCACTCAAGCTTGTATGCTGAAATGAAAGAGACAGGGATTACAAATCTATGTCTATATTCGTGCTTTATCTCACAAATTGAACCTAAAAATGTGCAAATAGCTTTGAAGGACAATTCGTGGGTCGAAGCAATGAAGGAAGAACTGTCACAGTTCTCAAAATTGCAAGTTTGGGAGTTGGTTGACCTACCCGTTGGAGAATATCCAATTGGAACTAGATGGGTATTTAAGTGCAAGAAAGACGATTGGGGAATCGTGATTCGCAATAAAGCTCGTCTAGTTGTTCAAGGTTTCAATCAATAAGAGGGAATTGACTATAATGAAGTGTTTGCACCTGTGGCTAGGCTTGAAGCAATTAGGTTATTCTTAGCATTTGCAGCTTCAAAGAAAATGAAAGTTTTTCAGCTGGATGTTAAGAGTGCCTTCTTATATGGCAAAGTCAAGGAGACGGTGTATGTTTCTCAACCACCGGGAATTACTGATCCAAAGTATCCAGATAGAGTATATCGTCTTGATAAGGCCTTATATGGATTACATCAAGTACCAAGAGCGTGGTATGAAACACTATCTACTTATCTTCTTGAGAATGGTTTTACAAGAGGAAGAATAGATAGTACACTCTTTGTCAAATGGAAAAAAAGAGACTTTCCACTTGTTCAAGTATATGTTGACGATATCATCTTTGGGTCATCTGACGAAAAGATGTGTAGTGAATTCGAACAAGTCATGAAGAATAAGTTTGAGATGTCCGCTATGGGAGAACTGACATTTTTCTTAGGATTGCAAGTTGATCAAAAGAAAGATGGGTATTTCATTCATCAAACTAAGTATACAAATGAACTACTATAACGATTCAAGATGGATGAAGCTAGAATTTATCACACTCCCATTCAGGAAGCTCATGGAATTGGTCTTGATACATCGAGTGATAAAGACGTGGATCCTACTCTTTATAGGGCCATGATTGGATCACTAATGTATCTTACTGCATCGAGGCCTGATATAATGTTTGCAGTATGTGTCTGCGCAAGATATCAAGCTACTCCTAAAGAGTCTCATATGCAAGACGTTAAACGAATCCTACGTTACCTCAAAGGGAAGCCTAAGCTGGGACTTTGGTATCCAACTGATGGAGACTTAGATTTTGTGGCTTACACTGATTCTGATTATGGAGGATGCAATCAGAATAGAAAGTCTACAACTGGTGGATGTCAATTCTTAGGAGGTAGACTAGTGTCTTGGCAGTGCAAGAAGCAAATCTCAGTCGCCATTTCTACATGTGAAGCTGAGTATGTTGCTGCTGGCAGCTGTTGTTCCCAAGTTCTGTGGATACAACAGCAACTGCGAGATTATGAATTTAATTTGACCAATACTCCAATGATAATTGATAACGAATCCACCATGTCAATTACCAAGAACCCTGTCAAGCACAGCAAGACGAAGCACATTGATATTCGTCATCATTTTATTAGAGATTGTGCTGAGAAGAACTTGATAAAGTTAGCTAAGGTTCCATCTGTTGATAACTTAGCAGACTTATACACCAAAGCATTCGACAGAGATCGATTTGAGAAATTGGTGCAATTGAATGGAATGAGAAATCCTAGTGATTAGTCTTCCGTAGGGTTCTTATGTCTTAGTTAGTAGTTTCTTTTATTTATAAAGACTGAACAGAATAAAGCCTACTCATTGCTGAAAGACTTGAACGTCTTGTTATGAGCATATTTCAGGACAAGCCATCTCAGGGGGAGTTATTGGCTTATCAGGAGTCCTGCAGACAAGACGAACTGGCCAAGAAAAGCCGACATGATGAAGATGATGATCCCTCGGCTCAGAAAGATAGTGAGCTGGCTGGTCCCTCACCAACAAGTCAGGAAGCTAACATTCAGGGGGAGTCAAGTGTTGGTGGTGAAGCTGATAAAGAAACAACTAGTGCTGGTGAAGCTGTTGAAGAAGGTGAAGCAAGTTGAAACAACACTTTGTATTGTAATATAATTGTGTAATTAAGATTTTTGAACTTGAATGTGTAATACATTAATGTTTAAATTTTATAATTTATGAATGTTTGTATATTATAAGACTTTTGTAATCTTAGATTGACTATGATCAATAAAAGATTTATAAGATTATATAATATATGATGTTTGTATATTATAAGACTTTTGAAATCTTTGATTGATTATGATAATCGATGAAAGATTTATAAGTATATATAATGTGTCACACCCCGCTAAAGCGGATACACGAGATGTAACAGTACAATGATTTCACAATCGAAAATTACAAAAGATCACCGTTCAACGGTCTACAATTAATACATTACATAAGGTCTTACAAGCGTTTACAGCACAAAAGTAAATAATCTAAACATGCGATTACATCCAAAAGAGAAAATCCCGTAACGCTACAGCAGCATAGATCATATAACGGGTTTAGCTTCAATAAACAAGTGGTGACTAATTCCTGAAAAGCATGTAAAAGTAAACAGGTCAACTATGAAACATAGTTGGTGAGTACACAGGTTTTGTGTAATGAAAGACCCTTTTCCAGTGTTTACAAAGTCTAGTTTAAAAGTTCCACGTTACTAAGTGATTAGTTCGTAAAAGTAGTATGTTTAGTGTCGAGGCTCATACAAAGACGATAATCATCCGATAAGTTCTGGAAATCAATTTTTAGGATAGTCAAACGCTATTGCGCGGATAATTATAAAAGTAATTCGTTAAAACAAGGCTCATTTAAGAGCGATATTCATTTGATAGCTAGATTCATTTGTTAATCGATGTTTTGTTTGCAAAGGAGGTTTATTTAAGAACGAGGCTCATTTAGGAGCGATTCCCTTTTTGTACTCAATTAAAAGTCGTGATTCATTAATAACGCCCGCTCATATTTTCAAAGGAATATTTAAATCACGTTTATAAAACTCAAGATATAGTGTTTAATAAGTTCAAGTTATGTTTATAAAACTCATATTGTAGTATCTAATAAGTTCACGTTACGTGTATAAAGCCAATGGATCATCAAATCAATATCAAAACGTTTAAAGTCTCAACGGATTATTATGTCGAAGTTCATACGAATGCGCGACGTTATTATGAAACCATGTTTATCATTGTCCAAGACCACATTGATTTATAGTATAAAACTCAGGTTATAAAATCTATGGTTTTAAAGAAATATGGTTTCTAATGACAAAGTCATTTTCAAGTTCGGGTCGTAAGGTTTATAGTTTCAAAGAAATGTCGTTTCAAACGACAAAGTCATTGTAAAGCTCGGGTCGTAAGTTTATGGTTTCAAAGAAATATTGTTTCAGATGACAAAGTCATTGTAAAGCTCGGGTCGTAAGTTCATAGTTTCAAAGAAATGTCATTTCAAATGTCAAAACTTCATACGTTTATAGTCGTTTATGAAATTTCTATGCTATCACGTTATAATGTATATAGTCACAATGAGTTATTATGCTTGAGTCCACAACCAAACCTACAACCGATAAACCTTTGCCCCAAAGAGAGATGCCCTATCGTTGGCATTTAGGATGATGGGATGCACTCACGTGGCCGCGTGAGTGGGGAGGTGGTCTCGCTCCCAAATAGTACTATTCATATGCATCATTTGGCTCATATAGAGTTAATGGTCGTGTAGAGATACCGGGGACTTTAGATACGATAGAAAACAAGCATATAATCATGTTCGTATAAACTTAAAACATTCAAGAAGTTATTCGTATTCAATACGACATTTTAACCATGTCGAGTATTCGAAAGTAAGCATATAAGATAGCATAGCATAGCATTTGTAAATCAAGGATAGCATTTCTAAAACGAGCATAGCATAAGCGTAGCATCAAGTATAGCATAAGAATAGTATTTGTAATCCAAATATAGTAGTTAAATCATATAGCATGCTTTTCACCCCAAAACATTTAAGTAAAACGTTAAAAAGAGGGGCTGTGAAAACTCACTATTGAGCGTGAGCGGAAGGATGGATGTAATGCGCGTGCCGACTGGGTTTGACTCCTATCCAAGTCCTAAGAACACAAGGTTTCTAATTAGTTTCTCTACTAATACGGTTTGTTAGGATTGCTTAGCTAGCTAATTAAATTACAAAGTGCCGTAAAAGTTTGAATTTCCATTTAATTTACGATGTCGGTAATTGTTCGAGTTGGGAACAAAATAATGGAAATATATGAATACAACATCTAAAAATGACCAAACTTGGTATCAAATATGAAATATAGTTCACAAATTTTCTGTGAAAATTTGGGGATTTTTAGACTTATGGATTATTTATAATCATTTTATGTCTAAAAAGTGGGATAATTATGGGAAAAATAGTAATTATTCACTTAAAATTCTGGAATTTTTACCAGATCATTTTTTACCAATTTTTAAGTTTGTGTAAAATATTCAAGACGTTTTGAGCACTGAAACTTTGGTTCCCAACATTATGCGTTTTAACGAGACGTAAATCGGAAAACATATCAAAACACTTCCAAGGAGTGTGAAATTTTGAGGATGGTGTCATCTTCTGAGGAAAATGACACTGGAATTTTCCCATAATTATTTTATGTCCAAAAGTATTTTTCATGATTATTTCACCTTTTGTAGGCTTTATTTGCATTAATTTAGGAAAAATACTTATGTTTTTCCAAAAATTCCCATTTTTATTTTCAAGACTCTTTTCATGATATAGTTACTGAGAAAAATAATCCTCAAAATTTTAAGACGTTTTATCTAGCACTTATATATTTTTGAATCTTCACAACACAAGTATTTGCAATTTACAAGATTACAACAATGCATGATGTTCATGCATTTTCTAAAAATACTTAATCATCAAGATAAATTCCTATCTTTTTATAATACTGAGATATACATGTTAGGAGTCTAAAATAATTTTTCTTAGATTTATAGAACACCTTAAGACCCATGAACAAGTATCACAACAAGGTGCCCACAGAAAAGTTACTGTTTGCGCATCAGTTTTGTGTGATACATTTGGAGGTCGTAAACTCAATGGATTTGAGTGAGATCAGTGGGGTTTTAAAGGTAAGACATTAAGCTAAATTCTAGAAGAAAAATCAAGATTTTTGGACCATTATTCACTGAGTTATGGTTGTTTCAAGTAGGGTCAAAATCTGGACAGATTGCATGCATGACAAAGTGATCTTTTTGGTGTGATTTCACTACCAAACGATTTTTAGACCTCATCCAAAGATTGAAGTCTTGTATTTTATGCATGAACATGTGTTTTATAGAAACATAAACATAAATTAACATTTTAACCATTTATTCTAGCAAGAACATGTAAATAAACTCTATAACATCAAAAAGTCGACTTTTTCGGTTTGATTTCGGTTTGATCATGGGTTGCCCTTTTGTTTTAACACTTAAACAAGTGTAAGGGAACCTACAAACCATCAATCCTTGTATGAGAATTTTAGCCATGAAAAAGGCATAAAATCCATGTTTTTACAAGAATCAAAGTAGGAAATTGCAAGAATTGAAGCTAGAGATGGTGTGCATACCTTAGAAAGTTGGTTTAGGTGTATGAACACCTTCAAAGATATGATTTAAGGATGGATATTCTCTGGAGTTTAGTGTGTGAAAAGAGAGGTTTGTGTGTGTTTTCTTGAGAGAAAATGAGAGAAATGATGAGAGGAAGAGTGTGTAAGTGGTAGAAGACTTTTGCATGGAATATAAGTGGTTAGTGGAGAGGTTGAGTGGAAAAAAGAGAGAGGGAAAGGGGGGTCCGGTTTTGGGTCATTAAAATGAGGTTTTTAACTTATTTTTTTGTCAAAATAAAATGTATATTAGTTTTAGTATTTATTTGTATTAAAATTGCACAAGTCTTATACATTTAAAGGCTTTAAATTGTGTTGTTTTTGTGCTTAATATTAGGGTTGTAAAAATTGATGTTCTAAATTTATAAAATACTTCAAATTGTATTTTAGATTGTTTATAATGGATATTCAAGTATTAGTTTGTCGGATTCGAGTTTCGTTTATTCGATTCGGTTCGCGTTTGCCGAGTTACGGAATTTCGGTTAATTCCGATTTTTGTGATGTCTTTGTGATTAAAGTTTGAGTCATGAAACTTTATCTTATAAGTTTATAACATTCATCAAAATGTATTTGATTCTATCACGATTGACATTCGCGAGTCAATTAACCGATTTTCGGTTGCGTTCACTGAGTTACGGAATTTCCGGTTAAATTCCGATTTTTGCGATATGATAACTATTTTGTGATGACTTATGAAATTTAATTTCACTTGTTTTCTTTGGCACTTTGTAACCTAATTTTGTGTTCCTCACAATCTTAAAGTTCGCTAAGCAATCTCCTAGAACGTTGCGCGATTTCGGTAACTTACGATTTCGGTACTTAAGGAGTCGTAACCTAGACTTTTCACTAGGATTTTAGAGTGCTGTAAACGTAATTAGATAGACTAGGAATTTAAATGCGTTAATGACCTGAGATTTTTGACGGTTGTCACAGTCTCCCCTAGTTAAAATGAATTTCGTCCCGAAATTCAACTGGTCATGCTGTGAAATTCAGTTCGTGAATAGATGAGGGTATTTCTGTTTCATGAAATCCTCTCGTTCCCAAGTGTATTCAGGTCCGCGCTTAGAATTCCATCTGAATTTGAAGATTGAGATTTTGCTACGTCTCAAACGTTTAACTTCCTTGTCAAGGATTCTAGTCGGTTCTTCAGTGAAGTGTAAGCGATCGTCGATTTGGATTCCCTCTATGGGTAGAATGTGCGATTCGTCAGCTAGACATTTCTTAAGGTTCAATACATGGAACGTGTCGTGAATCGCACCTAATTCTATTGGTAACTTAAGTTTGTAAGCTACCGGACCGATTCGTTCGATGATTTCATAAGGTCCAATGTAGCGTGGGCTTAACTTGCCTCTTTTGCCGAAACGAACCATCCCTTTCCAAGGTGATACTTTTAAGAACACTTTATCACCGACTTGGAATTCTAGGGGTTTTCTACGGTTATCTGCATAGCTCTTCTGCCGATTCTGGGCAGTCTTAAGTCAATCTCGGATAATCAAGACTTTGTCGGTAGTTTCCTGGATAAGATCGGGTCTTGTTAAGTGTTTGTCACCTATTTTGTACCAACTCAAAGGTGAGCGACATTTTTGTCCGTATAACTGCCTCATAAGGGGCGCATTGTATGTTGGTGTGGCAGCTATTGTTATATGAGAATTCTACCAACGGTAAGTGAATATCTCAACTTCCTCCAAGGTCTAACACGCATTCTCGAAGCATGTCTTCAATGTTTGGATTTTTCGCTCGCTCTGCCCATCCGTCTAAGGATGGTAAGCCGTACTTAGGTTCAATTGCATACCCAACACTTTCTGTAAGGATTGCCAGAATCGTGACATGAAACGGCTATCTCTATTAGAGATAATGGAAACAAGCACTTCATGGCGCGACACAATTTCCTTAATGTAAATTCAAGCGAGTTTCTCCACGTTATAGTCCTCTCAAATAGGTAAGAAGTGAACGGATTTTGTCAATCGGTCAACGATATAACCCATATAGTATCATGTCATTTAGGAGTTCGAGGTAATTTAGTGACGAAGTCCATCGTTATTTGTTCCCATTTCCATTGGGGTATCTCTGGTTGTTGCAACAACCCTGATGGTTTATGATGCTCTGCCTTAATTGTAGAGCAAGTCATGCATTTTGCAATGTAAACGACGTTGTCTTTCTTCATTCCGGCCCACCAGTAGTATTCTTTAACATCTTTGTACATTTTGTCAGCCCCGGGGTGAATCGAGTATCGTGACTTGTGGGCTTCTCCCAAAATCAAGTCTCACAAATCATAGTCCTTGGGTATCCAAACCCTGTCTTTAAAGTACTTCACCTCGTTAGACTTGGTTTCGAGTTTTTGCTCAAGGCCGTGCAAGGTTTCTTTCTTCCGATTCTCGGTCCTTAAGGCCTTTTCTTGAGCAAGTTGAATTTGAGTTTTCAGACTAGTTTGCACGAGTATTACGCATGCTCGTACTCGTGAGGGCTTAACTCTTTCTTTTCGACTTAGCGCATCTGGCACTACATTGTCCTTGCCTAGGTGGTATCGAATTTCGCATTCGTAATCATTTAATAACTCCACCCACCTCTTCTGGCGCATATTGAGCATCTTTTGCTCTAAAATATGGCATAGACTCTTGTGATCCATGTATATCGTGCACTTGGTTCCATAGAGGTACTGTATCCAAATCTTAAGTGCAAAGACTACAGCTCCCAACTCCCAATCGTGGGTTGTATAGTTTTCTCATGGGTTTTAAGTTGTCGGGACACGTATACTATGACTTTGTCCCTTTGCATTGACACACATCCAAGTTCTTGGTGTAAAGCGTCGCAGTAGATTGCGAAGTCGTCTGATCCTTCTGGTAAAGTGCCAAGATTGGCGCGTTGCATAACTTATGCTTCCACTTTTGGAAAGCGTCCTTCTGTGGCTTTCCCCAGACAAAACGCTTGTCCTTTTGTGTCCGAGTGGTTAGCGGTTGTGAGATTTTGGAGAAATTCTCGATGAATCTCCGATAATAACCAGCTAAACCCAGAAATTGTCTAATTTCTGTTGGAGTTCTAGGGCTTCTCATTTCTTAACAGCTTCAACCTTAGTTGGACCTACTTGAATCCCATCCTTGCCGACTACGTGGCCGAGGAAACGTACCTCTCTAATCCAAAACTCGCACTTGGAGAGTTTGGCGTACAGTTTCTCATCCCTAAGCAGTTCTAATATCCGCCTGAAGTGTTGTTCATGATCCTCTTCGCTTCATGAGTAGATGAGTATATCGTCGATGAATACTATCACGAATTTATCTAGGTATGCTCTACATACTCTTTCATTAAATTCATGAACACTGTAGGTGCGTTTGTTAGACCGAATGACATAACCATGAATTCGTAATGTCCCTATCGGGTTCGGAAGGCGGTTTTGGGTATGTCCTCATCATGGACTCGTAGCTGATGATAACCTGACCGTAGGTTGCAGCTGATCGAATAGATCGTCGACTCGTGTTGGGAATTAGAAATTATTACAACTGTTGAAGAAGAAATGCACAAGGCATTAACACTGTTAGTGTTAATGGTTACCACTGTTTTCAGAAGTTACAACTGTTAGTTCAAGTCTTCAGAGGTTACCACTGCTAGTGATATGGTTACAACTGTTAGATATGGTTACCACTGTTAGTTCAAGTTCTCAGAAGTTACCACTGCTAGGGTTGTGATTACAACTGTTGGTGAAGATTGAATTGAAGACAAGAGTTACAACTGTTTGTGATGATTACTACTGGTAGAGGTTCCCACTGTTGAAGTGTTACCACTGTTAAGCTTATTTGTAATAGTTAAACACTGTTAGTCTAGTTACCACTGTTGGTATACTAGTTGAGTAAAACATACAAGTGTTAACACTGTTAGAGTGGTTAACACTGTTTATGTAAATATTGTAGTTACCACTGTTTATGTATAAAACAGGCGGGTAGATAGAATTTGAATAAATATGGAATGTAATAGTTTCCATATATATAGGAGTTTGTTTTAGGACTCTATGCAATATAAATAGAGATCCTAACCTAGAAGGAATAGGAAGATTAAGTACGCCGCTTCAAGGTTCTTGTAACCCTAATACAAATCAGTGTATTCGTCTTATAAAATTAACAAGATTGAAGCGTTTGATAATAATTCTGTTATATTGTTCTTATTGTTTATCTTCATTACATTACTAAGTGTTATTCCGCAAACTTCTTAGTAATTATTCAAAACTGTTTTAATCTAATAAATTTGTTAGATTGATCTTGGTCAGACAAGTGGTATCAGAGCAGTGTTTATGTTTTGAATACAGGAAGATATAGTAAGTTTCAACTATGTTAGAAAACAATGAAGGAATTCAAGTCACAAAGATCCCCATGCTTAGACCTGATGAGTTTGATCTGTGGAAAAACAGAATCAGACAATATATGCTACTTACAGATTATCAGATGTGGGAAGTAGTTGTTAATGGTCCTCCAGTGACATTAAATAGTGATGGTGTTGCTCAAGCAAGATCACCACCCACATCTGAAGCAGAGAGAAAAGTCAGATCTATAGAGTACAAAGCTTTGAGTACTCTATTATTATCTATTCCTAATGAATATCAGAGAAGATTTGAGGCATGTTTAGATGCTAAAGTTCTGATGGAAGCAATTGAAAGAAGATTTGGTGGTAATGATAACACCAAGAAGAACAAAAGATCTCTGCTTAAACAACAGTATGAAAATTTTAAATCTGCCAAGACAGAAACCTTGACACAAATCTTTGACAGATTTTCTAAATTAGTAGGAGATCTGGAAAATCATCAAGTTAAAATTGACAGAGATGATTTGAACAGAAAGTTTTTGAGGTCATTGGGTGATGAATGGACTATCTACACTGTTGGACTAAGACAAAGTAAAGATCTGGAAGCATTGGAACTGGAAGATATCTACAATGATCTGAGGAACTTTGAATCTGAAGTGGAGAGCAAGAAGATGGGATCTGGAAGTGATAGCAACAATACTGCATTTTTAGCAGGGTCTGGATCAAAAGTTGAACCAAGTCAGAATGGGTCATCATATGGGTCTAGAGGAAGTGGGTCATCTTCTAGCTATTCTAATGATCACATTCTAGAATCTTTCTTTGCTAGTAATGTGAATTCTTCACTTACTAATGAAGATTTAGATCAAATTGAAGGAGATGATCTAGAAGAGATGGATATCAAGCTGCAGATTGCTCTAATCACTCAGAGAGCTAAAAGATTTATGCAAAGAACTGGAAGGAATAACTTTGCACAGAAGAGGAGTGATGCTAGTTGGTTTGATAAGAGCAAAGTTGAATGCTACAATTGCCACAAGATGGGACACTTTGCAAGGGAGTGCAGAAGCCCAAAGGTTGATCAGAATGAAAGAGGGTATGTGCAAAGAAGTGGAGGAAGTCTGGGTCAGACTAAGAATGTTCCTATCCAAGATACTACATCTAATGCATTGGTATCTGTTGATGGATGTGAGTGGGACTGGAGTGATCAAGAAGAGCATGAAGCAAAGAATCAATGCTTCATGGCTATTGCTGAATCAGACAAGCAGTCTGAGATTCCCTATGAGGTACAAATAAAATTGTGCTCAACTGTGTGTAAACAAACTGTGAAACATTATAGAGATCATAATCAGAAAGTGTGTGATGAACTTAAGCAGTGTGAAATCAAAAGTAGACACACAATCTCTGTAATAGAAAATCTTGAAAAACAGATTCAGAAATATGAAGAGAATGCAACACAGTTTAAGTATGATATTGAGTATGCTAGGTGGGAGAAAGATAATCTTAAGACAAGAATTGAAGATCTAACTTTAAAACTGTCTGAAGTAACATGTGAAAGAGATAGCATTAAGTTAACTGTTAGTAATCTTGAAAATGCATCTAAAAATGTTACTCAACTTATCAATTCACAGATTCATGATAAACTTAAAACTGGGTTGGTCTACAACAATGTACCACCTCCATATAACAACAACTATTTTCCTGCAAAAACTGATATTAATATTATTTCACTTAAGAAAGGAATGAATGCTGATGTTAAAGAGGCTGACCCTGTTAAAAGTTTACAAGAAGATGTGAACTTTGATAATGTTGAAATAAGAGATTGGACAGAAGAAGATGATGAGGATAATGATGTCTCTAAAACTGAGAATATTGTGTCCAATAACTCACTTAAATCCACAAAAGAAAACTTAGATAATGTTACTGATCTAGTTTCAAAACTTAAGGTTGATAAACTAGAAGAGGGTAAGAAACTGTTTGAGGAGAAGGCTAAACATAAGATAGAACATGTGAGTATCACACCTAATAAACTTCAAAGAACAGATAAAAAGGATGTGAACACTTCTGTATCTGCATACAGATTATCTGTCTTAAACAACTGTGATAAATGTAAATGTAAGAATAACTTCTCTGAATCAAATGATTACTCAAAAACTGGGAAAGAATATAACTGTGATAAAAGAAAAGTTATGTCTTATATGTGGAAAGAAGAATCATCTTCAAAAGGATTGTTTTCATAATACAAAAGTCTTTCCAAAAATTGAAAAACAACCATGGACAGCAGCTAATATGATTAACAAACAAACTTTTAAATCCAAAGTTAATCATAAAACTGATGCAAGAAAGATGAATAAAAAGGCAAATCAAGCTATGAATGCTGCAAAGATTTCCACTGCAGGCACAAAAGCTATAAATTTAGCCTACAAAAATAAGACTAAAACAGTGGAAAAACAGTATAAAGTAAACAGTGGTAAATCTGTTAACACTGTTAGAACAGTTAATTCAACTGTTTCCACTGGTAGAGTAAATAGCACTGTTAGGAATACTAACAGTGTTAATTATTTTACCACTGCTAGACATAATAACAGTTATAACAAATTTAACACTGTTAGGCATTATAACAATGGTCTCTCAATTAACACTGTTAGACCAAAAACCACTGTAAAGTCTAAAAGTAGTTGGATTTGGACACCTATTGCATCTAATTTACCTAAAGGTTCAAAATCCAACAATGTATCAAAATCAATGATCTTCAAGAAAGTTGAGTTATTTGATACATATGAGAAGCCCAAAGCCAAATTGGTTTGGGTTCCCAAGAGAAATTAATTTTTCTCTGTGTTTGTTTATGTGCAGGGCAAGCCAAAAAGCTTATGGCATATTGATAGTGGATGCTCAAGACACATGACTGGAAGTAAGGAACAGCTACAAAACTTCAAATCATTCAATGGAGGACATGTAGCATTTGGGAGCAATCCCAAAGGAGGACAGATAACAGGAAAAGGAACTATTCAGAGTGATAAGCTAAGTTTTGAAAATGTATACTATGTGGAACAGTTGAGATACAATTTGCTAAGTGTGAGTCAAATCACAGATAAAAAGAACCCAGTTCATTTTACTGACACTGAATGTCTTATTTTGTCAAAAGAATTCAAAATACCAGAAAATATGATTTTAATGAGAATTCCTAGGCAAGATAATGTATATAAGTGTGACCTAGCAAATATGGCACCTCAATCTGATTTAAACTGTCTAATTTCAAAAGCTAATCTGAATGAATCCACTTTGTGGCATAGAAGGATGTGTCACATAAATTATAAAACCATTAATAAACTTGTCAAAAACAAGCTTGTTAGGGGTTTACCTGAGAAGGTATATTCATGTGATGATCATTGTGTTTCTTGCCTCAAAGGAAAGCAACACAAAACTTCTTTTAAGACCAAATCTCTGAATACAAACACCACTCCTCTATACTTGTTGCATATGGATTTGTTTGGTCCAACAAGTATCTGTAGTATGGGAAAAAGGTCTTATTGCCTTGTTATAATTGATGACTATACCAGGTTTACATGGGTTTTCTTTCTCAGAACTAAAGATGAGACAGGTGAAATACTTAGATCATTTATAACTAAGATTGAAAATCAATTGGATAAAAAGGTTAAAATCATAAGGTGTGATAATGGAACAGAATTTAAAAATCATGAGATGGATAAATTCTGTAATGAAAAAGGCATTAAGAGAGAATTTAGTGCTCCTAGGACTCCTCAACAAAATGGAGTAGCTGAAAGAAGGAATAGGACTTTAATTGAGGCTGCTAGAACTATGTTGGCTGATGCAAAGCTTCCTATGTCCTTTTGGGCAGAAGCAGTTAGCACAGCTTGCTATGTTCAGAATAGAGTGTCCATAGTTAAGCCCTACTTCCAAACTCCATATGAGCTTTTGTTCAAAAAGAAACCACTGATTAGTTTCTTAAAAGCATTTGGTTGTCCATGCACCATTCTGAATACCAAAGATCACCTAGGAAAGTTTGAAAGCAAAGTAGATGAAGGTGTATTTGTAGGGTATTCTAATCAAAGTAAGGCATATAGAGTATTCAATCAAAAGACTAGGATTATAGAAGAAACCTTGAACATCACTTTTAATGAGAATACCATTAATCCTGATGGGAAAGGTTCAAAGACTTTGTTTGATATTGATTCTCTTAACTCTGCTTTTAGATATACAATTGCAAATTCTAGTCCAGGTACAACTTCAGGTACCACAACAGGGACAGCAGATGAGGAAGTAGAAAAAGACCTAGGCGTCTCAGGAGTTTCTGCATCAAGGAATTCAGAATCAATGGAATACATTGTTTTTCCTAACTGGACTCCTGATACTCAAGAGGTTCTTTCTCCTGATCCACCAGAAGTGTTTACTCAGAGTGTTGAGTCAGAAGAACAAGTTGATACACCATCCTGTGACAGTCCAGAGCAGGAAGGGAATTTTACCAACTTGGAGGAAACCATTCCAGAGTCCTCAACATCTAACTATCATGTTCTTAAGGATCATCCTCTGGAACTGGTGATTGGGGATATTAATTCTGCTGTGCAAACTAGACAGCAGACTACTGTCAATCAAGAAGAAATACATACATCCCTATATGTATGTTTTCTATCTCAGGTAGAACCTAAAAAGGCAGTAGAAGCTCTTAAATATCCCAGCTGGATTGAAGCAATGCAAGAAGAGTTGCTACAGTTCAAGATTCAGAATGTGTGGACACTTGTGGATCTGCCAAAGGGTAAAAAGGCAATAGGCACCAAGTGGATCTTCAAAAACAAGAAGGATGAAAGAGGAATTGTGATAAAGAACAAGGCAAGACTGGTGGCACAAGGGTATACACAGGAAGAAGGCATTGATTATGATGATGTCTTTGCTCCTGTTGCAAGAATAGAAGCCATCAGATTGTTCCTTGCATATGCATCATTCAAAGGATTCACAGTGTATCAAATGGATGTAAAGGGTGCTTTTCTGTATGGAAAGATTGATGATGAGGTATATGTGTGTCAACCCCCTGGCTTTGAAGATCCTGAATATCCAGACAGAGTGTGCAGATTAGATAAGGCACTGTATGGTCTACATCAAGCACCTAGAGCTTGGTATGAGACTCTATCAGTGTATCTAATAGATAATGGATTTAAGAGGGGAACTATAGACAAGACACTGTTCTCCAAAAGAGATCAGAATGACATTTTATTGGTCCAAGTCTATGTTGATGACATCATTTTTGGCTCTACCAATGCTGATCTGTGTAAAGGATTTGAGAAGCTAATGCATCAGAAGTTTCAGATGAGTTCAATGGGTGAACTCACTTTCTTTTTGGGACTTCAAGTCAAGCAGACTTCAGATGGTATCTTCATCAACCAGAATAAATATGTCAAAGATATTCTCATCAAATTTGGATACTCTGAAGCAAAAGTGGCCAGCACTCCAATGGAGACTCATAAGCCACTATCTGCAGATCCTGAGGGGGAGGAAATTGATATACATCTATACAGATCAATGATAGGATCATTGATGTATCTAACTTCTTCCAGGCCAGATATCATGTTTGCTGTTTGTATCTGTGCCAGATTTCAAACTTGTCCAAAGCAATCCCATCTGCATGCTGTCAAGAGAATATTTAGATACCTAAAGGGACAACCTGATCTAGGTCTTTGGTATCCTAAAGAATCTTCTTTTGATTTAAAAGCATACTCAGATAGTGATTATGGGGGAGCTAGCTTGGATAGGAAGTCAACATCAAGAGGTTGTCAATTTCTAGGAGAGAGATTAATTTCTTGGCAATGTAAGAAACAGACAACTGTATCAACATCAACTGCTGAGGCTGAGTATGTAGCTGCTGCAAGTTGCTGTGCTCAAGTTCTATGGATTCAGAATCAGATGCTTGATTATGGTTTCACTTTCTTAAACACTCCTATTTTTATTGATAATACTTCTGCTATCAGCATCATCAATAATCCTGTTAAACATTCTAAAACTAAACATATAGAGATAAGGTATCACTTTATTAGGGATTGTAATGAAAAACGACTTATTCAGATTATAAAAGTCCATACTGATAATCAACTTGCAGATCTGTTCACCAAAGCCTTTGATGTGGGCAGATTTACATTTTTGATTTCATGTATTGGTATGATTAACTCTTCTTAAAGAGTTTGTTCATCTCCATTTCTGAAAACCATCTCTACTATGTTTAAGGATTAGATGCTGGTAGGTGTAATTGAGTCTAAACAATGATAAATACCACTGTTTTCTTACAAAATTATCACTGTTCTTATTCAATTACCACTGTATATGTATCATGTTTAGTTTCCACTGTTTCTTTTATTTGTGTTAGTATTTTGAACTAACTTTGTAGGTTATTACTGTTAGTGGAGGACATTCCACTGTCAGTGAATTTGTTACCACTGGTAGTATGACAGTTACCACTGTTTATACTAATTATTGTCACTGTTCTCTATCACTGTTAGTGTAATCTTTACCACTGTTAGTATATCAGTTACCACTGTTATACTATCCAAGTGTAAATGTTTACTAACACTGTAAGTGTAACTTTTACCACTGTTAGTATCACCGCTACCACTGCTTATACTACTCAGGAGTCACATTTACACTATTATCTATGAAATTAAAAAAAAAAAAAAAAAAAAAAAAAAAAAATGTTATCACTGTTAGTAATACTAACATAGTCACTAGGTTTGAGTTATAATTCCTTTGGTCATGAGTTATTTCCAAACTAGTTATCACTGTTAGTATTATTTTCATATCAAAATAGTTTCCACTGTTAGTGTTAAAATTGGGAATTTTGCTTCAAAATTAGGTCATTAACAATAGCAGTATAAATACTCCCCACACTTGTTCATATTCTTTACGCTTTCATAAACACTGCTTTCACAAAACCTTACTCAAATTCATCATGGCTTCTTCATCATCAACCGAGTCTCAACTTGCACTGGGCAAAGATCATAACATGATCGCCTATCTGGTAAAACCTACCATCGCCAATGATTACATTGAAATCATCGATTTTCTGCGTAACTCTACGATTCACCATGCGATCACTGTAGCACCCAGAATTTCACATGATCATATCAATGAGTTCTGGGTTAACGCTAAGATTGAGGATGAACCAGGTGTTCCAAAAATTGTTTCTACCGTTGCTGGGCACCAAGTGGTGATTACTGAAGCCTCCATTCGCTCTTCTCTTCATCTTCAGGATGAAGAAGGTATAACTTCAATCTCTGATGAAGTTTTATACTCTACTTTACAACGAATAGGATATGAGGGCAACTTAGGTGGATATGTTTTTCAGAAAACAATGTTTTCATACCAATGGCGATTTTTAATTCATACATTACTGCACTGTTTATCATCAAAACGTTCATCTTTTGAACAATTCAGCAGTAATGTAGCATATGCATTGGTATGCTTAGCTACTGGTCAAATCTTTAATTTTTCTAACTTTATTTTTGCTGGTATGCTAAGAAACATAAATCAACCTAAACTGAAATTTTTAATGTATCCAAGGTTTGTGCAACTCTGTTTAAATGAACAAATCCCTGAGTTGCCTGCTTTGGATAAGATTATAGGTATTTCCTCTTTCAAATCTAAAGTTTTTACAAACATGAAGAGGAATACAGCTATAAAAGGAGTTTTGTTTTCTGGGAGGGTAACAGCATTGTTTCCAACAATGCTTCTTGCACCCTCCACCACAGCATCTGTACAACCAACAGAAGCTGAACCAGTTGCTGAGAGGATGGAACAACCCTTTCCTCCTCAACCCACAGCAACTGGGGGTAACAATGCAACACCAAGACCCCATATCACAGCCACATACATTAGAAAAGCCAAAAAGGCTACAAACCAGGCATCTGAGGCTCATGCTGCTCAGATACCTCAGCCAACTGACAAGGGTCAGGAACAGCATGTGGTCCATGAGGAGAGGGGAGACCATTCAGAAAGGGCTGCTTCTACTGTTTCTAGCCCACTGGCAGAACAGGACAGAAGTAACATTAATAAGACCCAATCAGAGGCAACACCAGAACATGATTCTACTCATGTAGATGATTTTGGTGGTCCCAGTACCAAGAATCAAGGGGAATCTGATGATTATACTAGGTATAATACAGATTTTGATACCAATGTCAATGATTCACCAAGGAAGTCACATTCTGAAGGTGATGAGGCTAGAAATAACCTGGAATTGACGAAAATGATTGATTATGTTTGGGAGAAGTTCAGGTTGGAGAGGAGGAGGAATAAGGAGAAGGATGAGAGGATAGCTAGTTTGGAGCAGAGGGTTTCTCAATTGGAGTTGATTGTAATCAAGGTTCTGAAAGAAGGGAAGGCATATGTAATGGTAGAAGGAGATGAACATGACTCTGCTCAAACTGCTTTCAAAAAGGGGGAGAAGGTATGGACAAATAAAGGAGAGAAAGGGAATAAACGTGAGGACAGGCAGGGTGAGGCAGTTTCAAGTTCTGAAAATGTGGATGAAGAAATAGAAATGGAAATACCACCAACTGCTGAACCAGAAATTGTCAAAGAAAAATCAAAGCCTTTACCACCTGTTACAATCAGAGAACCAACTACTACTGCTGCTCAAGATTTACCCAAGATTGATCCCCAGGACAAGGGTAAAGGTATTTTGGAGGAAGAGCCAAAGAAGAAAAAGCAAAAAGTTATGCCTCCTGAAGCCACCATGAATGATGATGAGTATGCACAAAGGATGTTTGTTGAGATGAATGCAGATCTATTGAAGGAAAATTTGATTGATGTAGAGGTGTAACCGGGCAAATGGGTTAAAATGACTAAGGATCAGGTGAATGAATGGGATGAGGCTCAGCTGAGAGAGCAAAAGTTGGATGATATTGAACTACTGGTGCAGCAGGTGCAAGAAAAGAGAAAGGCTGCTACTAAGAAGACTAAGCCAGTCACTAGAGCCATGTTGAAGAAGAATTTGCTATTAAAACTAAAAGGAGGTCCTATTCCTACAGCAAGATTAAATAGAATGACCCTAGAAGAGTTACAGGGAGTATGGGATAGGGATACCTTTCTAAATCCAGAAGCAAGAAAGAGGGAAGAAGCTTTGGAAAAGGTCAAAAGGAAAGCTGAAAAAGAAAGGAAAAAGAAAGAGGAAAGTGATAAGGTGGCAGAGTTGGAGAAAGTATTGAAGAAGAAAAGAGAGGAGACTGAGGAGAAACTGAAACAGGATTCTGCATCTATCCCTGATCTTCCTAGAAGCAAACTCAATTTGGAAGATGTAATGATCATTGAACCTTTGAATGTTCAAAATCCACCAGAAGCCTCTCCAATAGTTATTGATTGGTATATTGAACAGTTCTTAGCTCCAAAGAAACGTGAGAAACTTAAATTGGTCAAAGCTGATTCTTCAGTATCATATTGGAGGTCATTTAAGGAAGTTGTCAGAGCTATAAACAGAGCTGATCTGGTCAGGATGTATGAGATTGGATGTGCAAAAGGTCTTCACTCTAAAAAGATTAAGAAAAAGATTGAGAGTGATTTTGAGAGGATAACATGGGATTGGATTTTAATGATGTTTGAGCCTGAGAAATTTGCTGATGAGTTCAAAACTGCTAGATCAGTAAAACAGTGGATATATCTCAGTAATCCAGGGGTACATAATGTTATATTGGAGGATGGAGTGATACTCTGGATGCTCACTGATAGAGAATATGATATGAGTATGAGTTTATTGAAGAGGCTAAGGATTGCTAAGTTATCTGTGTCATTCAACAATGATTTAGCAGAAGACTTGGTATACATGATCTTAAACCAGATTCACAAGAAAGAAGAGGCTATCAGGCGCCAATATGCAAATCTTTGAAGGAGGAAAAAGGGTAGCAGGTAGATAAACTTAGATCTGTAGGAGACAGATTAAGTTTAGGGGGAGATTGTTGGGAATTAGAAATTATTACAACTGTTGAAGAAGAAATGCACAAGGCATTAACACTGTTAGTGTTAATGGTTACCACTGTTTTCAGAAGTTACAACTGTTAGTTCAAGTCTTCAGAGGTTACCACTGCTAGTGATATGGTTACAACTGTTAGATATGGTTACCACTGTTAGTTCAAGTTCTCAGAAGTTACCACTGCTAGGGTTGTGATTACAACTGTTGGTGAAGATTGAATTGAAGACAAGAGTTACAACTGTTTGTGATGATTACTACTGGTAGAGGTTCCCACTGTTGAAGTGTTACCACTGTTAAGCTTATTTGTAATAGTTAAACACTGTTAGTCTAGTTACCACTGTTGGTATACTAGTTGAGTAAAACATACAAGTGTTAACACTGTTAGAGTGGTTAACACTGTTTATGTAAATATTGTAGTTACCACTGTTTATGTATAAAACAGGCGGGTAGATAGAATTTGAATAAATATGGAATGTAATAGTTTCCATATATATAGGAGTTTGTTTTAGGACTCTATGCAATATAAATAGAGATCCTAACCTAGAAGGAATAGGAAGATTAAGTACGCCGCTTCAAGGTTCTTGTAACCCTAATACAAATCAGTGTATTCGTCTTATAAAATTAACAAGATTGAAGCGTTTGATAATAATTCTGTTATATTGTTCTTATTGTTTATCTTCATTACATTACTAAGTGTTATTCCGCAAACTTCTTAGTAATTATTCAAAACTGTTTTAATCTAATAAATTTGTTAGATTGATCTTGGTTAGACATCAAGTATAACAAGTACGCGATAAACCTACTGATACATCAAGGATAAAACTTAAAATTTCCATTTTGTGTACATGTCACCTGATGAACTATCATATCCCAAGTTATTTACAAACACAATCCAAAATGTTTTCCAGAATTAAGAATCTTGCTGTTCAAATTTCTGATTGAAATAATTACTCCCCCTGAACAGCAAATTCTTTTCTCAATTCTAATTCAAAGGTTATCCCCTAAAACTTAAACTAATTTTAAATATATATATATAAATTTTTTTAATTTAAGAAATTTCGCAACGTTACATTTCTTGAATACTAAAAAGTATAAAGAGTGGTTGTTGCAGTACTAATAAAAGTTCCAAAATCACATATCAAGTCAAATCAAATGCTTTTAGCCACGTTATGCCGTCTCGAAGCTTTGAGAATCTCATCCAGTCAATCACAATGCACCACACCTAACTTCCACAATACGCATCCTTGCAGTCAAGAAAAATATAATCTATCAAAGAGCTGACTGCAACACCACAAACAATGAAACATTAGATTTTATGGGACACCCAAGCCTTGATAGTCTTGGGGTGTCCATTAGCGTCCATAATCATTACATCAACGAGTTTATGATATTTTAACATGTCATTTGATTTCATTGATGTATTGTTTGTGGATTTTTGTTTCCAAACCTGCTTAACATTGAATGAAGATGGTTGCTGATTAACTACATCAACCTTTCTAACCAGCGGTTGAGAAGGTATAATGTTATTAACCTTTAAAATTTGAAAATTACGAGATGACCCACGTTGTTTTGATCTCTGAAAGTTTCTATATTTAGTATGGCGTGGATCATTTCGTGATGCCCATTTTCTAGCAAGCACCGGACACTGATTAATGAGATGACCCTGCTTCTTACAATAGAAACATGATCGTCTCTCTCGGAAAGTTTGGTCATCACTCGATAGTGGTTTCGGTGAAGGAGGTGACTTATGAGGCTTGTTTTCAGGTACATTTACAGCACATGAACACTTATGTGAACATGAAGGAGTAAATGTATTTGCAGTTGAAGAAATCTTTTTAGAAAATATTTGACCTCTATCTTCGGTAGTAAGTATTAAATTTTCTGGTTTGTTGTTATTCTTCTTAACTTTCTTTGTAACCTCGTGAGTTACATCCTCCACTTCCACCACCTTTTCAACATTTGTTGAAGGCACAAACAAAATAGGTTCAAATTTAGGCTTAATAAGCTCCACCTTCTTTTTATTTGAACTCTGGACTTTAAGCAACGCAGGTCGCTTGACATCAACAGCCTTAACAAGCTTAGACTGTGTAACCTCTACAACTTTAACAGTAACTGGTTTCACAACAGGGTTTGTATCCTTCTTGAGAACAGAAGGGACATAATCTTTTATTTCATCCTGTGAGAGACTGGGCTGATTCAAGTTTGAGGGAGGAGGTTGGTTGTGATAACCAATTCCTGCCTTACTATTTGTATCAGTCCTTTGACTTTGCAGGATGTCGGAAAAGACCATAGTAGATGTTGAAATGTTTGCAAGTCTTCGTTTTAAATCAATATTATCAGCTTGAGTATTAGCAAGATCCTTTTTAAGATGAGCAATTAGTTTTAAATAGCTATCAATTTCATCTTGTTTGCTGTAGATCATAGCTTTCAACTCTTTCTTATCTTCAATAAGTGTCTTTTGATTTATTTCAAAAACTTTTTCATTATCTTTTAACACTCTGTTCGCTTGAATAAGACTTGTTAGATCTGTATTCAAACGATCATTATCTACTATGTACCTGTTAATTTTACCAGTTAATTTAATACAGGTTTCACAGTTAAATGAATCACATTCTACCTGATTCTCAACATCTGCCATCAGTGCTATATTATCTTGATCATCCATGGCCAAGAAGTCATAGGCTTCTTCATCTTCCAACATTATAGCAGCCTTGGCAACTTCATTGTCCTTCTTGAAGGCAGAAGGTCTTGTGAAACCCGTCGAGGGTTGTCTACCCTTCTCACATTCTCTTGCGAAATGGCCTAGGTTTTGACATTTATAACATCTGATCTTTGATTTGTCAAAACCCATACTCGTTTTATCAGTAACATCTTCAAGAGATTTCTTTCCTATTTTCTTCAAATAGGTCTTCGTTCTTCTGGTAAGCATAGCCATGTTCCAACGAAGGTCCACTCTCTCTAGCTCATCAGGATCAACTTGAGCAAAGTCTTCATCGGTAAGATCTACCGAGCTAATCCTCTTCGATAAAAACTCATCATATGATGATAAAAACGCATTGAAGATTACTGCATGCTCATTGTGTGATGCAGTAGCAGAAGAAGATGGTTGGGTTGAAAAAGAAGAAAATGTTCCTGGTTTAGATTCAGAAGTAGACGGCCCAGATAGAAGAGCTGTACTTTCATATCCAAAACTACTATTATCAGGAAGCAAAGAGCTAGATTTTGTGCTTTTCTTTTGGATATCCAAAGCACATGTTTCTAATTTTCCAATAAGTTGATCCAAAGACATTGCCAATACGTCTGGATCACTTTCCATCATTAATACTCGAGTTTCCCAAGAAGGAGGTAAAGCATTTAGCAGTTTCTTGTTGACCTCCATAGAGCTAAATTTGTGTCCACCCTCAGTCAGCTCATTCACAAGACGTGAATATCTACAGAACAAGTCCTTAACCGTCTCGTTCTTCTGAATATCAAACAGATCATACTGTTTCTTTACAAATTCCAGCTTAATTTGCTTGTATTCAGTGGTACCTCCACATCTTTCAGCTATACCATTCCACAGATCATAAGCTTTATCATGGTGTTTGAACATATTCATAGCATCGGTAGGTAAAGACATCGTTATAGCAGAGTGAGCCTTTCGTTCACATTCCCATGCCTTACGTTCCTCAGCAGTCATTGAACGAATGGTTTTTGGAGGAGGTATACCCACATGTTCTCCACCTGCAACCGGTCTAACGTATCGTTCAAGTAAAGGTATCTCCATTTCAGGGTCGGTAAACGCAACGAACGATAAGAATCTCCCACGCCATTCAGAATACTCCATTCCCGGAGCAAAGAATGGAGGTTTGTTTGCAGAACCAACCTCGGCATTGTGTTTCAACATTGCATTAACAGCTTGTAATGTAGTCATTTTAATAACGATTAAAAGATTTGACTTTTGATTGAAAATTTCAAATTTTTCCGAACGAATTTTTCCCTCCAAAAATTTCAAATTTTTTGCTCGAGTAAAATGAAAATTTTCTCAAACTAGAATTAGGGAACGGGAAGCTCAAATTCAAATTTTGATAATTGCCGAATTTTCCCGCCTTTTTACTCAAATTTTTTACTCTAAAAAAAAAAAAAAAAAAAAAATAATCTTTACGAATTAAATAAAAATAGGGTTAAAAAATGACGAACACAACTCCAGAAATCACTAAAAGTACTGATTAAATAGCTTTTAAGAATAATAAACGATTTGTTTATACGCAAAACTAGTTAAAAAGACTTTTAAACGTACGAATATTGATTCAATAAACCACTAATCCAATGATTATTGGCTCTGATACCACTTGTAGGACCGTTAAAGGGACAGACCTTTTTTCACAATGAATCAATATCAAATGCTAGAGCGCGGAATACAATAGCAAAATCAAAGTACGTTTAGAATTAAACTCAACACAAGTAATCACATATAATTATATTAATCAACACAAATCAGATGTGAATTACAGATGAATGACTCGAGAGAATACCACAGGCTGCTTAATTTCGTATTTCAACAACAGCAGCGACAAAACCGAAACCCTAATTAGGTATTTATACTATCATCTAATCAGCTAGGCGATATTGATGATATCGCCTAGGCGATATTGCCAATATCGCTATAGCGATATTGTCAATGTCGCTGGATATATCAGAATTTGACTAACTAATTACAATTCAAACTCTAGACCAAGTGACAGACACACTAAATGTACCAACAATGTTAATTGCCAACATTATGTCGAGACGAGGAGCGTATATTTTAATTGTCCCAGACAAAAACATTAAAGGTCGTGGTTTGGTTATAGGCCTAGGTGTTGTCACTTTAACTCGTAAGGTCTTGCAAACCTTCGGGGATCACCTTCAGCTACTTATTGTTTTAAACTATATATCATCGTACTATTTGTCATGGATGGCACGAAATGATTGGTGTAACGTTTACTAAACGCTTGGTTTAAATGACGATGTCTTAAACCTGTGAATTTCTGTTGAGACATGTTTTGTGACAACAAATCTAGCTTGTAATAGAACTAGTGTAATTCTGATCAAGTTTGTACATTGGTTTTGGTTTGTAAATAATATGATATTAGTTTGTTATTATTTTTGTTAAATATATTGGCTAAAGTATTAGACAGATAACGAATACAAACTAAAGTCTGAATTGCAAGTTGAGAACTCAAGTCGCAAGTCATGGGACTTGCGTGATGAGATCTGAACTCGCAATGTGATCTCAAGTCGCAAGTCATGAGACTTGTGAGATGAGAACTGAAATCGCAACCCATATAATTGGCGAGCCGAGATAAGTCACTAGGCTGACTTGTCTTGCGAGCTGAGTCAACTCGCAAAGCCCACGGGCTGCGAGTTGAAACGAGGTATTTAACAAATATCTTGTTTAAACGAGGTGCAAGACCTATGAGTTAGAGTAGAGAGGTATATTCTCGTGCAAATCAATGACAAAATTTACTTTTGGAAGAAGCTGGCCAATTATCTGAAAGAAAGTACAAAGTCTTGGATCATGAAGAAGTGTCAGCAAGTCACAGTAGACACGGTGATCTACGCAGCGTCACCTTGTTACAAACACGTGTTGGTGGCACGTTATTACCCACATGATCTAGACTTAGACTAGGCTAGAAGTGGAAAGTATCTCAGATATATATATATATGTATGTACGAAAAAGTATTGAGACGTAGATAAGGATGAAGGCCTTGATCGTTTTGTAACATGCGTCCCAAAATTTTGTACAATGCTCAATGCATCCATGTATATATAGAAGCTTATTATCCTTCTACTTACGGGACAACGATCTAATTTACTAAGTGCCATTTCAAATGGACAAATATTAAGGCACAAAAGCAAATCATGTGAACAAACGAAACACTCGTCGTACTTGGAGATAAGCCCGGGAGGAGCTTGGAGATGATGTCATCCATGAAGATTCGCAAATACCTGAAGAAGGAGTATCTTGCTATTCTGGCTCATGTAGTTGAGAAGGAGTCGGAAGAGAAACGTATGCAAGATATTTTGGTAGTGTGCGAATATCCCGAATTATTTCCAGACGACTTACCTGGACTTCCCCCGCCTAGACAAGTCGAGTTCCGAATTGAGTTAGTTCCAGGAGCCACCTCAATAGCTAAGGCACCGTATGTTGGGACATGTTATTGTGACAACAAATCTAGCTTGTAAAAGGACTAGTGTATTTATTGTCAAATTTGTATAATTAGTTTAGACTCGTAAATATATGATATTAATTTGTTATTATTATTTGTTAAATATAATTAGACAAGTAACGAATTTGAATTAAAGTCAAAATTGCGAAATGAGAAGTCAACTCGCAAGTCATAAGACTTGCGAGATGAGATCTCAATTCTCAACCAGATCTGGATTCGCAGGTCTTGGACTAGCGAGCTGAGATCTGGACTCGCAGCCAATCTGGGCTCGCAGATCTCTGGACTCGCAAGGCCCATGGGCTGCGAGTTGAGTTAACTCGTAGAGCCCATGGCCTGCGAGTTGAACAAGATATATATATTTTATTGCTACTCATTTATGGGCATCCGTGCCATCATTACACACAGCAAATATTTAATTATTCTCCTCGTTTTTCGTGCATATATATATTTATTATAGTATTAAAGGCTCGGTTTTAAGTGATTAACTTAGTTAATAATCAAAACGAAGCCCTTTAATTAATAGTAAAGTTATATAAGCTTAAACCTAACGTATTGAGGGATTCCGAACCCACACTTAAAGATAATCCGTTATCGAACCAAGTTCTAGCGACCTTACAATTGGTATCAGAGCTTTCGGGCTTAGAAACGTTGTGGTTTCAAGGTTTTTAGTTATATAACATCTTTGGGGTTGTTTTACGAACGAAATCTACTGATTTATTCGTAAAACTACCAAAAAGTTTCAAATCCCAGATTTCGAGGCGCCATTTTGCGAGTTGAGATTAGGGTTAAACTGTTATAAGCGAGTTGAGATTTGGATTGCCAGTTCAGATTCAGCTGCGAGTTGAGTTTCCTCTGCGAGCTGAGTTCTTGTGCGAGCTGAGTTCCCTTGCGAACTGAGTTTCCTGCGAACCGAGTTCCAACTGCGAACTGAGTTTCCTGCGAACCGAGTTCCAACTGCGAGCTGACTTTACCTGCGAATTGAGTTTAGTTGCGAGCTGAGATTACTGAATTCGCAAGATAACTTGATTTTTGACTTTTAAAATGTCTGATCTGAGTCGAATGATCGAAATGGAACACGAGGTTGGCAAATCTAATGTTCCACCGAAATTGCTCAGACTCGAGGACTATTATGGATGGAAAGACAGATTCGATAGTTACTGTAGATTCCATGACATAACTATTTGGCTGTGCATTAAAAACGGATATGTTGCACCTACTGCTTTGGTAGAGAATGCAACTGTGATTGTACCCTATGACAGGATGAATGACAATCAAAAGAAAGAATTTACTATTGATAATAAGGCACATTCATCGATAAAGATGAGCCTTCCCAAGGAGATCAATCACCAATTGAAGTCCTTTCACACAGCTAAAGAGCTCTGGGAAGCTCTAGAGAAAAGGTGTGAGGGAAGCCCTCAGGTGAAGGCAAGCAAGAGAAACCTTCTAAAAAAGCAGTTTATGGTATTTAAAGCTTTTAGAGAAGAGGACCTTGAAGCCTACACTACCAGATTTTATCATCTATTGAGTGAGCTTGACGACCATGAAATTTTCTACAATGACAAGGAAAAAACCGACATATTTATTGAGGGTTTGCCTTCAAAGTGGGAAATGTATGGTATCATGCTCAAAGACAATGATGAAAGGTACGCCACTATGACCCTAGAGCAGGCAATTGACAAGCTTAGGGGTTATGATTTCTCCAAGAAAACTAGAGATACATATTCCGATCATCTAGAGAATCCAGGTTTATACCATGGAAAGACTAGTATCTCAAATGCTTCATCCAATTCGACCACTGCACTATTTGCTGGTGAAATTGATGAACTTGGTGAAATGTTGACCGAGTATCTATGCTTTATAGCTTCAGATGGAAGCGAGAAACGAAGTAAGAATACTTCTTCTGAGAAGTCAACTCAAGGGCATCATAAAATGCCAATGAGTGTGAAATCAGCAGAACATCAACTTTCTGTGCTGGCTTCGTTTGTTGCTTCCTATGAAAATTACATACTGTTGGTGCATGTTTTGTGAAACAGCTTCTAGTTTGTAATAGTTAGTTTTAGAAGTCATTTTGTTAATCGTTGTTATCGTTAACTTTAGTTTTGTCTGTGTATTTTATAGGTTCGTACGAACTTAGAGTAGGTACGAACCTATAGGTTCGTACGAACTTAGATGTTCGTACGAACTTAGAAGCAGCTAAGGTCGTACGAACTTAGTTGCCTATAAATACACAAGTCCGAAAAAGTGGTTTTAAGGGTTTAGGAACTGGGTTTTCCAGCTAGGTTCGAATACTCTATGTAACTTCGAATGTAACCTTGTTTACATTCAATAAAAGTGATATTTATACTCATTTGTTATCATTTAAGTGTATGTGAGGATTCCGCACTCATATATACTTGATTACTCCGTAGATCCGAGCCCTAAGGGGACTATCACATACAAGGGAAGATTAATGATCCTGCACAATGTTGGGACATGTTATTGTGACAATAGATCTAGCTTGTAATAGGACTAGTGTATTTATTATCAAACTTGTATAAATTGGTTTAGACTTGTAAATATATGATATTAACTTGTTATTATTATTTGTTAAATGTTATTAGACAAATATCGATTTTAAGTTAAAGTCTGAATCGCGAATTGAGAAGTCAACTCGCAGGTCAACAGACTTGCGAGTTGAGATCTCAACTCGCAGTCCAATCTGGACTCGCAGCTCTCAGCTGCGAGTTGAGATCTGGGCTCGCAATAAATCTGGACTCGCAGGCCCATGGGCTGCGAGTTGAGTCAACTCGCAAAGCCCATGGCCTGCGAGTTGAAACAGATATAAATATTTTAATGCTGCTCATTATTAGAGAGGGGGGGATCTAGAAATCCGTGCCATCATTTACACACACCAAATATTTAAATATTCTCTCCTCGAAATTCGTGCTGATATAAAGGCTATCATTGAATAGGCTCGGTTTTGATTGTTTAACACTAGTTGATATCAAAACGAAGCTTGTTAATTGATAGATTAGTTATATAAGCCTAAAACCTTAAGTATTGAAGGATTCCGCACCTCAATACCTAAAAGATAATTCGTTATCGTTAACCAAGATCTAGAGACTTACAATTGGTATCAGAGCTTTCGGGCTTAGAAATGTTGTGGTTACAAGGTTTTTGGTTATATAACATCTTTAGGGTCGTTTTTCGAACGAAATCTACGGATTTATTCGTAAAATACCAAAAAGTTTCAGTTCCCAGATTTCGAGGCGCCGTTTTGCGAGTTGAGATTAGGGTTACTGTTATTTGCGAGTTGAGATTCCTGCGAACCGAGTTCCTTGCGAACTGAGTTTTCTGCGAGTTGACATTTCCTGCGAACCGAGTTCCTTGCGAACTGAGTTTTCTGCGAGTTGAGATTCCTGCGAACTGAGTTCTTTGCGAACTGAGTTTTCTGCGAGTTGACATTTCCTGCGAACCGAGTTCCTTTGCGAATTGAGTTCCTGCGAGTTGACTTTCTTTGCGAGCCGAAACCCTTTGCGAGCTGAGATATTCTTGCGAATTGAAGTTGTAATATCTTGTGATTTGACAACTTTTAAGACTTACCAAGATGTCTGACTTGAGTAGAATGATTGAAATGGAACATGAGGTTGGAAAATCTAATGTTCCACCAAAATTGCTTAGACTCGAGGACTATTATGGGTGGAAAGACAGGTTCGAAAGCTACTGTAGATTCCATGACATAACTATCTGGCTGTGTATTAAAAACGGATATGTTGCACCTACAGCTGAGGTAGGGAACGCAACAGTGATTGTGACTTATGATCGAATGAATGACCATCAGAAGAAAGAATTCACAATCGATAATAAAGCACATTCTTCAATTAAGATGAGCCTTCCTAAGGAGATCAACCATCAGTTGAAGTCCTTTCACACAGCTAAAGAGCTGTGGGACGCTCTAGAAAAGAGATGTGAGGGGAGCCCTCAGGTGAAAGCTGGTAAATGTAATCTTCTAAAAAAGCAGTTTATGGTATTTAAGGCTTTTAGAGAAGAAGATCTTGAGGCTTACACCACCCGTTTCTATCATCTATTAAGTGAGCTTGACGACCATGCTATCTTCTATAATGACAAGGAGAAAACCGACAAGTTTATTGAGGGTTTACCTTGTAAATGGGAGATGTACGGTATCATGCTGAAAGATAATGATGAAAGATATGCAACCATGACCCTAGAGAAAGCGATTATAAACTAAGGGGTTATGATTTCTCTAAGAGAACGAGAGATACGGATTCTGATCATCTACAGAATCCTGGTCTGTACCATGGAAAGACCAATATCTCTAATTCCTCATCCAATTCGACCACGGCTTTGTTTGCGGGTGAAATTGATGAGATTGGAGAAAAAATTGACTGAGGATCTCTGTTTCATTGCTTCGAATAGCGGTGAAAAACGAAACAGGAACACCACCTCAGATAAATCCACTCAAGGGCATCATAAGATGCCGATGAGTGTGAAATCAGCCGAACAACAACTTTCTGTGTTGGCATCGTTCGTTGCTTCCTATGAAAACTATATTCAAGGGAAGATAAACGATCCGGCACAATTTGATGAAGATTATGATCAGGTTGACCCTGATGACTTAGAGGAAATGGACCTCCAGTGGCAACTGGCTATGGTGTCAAGGAGAGTAAAGAATTTCCTAAAGCGTATGGGTAAGAGAGTGGTTGGAAATCGACCAGGTTTTGACAAGTCCAAGGTCAAGCGTTATAACTGTCAAGGTTACGGACACTTTGCCAGGGAATGCCAAAGACCAAAGGTTGATGCTGGAACTTCAAAACAAGATTCGGGAAGTAATCTAACTTCCAAAGTCTTAGTGGTTCAGCAAATAGACGGATCTTATGATTGGTCTACACCATCAGAGCAAGCTCTCATGGCTGAGATTGACGATCTAGAGAAACAAATTGAATCCACTTCCTACATGCCGACTACTGAAGAACTTCAAGCTAATGTGCCACACACAGAAGTTAAGGGGATTGAGGAAGATGTTCTCTACATCAACTCGACAGAAGAAATGAGTCCCGATGATTTTGTGGCATATATGGCTGATATTCAATCCGAAAAGAAAAAGGTATGTCTAGATCTCCTTACTCTCACTGATGTGTGCTATTTAGTTACTGATCTTCAAACACAGGTTAGTGTCTTTGCAAAATCTAACAAAACCTTGACCTCAGAATTAGATTTAGCTAAGTCTGATGTTCGTAGGTTAGGTGAAGATAAATTAGCACTGAACGAGAAGATTAAGAGTGATGCTCTAGATAAGACCAGTCTTACTGACATTATAAATGAACAATGTATTAAAATAGACGGGTTATATCTAAACCTTAATGAGCTTAATAGAAATATAGCTATTAGGGATAAGGAGTTATTAGAGTCAAATATGAAACTGGTAGAGCTGAATAGAAAATTTGAAGGTTATAGAACTTCTTCTTTGACCTTAGATAGAATCATTGGCTCTCAACGTAGTGTAAAGGATGTTACTGGCCTAGGATACTCAGATGTTCCTCCGCCCTTTAATGCCAATTACACTGCTTCCACTTCTGTTGACTTAGAAATGACAGATGTTAATCCTGAGACTGAGGATTTGGAAAATCAACAGTCTATTGCATCTGAGATCCAAAAAGAGACTGTCAATGATTCATCATTAACCAAGAGTACAGTCAAATCTCTCACTAAAGTACAATTCGTATCAAGTGGGATGATTGGAAGTACTGATGGAAATAATGAGGTCATTAAGAAACATAAGGAGTTACCTTTAGTGTCTTTTGATCAGACAAAGAAGGAGTCTGCTAAGATTGCTAAGTCACGAAAGCAGATGTCATGCTTCAAATGTCATCAACGAGGACATGTCTCTTCTTGTTGTCCCAATAAGAAGAATGAAGCTGCTCCTAAGCGCGAGGCCAGTGATAAGTCTAAAAATATCTCTAGCACAGACAGGTTAGGTACCAGACCTGGTATTGGTATTAAACCTGTGACTGCTCTGAAAAGAGATGCGTCTCACAGTGTCTCGCCACCAAAACCTAAACGGCATGAAAACTTTGCTAAGGATCAAGTGCCGTCGAGGTTTATGACTCCGAGAAGGAACCAAAGTCATTTTGAGATTGGTTCTACATCTCGCACACAAGGAGTTTACCAAGGGTCCTATGATAATCGTAGCCAAGGGCAAAAATCCCAGGGTTATATTTCGGGGAGGGTTGGAAATCAATCAACTTATAGACCCAGGACCACTAATCATCAGCAAGTTGATGCGTCTTCAAAAGTGACCAAAGCTCCCAATGGGAAAAATGGTTATTTTAAAGAGCTACAGTTTGTAGATGATAAGGGACAAACCAAGACCGTAATGGCTTGGGTCCCTCTTGATAACTGATTGTGTACAAATTACATGTGCAGGAGCAGACTGGGAACTACGACAACTGGTGGTATGTTGACAGTGGATGCTCTAGGCACATGACAGGAACCAGAAGTCTACTAACAGACTTCAGAGGTGGACTGAGACAAGGAGTGCACTTCGCTGGTGATAAAGGAGGAGTAATTACTGGGAAAGGAACAGTTTCAAATGGAACTTTGACTCTAGAGGATGTGAATTACGTTGAAGAACTAACGCACAACCTAGTGAGTGTTTCCCAAGTCTGTGATAAAGGTCATCCTGTTCTCTTCACTGAGAAAGAGGCCTTGATCCTGAAGCCGGGTTTTATCATTCCCGAAAAATGGATACTAATGAAAGCTCCAAGGAAGAAGGACATTTATGCTATCAACATGAATGCTCCTATTACTTCAATGGTGTCTACTTGTCTGTTATCCAAGGCTTCAGAATCAGACTCTCTCCTATGGCATAGGAAAATAGCACACTTAAACTTTCGAAAAATGAACTATATAACCAAACATGGGTTAGTTCTGGGTGTACCACCGAAGAGTTTTGCATTTGAAGACAAGTGTATATCCTGCTTGAAAGGAAAACAGCATAAGAAACCACACAAGTCTAAAAATGTGAACTCTATTTCCTCGCCTTTTGAGTTGCTACATATGGATCTCTTTGGCCCAATAAGCAAGAGAAGCATCGGTGGCAAATGGTACAGTCTGGTTGTCACAGACGATTTCTCTAGATTCTCTTGGGTATTCTTTTTGGAATCTAAGGATGAAACTTCGGGCATTCTTATGGAGTTTCTAGATCTAATAGAGAACATCTATAGAAAAAGAGTTAAGAGAATTCGTAGTGAAAATGGGACCGAGTTCAAGAATTCTACATTGAATGTATATTGTTTAAGCAAAGGCATTCAACATCAATTCAGTGCACCATATGAACCTCAACAAAATGGTGTTGCTGAAAGGAAGAATAGAACTCTAATTGAAGCAGCGAGAACAATGCTTGCAGATTCAAGGCTTCCGGTCATATTTTGGGCAGAAGCAGTGAATACAGCATGTCATGTTCTCAATCGGGTTCTTACGGTTAAAAAGCAAAACAAGACATGTTATGAGCTTTTGAACAAAAAGAAACCGAACTTAAAAGGGTTTGAACCCTTTGGAGATTCATGTATGTTGTTGAAAACAAGTCATCAACCTAAATTTGGTGAGAAGGCTGACGAAGGATACTTCCTAGGTTACATGCCTAACTCACCAAACAAACGGGCCTTCAATAAAAATTCGGGACGTGTTGAAATAGTTTATAACATCGAAGTTACGAGCTATACACATGACTCACATAAGGGATTGGATTGGCAGTTTGACTATTCAGATCTTTTCAAGTCATTTAAAGTCCCTATCAGTGACTATGTCAGTAACTCAGATATTCCTGAGCATTTATTGTCGGGAGATGAAGATCCCACTCCTTCATCGAGTGCTCAAACGTCTGATGCTAGGAATATTGTCGATACTGATGTGGTCCTCCCTATCGAGTCACAACAACCTCAAGATGATATACCTCTAGAGAGTGAAGATCCTGAAATTGCTTCTCAAAGGATTATGGATGATGTTCTTACTCCTCTGAGACAATTAAGGATATCAACTACTAATGAAGGTATACCACCTTTGGAGGAAATTGGTGCCAACTTACAGGATGATATTCCAGTTGAACCTGTTACTTCAAAAAGAATTAATAGGATTCATCCAATAGATAATATCATTGGTGATCCAAATTCTCCTGTTCTGACTCGGAATCAATCTAAAGTTAGTACATCCTCTCATTCATGCTTGTATGCTGAAATGAACGAGACAGGGATCTCAAATCTATGTCTATATTCATGCTTTATCTCACAAATTGAACCTAAGAATGTTCAGATAGCTTTGAAGGAAAATTCGTGGGTCGAGGCAATGCAGGAAGAGCTGTCTCAGTTCACAAAATTGCAAGTTTGGGAGTTGGTTGACCTACCTGTTGGAGAATATCCAATTGGAACTAGATGGGTATTTAAGTGCAAGAAAGACGATCGTGGAATCGTGATTCGCAATAAAGCTCGTCTAGTTGTCCAAGGTTTCAATCAACAAGAGGGGATTGATTACAATGAAGTGTTTGCGCCTGGATGTTAAAAGTGCCTTCTTGTATGGCAAAGTCAAAGAAACGGTGTATGTTTCTCAACCACCGGGATTTACTGATCCAAAGTATCCAGATAGAGTATATCGTCTCGATAAGGCTCTATATGGATTACATCAAGCTCTGAGAGCGTGGTATGAGACACTGTCCACTTATCTTCTTGAGAATGGATTCACAAGAGGAAGAATTGACAGTACACTCTTTGTGAAATGGAAAAGAAGAGACTTTCTACTTGTTCAAGTATATGTTGACGATATCATCTTTGGGTCATCTAACGAAAGGATGTGTAGTGAATTTGAAAAGGTTATGAAGAACAAGTTTGAGATGTCAGCAATGGGTGAATTGACATTTTTCTTAGGATTGCAAGTCGATCAAAAGAAAGATGGATATTTCATTCATCAGACTAAGTATACTAATGAGCTTCTAGAACGATTCAAGATGGAAGAATCAAGAATTTTTCATACTCCCATTCCAGAAGCTCATGGTATTGGGCCAGATACATCGAGTGATAGAGATGTGGATCCTACTCTTTATAGGGCCATGATTGGATCACTAATGTATCTTACAGCTTCCAGGGCTGATATAATGTTTGCAGTATGTGTCTGTGCAAGATATCAAGCTACTCCTAAAGAGTCTCACATGTAAGCTGTGAAACGAATTCTTCGTTACCTCAAAGGGAAACCGAAGCTGGGACTTTGGTATCCGACTGATGGAGACTTAGATTTTGTGGCTTACACTGATTCTGATTACGGAGGATGCAATCAGAATAGAAAGTCTACAACTGGTGGATGTCAATTCCTAGGAGGTAGACTGGTCTCTTGGCAATGCAAGAAGCAAACCTCAGTAGCCATTTCTACATGTGAAGCTGAGTATGTTGCAGCTGGCAGCTGTTGTTCCCAGGTTCTGTGGATACAACAACAATTGCTTGATTATGGGTTGAGTATAACAAATACTCCTATGATGATTGATAATGAATCAACGATCTCAATAACCAATAATCCGGTCAAGCACAGTAAAACTAAACATATTGATATTCGACATCACTTTATTAGAGACTGTGCTGAGAAGAACCTGATAAAGTTAGCTAAGGTTCCATCTGTGGATAATTTAGCAGACTTATACACCAAAGCGTTCGACAGAGCTCGATTCGAGAAATTGGTGCAACTAAATGGAATGAGAAATCCAGAGGATTAGTCTTCCATAGAGTTGGTGTGTAATAATTAGTCGTTTAAATTTATTAGTTTATGTCTATTTTTTTTATAAAAAAAAAGAAAAGGAAAAGGGGGTAAGGCGTATGGCATTCATTTGCTTGTTACCGTTGGGGAATCGCCTCCGATAAAGGTTAAGTCTTTATCAACTGGGAAATGATAGTAAATTAGAGGAATTGGCTTAATAAATGTAGGTAAAAGTCTTAAGTTAGATGTGTTAGTAGATTCAAATTTGTTACATGAACTTTACATCTTTAAAACCAGGCCTTCACTTATCTTTATTTTAGTATACTCCTCTCTCCACACGATATAATCTGCTTGAAAAACTTTAGATCTAGACAGCTTCAGTATATGATGTACTGGTAGGCAATTTCTGCTTTGATTTCTGAGCATATAATAAGCTATAAATCTTCTGTGTGTTATCTCGTGTGATTTACTATATGACGTATGACATAAGTCTTAATTGATGAAAGATAGTCTGACCATACACTGTTATCAAGAATCTATGAAAATATGTCAAGACAAATAATAAGAATTATGGCTGTTAGTGAAATTACTGGTGTCTTTATTGTACTAAGTACAGACCTGACTCTTTTAGTTTTGCCAATAGTTTCAAGCTTGGTTTGTCTATACTAAGGGATCTTCTGTTGTACTAAGTACAGAACTAGAACCACTAGTATCTACAAAACGAGTTTGATATTTGTCACATTTACTCTAGGGTATGTCATATGCTTCACAAAGAACATTATTTAGTGACCTCTACCTTGAAAGAGAAAGATATGGTGTTATGTGTTATTTTTGATTTCTCAGTATGTCATTTTTGAATCACATTAGATAATACACATTCAAACAATAAAAGGTTTGCTTGGAAATCAGTGTAGACTTTGTTTATATGGATTATAATACCGGTAATCATCTTGAACTGTCTATGTGTCGCACCCCCAAGACGCGTGGCAGCGGAAGGTATGGGGTGTCATGGGGGCGGCGACCAAATCAAATATCACAACACAAGAGTTACAACAAACGACCTCTATATGAGACGTTTTCAAAAATCTTTACATTACAAACTTAAAAGTGTTTACATAAAAGCTAGGAGTTCGCATCCGATTCGTAGAATCACATAACTATTATTACAAAATATAGTAAATGCAATCTAATTCCTTGGTTGTTTCAAAATATGCGACTCGAGCTATTGCTTCCAAAGCATCCTACTGCGGCTGGTCACCTGAGAATACATACTAAAAGAGTCAACATAAAGTTGGTGAGCTCATAGGTTTGAAAACAATTGGTATTATATTATATGGAACGTGTGGAACACAAGATTTCCTGTTTGTATCATCCAACAATGATAGTCATGTATTACAAAAATGTAAAAGAGGTGTATATTGTTGCCATGAGCCCATAGTTCGAGCTTAACTGTGGTGTCGGGTCACAATCAAGTGCCACGATCGTGGTGCCTCCCAGCGAGTGCCTAATCCAACACTCGTAAGAACAAATGATAATGCGTCCGTTTGACCAGTTAGCGCGACTAACCCGGACGGGGGAGTCAATCCCAAATAGTACTATTCATTAACATTCACGCTATAACGATACTAACAAACTATGTGTGGGGGACTTTCAGGATTAGTTAAATACTCATGCAACCAATATATCGTGTTTTGTACTTGCGTTCACATAAAATAGCAGTTGTTAAAAGCAGTTGTATGTATTCTCACCCCTGAGTGGAAATAGTGGAAAAAGGGGCTATGAAACTCACATAAGGGTAGGTGGCTTTCCCAATTGTTTCCGAAGTCAACTACGCAAGCTCGTAGCATGTCTTCCAAAGTTTGGATGGTTCGTTCGCTTTGACCATCGGTTTGTGGGTGGTAAGCGGTGCTCAGATCCAGACGAGTACCGAGAGCTTTTTGAAGTGTTTGCCAGAATCGAGAGGTGAAGCGGCTATCTCTATCCGAGATGATCGAGATGGGTATGCCGTGTCTTGCTACAACCTCTTTGATGTAGATGCGAGCCAAACGCTCCATCTTGTCGGTTTCTTTGATAGCTAGGAAATGGGCGGATTTTGTGAGGCGATCAACGATCACCCAAATGGTATTGCAACCGCTCGGGGTTTTCGGCAGTTTTGTGATGAAGTCCATGGTTATTTGTTCCCATTTCCATTGGGGTATTTCGGGTTGTTGAAGTAATCCGGAAGGTTTCTGATATTCGGCTTTTACTTTGCAACAGGTTAAACATTTGTTAACGTAAGTGGCTATATCGGCTTTCATGTTAGGCCACCAATATCGTTGTTTGAGATCGTGATACATTTTATCGGAACCAGGATGAATAGAGTATCGGGATTTGTGAGCTTCATCCATCACCAAACCCCGTAGGTTCCCAAAGCTTGGTAACCAAATTCGGTCGGAGAAGTATCGGGTTCCGTCGGATTTTATTTCAAATTGCTTATCCATGCCTCGCAAGGCTTCGTTTTTAACGTTTTCTTCGTTGAGTGCTTCGAGTTGAACGGAAGAAATTTGAGTAGTTAGGTTGTTGTGAACTGTTATACCAAGGGCTCGAACTCGAAGGGGTTTTAGTCGTTCCTTTCGACTTAGGGCATCAGCAACAACGTTTGCCTTACCCGGGTGGTATCGAATTTCGCAGTCGTAGTCGCCAAGTAATTCGACCCAACGACGCTGTCTCATGTTTAATTCTTTTTGATCGAAAATATGTTGAAGGCTTTTGTGGTCGGTGAAAATGGTGCACTTGGTACCATATAGATAGTGTCTCCAGATTTTAAGTGCGAATACAACGGCTCCTAACTCTAAGTCGTGTGTCGTATAATTCTTTTCGTGGACTTTTAGTTGTCGTGAGGCATAGGCGATAACTTTATCCCGTTGCATTAGAACACAACCAAGTCCCTGGTGTGAGGCATCACAGTATACCACGAAGTCATCGTTGCCTTCGGGTAGGGACAAGATCGGTGCGCTGCAGAGTTTCTGTTTCAGAAGTTGGAAGGCATTTTCTTGTTTGTCGGTCCAATCGAATTTCTTGTCTTTTTGAGTCAGGGTGGTTAGGGGTTGGGCAATTTTGGAGAAATTCTCAATGAATCGCCGATAGTACCCTTTTCCTTCTCCAGAGCCTGAGGCGTAAGCCCTGACAGTTTTGGGCTTCTGGCGCTGTTGTTGTTGTGGAGCCTGGTTATTTCCCTGCCACTTTCTTTTGTTATCCCCAGTGGCCTTCTCAGCAAGTGTTCCTCGACGGACAATTTGAGCCATAAGCTCATGTGCCATGCGGACGGCACTTTGGATAGTCCCGGGCTTTGAAGAGGTTACGTTACCCTGGATCGATTCGGGCAGTCCCCAAATGTACCTTTCGATTCGTTTAGGTTCGGGGTCCACCATGGATGGACATAGAAGAGCTAATTGATGGAAACGGGTAGTGTAACTGGTGATATCGTTTCCTTGAACAGTGAGGTGCCAGAACTCCTCCTCGAGCTGTTGTAGTTGCTCTCGGGGGCAGTATTCCTCCCTCAACATTTTCTTGAGTTCCTCCCAAGGTAATTGGTAAGCAGTGTCGATGCCCACAGTTTGAGCATAAGAGTTCCACCATGTGAGCGCACCGTCGGCGAGGGTGCACGTGGAGAATTTAACTTTGTTTTCCTCTGTGCAATTGCAGATTCGGAAAACAGATTCCATTTTCTCGATCCATCGGAGGAGACCGATGGCTCCCTCGGTGCCCTTGAAATTGAGAGGTTTGCAGTTCATGAAGTCTTTATATGTGCAGGGTTTCGTTGCTGGTGGGTTTTGTGGGTTAGGTCCATTGTTCCTAGCCGCTCCTTGAGCAGCTAAAGCGTCGGCTACTCCTCGGGCGACTAGTTGAGCTATTTCCTCTGCGCTGAATGTTTGTCGTCGGGGCGGCATGATTCTTTAAGAGAAGACAATATGAACAAATGAGATTTCGTTGAGCTAGATTCAAATTTTCGCAGTTGTGTAGGATAGGTTAGATAAGATTATAAAGAGCTTCACACACGATAATCAATATTAGGATGTAAAATTTGTGGTCGAATTTTAAGCGCAACATAAGTCGATTGCAATAGGTCGATTACAATAATTCAAAGTTTACAAAACGCGTCGGGCATTGATACATCCGACTAGACACGAGAGTTTTCAAAACAAAGTAGTTGGGCACATCTCGCCACAACGGGTTACAAAATAGAATAATAATATCTTAAGGCCGGCTTGGATTTCGTGGAGGGAGTAGTGTGACAACTCGCTCCATGGTTTCGGTGAGTCGGTTGACCATCCTAAGAGTCTCCTCAACCACTGTCCAGCGCTGCTCAAATAGCTGCACCCTTTCCCTAAGCTCTAAGAGTTCGTCCCTAGTGTCTGTGGCCAAATCATTTGCGAGGTTCATGACCTCCGAAACGCCCTCTAGGTGTTGGTAGGTTAGCGATTGATTGTTCCGTATCTCGCCATATTCTGTTTCCATGGTGTCTAGCCTCCTCTCATGGCGGTGGAGTCTGGCGGCTAACACCGGGACAGTGTGATGAGTGGGTTCTTGGGTGTATGGAGAGATATCCATAGGTTCAGGAGTAACCCGAATTCCCTCTTCGGATCTCCAAGAATTTAGAGTAGTAGGTAGCCAATTCCAATGTCTAGCACTTGCACGGAGGTGGGCTCTGTTTGAGGTGTTGTTATAGGCCGAGGTACTGGGATATGGTCTAGTTCGAGGAGAGTCAGTTGCCCTCCTAGCGGTGCGTATCACACGAGAGTTGGAAGTGGTGTGGTCACGCGAGGCTTGAGTATTGTTTCCTATATTGTTTGGAGTTGTGGTAGGAAAGTCTGCCATTTCTGTGACAAGAGTTAAGTAAGTGAGGTCTATATATAACTGTACACATAAAACTTAGTACAAACAGCACGTATAGGGTTTGTCACACTCTATCCTCGGTTCATGTGTTCTAACGTATTCCCATTCACTATAACTATTTCAGAGCTTACATCGATTCACCTTTAATTGTACATAGTTGATCAGGCTATGTTAAATTAAAGTTGAATGATGAAATTCCTGAACTAGTTATACCTAATAAGGAATACCACTTATCGGTTATAGTCTAGGTCCACTAATGCAACCTAGTTCGCTATAACCTTGGCTCTGATACCAAATCTGTCGCACCCCCAAGACGCGTGGCAGCGGAAGGTATGGGGTGTCATGGGGGCGGCGACCAAATCAAATATCACAACACAAGAGTTACAACAAACGACCTCTATATGAGACGTTTTCAAAAATCTTTACATTACAAACTTAAAAGTGTTTACATAAAAGCTAGGAGTTCGCATCCGATTCGTAGAATCACATAACTATTATTACAAAATATAGTAAATGCAATCTAATTCCTTGGTTGTTTCAAAATATGCGACTCGAGCTATTGCTTCCAAAGCATCCTACTGCGGCTGGTCACCTGAGAATACATACTAAAAGAGTCAACATAAAGTTGGTGAGCTCATAGGTTTGAAAACAATTGGTATTATATTATATGGAACGTGTGGAACACAAGATTTCCTGTTTGTATCATCCAACAATGATAGTCATGTATTACAAAAATGTAAAAGAGGTGTATATTGTTGCCATGAGCCCATAGTTCGAGCTTAACTGTGGTGTCGGGTCACAATCAAGTGCCACGATCGTGGTGCCTCCCAGCGAGTGCCTAATCCAACACTCGTAAGAACAAATGATAATGCGTCCGTTTGACCAGTTAGCGCGACTAACCCGGACGGGGGAGTCAATCCCAAATAGTACTATTCATTAACATTCACGCTATAACGATACTAACAAACTATGTGTGGGGGACTTTCAGGATTAGTTAAATACTCATGCAACCAATATATCGTGTTTTGTACTTGCGTTCACATAAAATAGCAGTTGTTAAAAGCAGTTGTATGTATTCTCACCTCTGAGTGGAAATAGTGGAAAAAGGGGCTATGAAACTCACTTGAGATTAGCCTGTTACTTAGCAAATAACAAGTAGCAAGCAATTCGTGTTCCCAATTGAAATCTTCTAACGCCCTAGACGTATAAGATTGTGTAAGTAGATGTCTCAAAAGACCATCTATAGTGATTGTATAAGTGGAGGGTTAATGTCCACTTATAAGTTAGTAGTTCACTTAACTAGTATGTCCGTTCTTGTTTACTTATCGAAAGACGTGTACGAAACGTTGGTGAAAGTTGTTAAAACATAACGTTGAATTGAGTGGTAAGTGGGTGAAGCCCACGGGGGTCCGAGGGCAGCGCCCCTGGTGGCGGGGTCCAAGGGGCAAGGCCCCTGGCTGGGGTCGAGCTGATGTGGTGTTGGCGACACAAGGGTTGTGTCGCTAATGTGGTGTTGGCGATACAATTTTAGTGTCGCAGAGGTGACAGTTCAAATGTTATAGCGACACAAGGGTTGTGTCGCAAAATGTGACGGTTCAATGCTATAGCGACACAAGGGTTGTGTCGCAAAATGTGACGGTTCAATGCTATAGCGACACAAGGGTTGTGTCGCAAAATGTGACGGTTCAATGCTATAGCGACACAAGGATAGTGTCGCTAATGACTACTGGGCTTCAGCGACACAAGGACCAAAACAGATCAGTTTTTCCAATTTTATTTCGTAATCTAAATTTTCGAGAAAAAATCCAAGAAAAATATATGTTGTTTCTTATTATGTTAGGTACTTAAAATAATTTTTATAAAATTTTTAGACGAGTTTAAGTATTTATAAAAATTATGGATTCTCTCAAGGGTCAAAAAGTAGCCAATCAGGAGTCATGCAAGGAGATTGAGTTTCTGGGAAAAATGCGTGCGTTTTTGGACAAGGTCATCTGAATGACTATTTTTCTCAACGAAATTTATGAACTTTTGGCGGTGGTTTCAAGTCTTTTAGAGATGTAAATCTCGAGTTATGACTAAAACAATGAGAGACAAATTTCTGTCTTTTTACCCAGCCCGCCTACATGTTTTTGTAAAAATCATTTCAGGTATCAAACGAGCTCCAAAAATTATGAGACCAGTGGCAAATGAAAGATAACTTCTTAAACTTAATTTTAGCCTTTTGAATCGTTTATTTTGGTCAAGTTTTGAGGTAGATATCACCTCCCAAAGTTAGACAAATTTTCTGGCTGGATTGCATGCAAAGTTCTTGCATGTTTAAAGTTATGAAAAACGATTTTTATGTAATCTTTTGGACATATATTAGTTAAGTGAGCACTTTAACATGTTTATAGATGAATTACAAGTATTATAAAAGAGTTATATGTTCTTACAAGATTGAAAAACCGATTGAAATGGAGAGGAAGGTGAGGAAGAGCTTGATTTCTTGACTTTTCTTTGAAATTATGGTGGCGGTTTGTGGTGGTGGAGTGGTGGTTGGTGGTGGTGATGAGGTGGTTGATGGTGGTGGAAAGATGGCAGATTTTTAGAGAGAGAGAGAGAGTTGAGAGTGTAGAGAGAAGGATGAGAGAATTTGGGTTGTGTGTGTGTGAAAATGGAGGGGTTAGGGGGTGTTTTGTGGGGTGGGCTTGGGCCATATTTGGAGTGGGCTCCTTGGATCAGCCCAAGCCGAATTGGGCCTGGCCCAAAAGTGTTTCGGGCTCGTGACTCGTTTTCTTGACTTCGTGTTTCGTTCCCCGATCGTTTAAACGTTAATTTGTGATTTAAAAAGTCGATAATATACGTTGAGCTTTTGTATAAGCTTTTAAATTTGTGAATAATATTCGGGATAAGTAAGTATTCTTAAAATATTAAATTGAGTCACAAAAGTATATTTCGGGTGTCAATCGGGGGTCGGGCTCGGTTTGCGCGTTTTTGTCGCGTTTGTTACGTTTTAAACAAAACGTCAAAGTTTTTCGTGTATTAGTATTTGAAATAATAATATAGGGTATATAACTACCATTTTAACTATAAATATGATTACGTTATCTATGGAAAGTTTTCACCAACGTCGTATAAATAGTCGGACCACGTCCGGTTGTTTCGCGTAATTACGAAAAATTACGAAGGTGTAATTCAAACAATTACGTAAGTGTACATACACATATATACAAATAGTTGCAAATAATCACAAGTACTTAGCCTAATACAGAACTAAATACACGAAATTTGAGTTCTAGTTTAAGGTAATCATTACCCTAAAGGGTCGGGTGTCACACTATGATATTTAAATCACTTCATTTTGATGTGAATATTATATTTTGTGGAAATAGGTAACCAAGTTATACTCTTATAAATGTAAGTTGATAAATGGTTAAGTTGTGAGTTCTTATGTAACTTATTGTGAATTTCATAAGGTTTGCATACTAACAATCTTCTTAGACTTTTTACTCATCATTTGGTTCAGCTGTTTCCTTCTGATATGATCCCACTGTCGATAAATTTCTTAATGCCCACGATTAGGATTTAATTTACTTTATTTTATTGTAATTTTATTTTAGTCAAAGTGTTTCATTAATACAAGGGTACTTGATACCAATGTTTTTTATGAATCATTGTACGTTTATTTATTTCATTTTATCTTATTTCTTTTTTTATTTTTATTATTATTTTTCTTATATGTCTATTGTTCGTATTATTGCATCACAAGTGAAAGATCCTCAGATTTTAGACTTGTGCGCTTTTTCCAAGCAAGATAAGTGAAAAATATTTTATTTTAGACTTGTGCACTTTTTCCAAGAAAGACAAGTGAAAAATATTTTATTTTAGACTTGTTCGCTATTCCATAAGAAAAACAAGTGAAAGATCCTCAGATTTTAGACTTGTACGCGATTTGGACTTAAAAATGACGTTTTGTAATTAAAATGTATTTTTTAGACAAAACTTGCGAATCCAGAACAGTGTTGCGGGTTGAACTCAACTCTGCGAGTTGAGTTCTGCGAGCCGAGTTCAAAGGGTGTAAAAGGGGACTGCGAGTTCAGTTTTACACACACTTGCGAATCCAAACTCACTTGCGAACCCACACACACTGCGAACCGAATCCACTTTCCATTTTTTTTAAATTTTTGTTAGAGGATCGGATCTTTGACCTCTTAGATATTATTCACTTTTCGATTGTGATTCTTTTGAGGTATATATCATCTAATTCCATCGGCTAATTAACTCAGAAATTGACATTTTCTTAAAATGAGGATTTTTGATTTTTTGATTACTAAAATCTTTAATGTACTGCTCAAATGAACAAGAATCCTTAGGGTTTATGATCATCGGAGTATATTGAACACAATGGCATACTTTAATTATGTTAAAACTTGCAAAATTTGAAATTTAATTATGATGTCATCTTGGCAGTTCATGCTGCGAGTTGAGATCCAGACTCAACTCGCAGCCCGCTCCTGCGAGTCCAACCTTTGGTTGACCTGCGAGTTGAACTTGTTTCTGCGAGTTGAACTTGCGAGTTGACTTTGGTTGACCTGCGAGTTGAACTTGTTTCTGCGAGTTGAACTTGCGAGTTGACATTGGTTGACCTGCGAGTTGAAACTTGTTTCTGCGAGTTGAACTTGCAAGTTGACTTTGGTTGACCTGCGAGTTGAACTTGTTTCTGCGAGTTGAACTAACTTGCGAGTTGACATATTCTATTTTGAAATTTTTGTAATTTAATTTACAAACTCTAGATTTTTATTAATTAAGAGTTATAAATTATTTAACAATTAGACGTGTAGACTTAAATGAAAACACGTAAAATTGTACACTTTAAATTTAAAAGGCTTACGACTTTGAGTAATAAGCAGTATTACTTTTAAACGGACATTCGAGCATTAGACTTATTGATTTTATATATAATGAACGACTATAATTGTTAATTAAGTTTCATAACTTAATAGTTCAATTGTAGTTCGTCGATTATATAGGTCTTTCAATATTTGTTAAACTGTTTGTCTAACATTAGTGTGATATGTTGTTGTTCTTACAGAAATGGTTCGACAATTTGCTGCTCAGCACAATGTGCTCGTCAATCTGGATATCAATGCACGAGGTGCATCCAGGATAGCTCGGATTCTTACTTTTCTGAGTCGATCTAGGATTCAATTTGCAATCACCGATTCACCTGCTTTGTCTCAAGATATACTTACCCAATTTTGGGCAAATATTGTATATGATACATCGGTGAATCCTCCGGTCATCCAGACAAGGATAAATGATCGTCCGGTTATCTTTTCTGCTTCAGATCTTAGGAACATTTTACAGTTGGGAACTGTGGAGCAGGAAGATGGACCAACTGAGTTTCCGTCGGACTTTATCGAGGGAGCTTTAGGACGTATGGGGTATGTTGGACCCAAGAGAGGCCGTCAGTTTCTGAAAGCCCTCGTGTTCGGAGAATGGAGATTTTTACTCCATGTCTTGGTCACGATCTTTGGGCCAAAGAAAGGAGGATATGATGAGCTTAGCTCTTCTCTATTATCGGCTGCACTGTCACTGGTTTACAATAAACCATACAGTTTTTCAGACTATGTTTTTGGAGAATTTGTTAGACAAATCTTGGGAGGTGTCAGGTCTCAGTTTATGCTATATCCCAGATTTTGTATGCTTATCATTCGGGCTTCGATTCCTGACTTGCCAGACTTTCAAGCCGATTTAAAAGTTGATACCATCGGGCTGAGGGCTTACAATGCCATGTTTATGCACACCTCAAGGAGGTTTGAGATGCAACCACAGCCGACAGAGCTGTTTGGGTTCTTGATCCATCCCGATTATGTGACGACACCAAATCATGGTTGGCTAGATGTTGATGTGGACGAGGGTACTCCTGAGCCACAAGAACTGATTGAGGAGGTTCTTATTCAAGCAAATCAGCAAGAGCAACAAGTTAATGTTGACATTGCAGCTGAAGTGGTGCAGCAAGTACTGGCTAAGAACGATGATGCCAATGATCCCATCATGCAGGATGTGGATCAGTATGTTGCTGAGGCACCAAGGTTTGAAGAACCATCCACAGAGGCACCTGATGCTGCTGGACCATCAGGAAGAGATGAAGAAGCTGCTCCGGCTTCTGAATCTGATTCTGATGATGATGATGATGACTCTGGACCTCCTGGGTTTGTCTCTGGGATTCCAGAAGGGATGATTCGAAAAGGATCAAGATTGATTATGGATCCGGCGCTGAAATTAAAGAGGAAAGCCGTTGATCAGGATCCTGATTTTGTTCTTGTCGAAGAAGATGAGGATGAAGAAGAAGAGGAGGAGGTGCTTATTACTCGACCTCGCAAGCTGCTCAGACAAACAGCTTCAACCTCTGCAGCTCATCTACAATCAAGTTCTACGCCCTCAGAGGCTGAAATGATTGCTGACTTGGTTCGCCCGTCTTCGCACCCAACCACCAAATCTAGCAGGGTTGCGGCGCGTCTATTAACCGATGTTGCTACCGAGATAGCGAAGAAAATGCAACCGCCTGCTCCCACGCCACCAACCACCACTACTGCTGCTCCATCCACCTCCTCTGCGACTGATTCTGATCGTATTAATAGCTTAGAGTCCAGAGTTCGAGAGTTGGAAGAAACCGTCAAATTCTTGATTTCTCAAATGTTGTCTATGTCTGATAACATGACTAATCAGAATGATGCCTATTCACTGCTCATCAAGACGAATAACAATCTGATAGATGATGTAGCTGAAAAGCAGAGGCAAATTGATAGACTTAATCGCCTTGCTCACACCTTTCTGAAGGACGTGCCATCTCAGGGGGAGATTAAGGCCTTCCAAGAGTCTTGTAAAGAAAATGAGCTTGCGAAGAAAAAGAAGAATGATGAAGACGATGATCCCTCAGCTGAAAAGGAAAGTGAGCTGGCTGGTCCTTCAACGACTGGTCAGCAGACTACACTTCAGGGGGAGTCTGCTGGAGCTAGTGGAACTGGTGCTGGTGTTGATAAGGGTGAAGCTGAAGAAGGTGACACTTGTATTAATATAGACTGATTGTAATTATTAATACATTGTAACTTTGAATTATTTTGTAATATAATTCTGTAATTAAGATGTTTAAACTTGAATGTTTAAAATGTTATAATTATAAATGTTCGTATATTATAAGCCTTTTGTAATTCTAGATTGACTATGATCGATAAAAGAGTTATAGGATCATATAATATATGATGTTCGCATATTATAAGACTTATTCAAATTTTAGATCGATTATCATAATCGATGAAAGATTTGAATAAGTATATATATATAATATATTTTAAATACACAAAGGGATTAATAAGAAAAATCTTAGATTGATTCAGGGAAATCAATGAAAGAACTTATGATATTAATCTATTTGTGTATGTATTTCTATAGGTCATGAAATGTTGAACTTATCAGATTCTGAAGGCGACATGCCAGATGAATTAGATGAGGACATTGACTTTGACCTTGAGGAAGGAGAGTTTGTACCTCCTGAAGATTGGACTTTCATTGTTAATGATGGGGCAGACGAGTGTGTAGATCTTGACGCTGATGTTGTTGAACACATTGTAAGCCCATCTACAACTAAAGTGGTCATCCAGGAAGAAGATGGAGAAAGGGTTGTTGATTTAGATGAAAATCTAGATGAATCAACCAGTTCTGAATCAGAAGATGACCTTCCAGAAAAACTCAGAAATAATCCCATGTTTAGACCTCTGAAAAGGAGAAAGCAAAAGGTTGGGATGTCTGAAGTAGATATAACTAGAAAGAAAGCTCCAAGAAAGGGGATCATCGGCTGGTATTTTGATTCTGACTTGAAACTTTTCGCTATCAAAAGGTTTGACGGAGTTCAATATTTTGATAAGAAGCTCAAAGTATTCAGTTCGCTTCCTCGATTTGAAATCCGAGACTTGGCACGCCTAGAACTGATAAATCCCAGTAATGATCCCTACGCAACTTATGTTGAGAGAATCATTCGGACTGAGGGTAGATCAATGAAGTTTGAGAAGATTAAGCCAAGAGTCGGAAAGACGATCAAATTAAAGGAACGAAGTCAGAGAATTGGCCGAAGATTAAGGAAGAAAACTTATCCAGTTGTCAAGTGCATACAGCAGATACCACTGAAGACAATGCCACAGAATATTCTGGGAAATCTTCTGAACTGGCACGTGGACTCAGAGACTGGTGAAGCTGTCATGGTTGAAGCTGATGATGAAGTTGAAGGAGGAGAAAGAGTAATTCTGACAGTCTATGACCATCGACACCTGATGAATCTGTCGAAGAAGGACCTATTGAAGTTAAACGAAAATAGAATCCTAACGACTGAAGCATGGGGTGATCTTGCAAGAGATTATCAATTAATGGTGAAGACTTGTATTAGAATGAAGATTCATATGGGCAGTAGTATTTACAAGTAAAGACCAAAGACAAAGTTGAAGATAACGACACTAGAGCTATTGTCAAGGGGGAGTCTGTTGGGACATGTTATTGTGACAATAGATCTAGCTTGTAATAGGACTAGTGTATTTATTATCAAACTTGTATAAATTGGTTTAGACTTGTAAATATATGATATTAACTTGTTATTATTATTTGTTAAATGTTATTAGACAAATATCGATTTTAAGTTAAAGTCTGAATCGCGAATTGAGAAGTCAACTCGCAGGTCAACAGACTTGCGAGTTGAGATCTCAACTCGCAGTCCAATCTGGACTCGCAGCTCTCAGCTGCGAGTTGAGATCTGGGCTCGCAATAAATCTGGACTCGCAGGCCCATGGTGTCAAGGAGGGTTAAGAATTTCATAAAACGTACGGGTAGAAGAGTTGTTGGAAATCGACCAGGGTTTGACAAATCCAAGGTCAAGTGTTATAACTGCCAAGGTTACGGACACTTTGCCAGGGAATGTCAACGACCGAAGGATGATACTGGCGCTGCAAAACAAGACTCGGGAAGTACTTTGACTTCCAAAGTCTTAGTGGTTCAACAAATCGATGGTTCCTATGATTGGTCCACTCAGCCTGAGCAAGCTCTCATGGCTGAGATAGACGATCAAGAGAAACCAATTGAATCAACTTCATACATGCCAACTACTGAGAAACCTCAAGCTAATGTGCCACACATGGAAGTCAAGGGGAGGGATGAAGATGTGCTCTACATCAACTCGACTGAAGAAATGAGTCCCGATGACTTCGTTGCATACATGGCTGACGTTCAGACAGATAAGAAAAAGGTATGTCTGGATCTTCTTACTCTTACTGATGTTTGCTATTTAGTTACTGATTTGCAAACTCAGGTTAGTGTTGTTGCCGAATCTAACAAAACCTTAACATCCGAATTAGATATAGCTAAGTCTGATGTTCGTAGGTTAGGTGAGGATAAGCTAGCATTGACTGAAAAAATTAAGAGTGATGCTTCTGATAAGACTAGTCTCACTGACATAATTAATGAACAATGTGTTAAGATAGACGGGTTATATCTGAACCTTAATGAGCTAAATAAAAATTTGCTATTAGGGATAATGAGCTCTCAGAGTCTAAAATGAAGTTGGTCGAGCTAAACCGTAAACTTGAAGGTTATAGGACATCTTCTTTGACCTTAGATAGAATCATTAGCTCACAACGTAGTGTGAAGATGAAACTGGCCTAGGTTACTCTTAGGTTCCTCCGCCTTTTAATGAAAATTACACTACTACTCCAATTGACTTAAAGATGACAGATGTGAATCCTGTAACTGAGGATTTGGAAACTCAAAAATCCGATGCATCTGAGACACAGAAGGATATCTTTAACGACCCATCATTAGACATCAGTAAGATTAAGTCATTCACTAAAGTACAGTTTGTCTCGAGTGGAATGATAGGTAGTACTGATGTAAATGATGAGGTAATTAAGAAACAAAAGGATTTATCTTCAGTGTCTTCGGATCAGACAAAGAAGGAAACAGCTAAGACTGTTAAGTCACGAAAGCAGATGCCATGCTTCAAGTGTCATCAAAAAGGACACGTATCTTCTTGTTGTCCCAATAAGAAGACAGAAGCTACTCCTAAGCGCGAGAACAGTGATAAGCCTCAAAACATCTCTAGTTTGAGTACAGACAGGTTAGGTACCAGACCGGGAATTGGTATTAAACCTGTAAATGCTCTTAAAAGAGATGCTTCTCACAACGTGTCTCCGCCTAAACCTAAACGGCTTGAACACTTTTCTAAAGATCATGTGCCGTCGAGGTTCATGACTCCCAGTAGGAATCATAGTCGATATGAAATTGGTTCTACTTCAAGGAACCAAAGTCATATTGAGAATGGTTTGACTTCACGCACACAAGGAGTTAACCAAGGGTCCTACAATAGTCGTAACCAAGGGCAAAAATCCCAGGGTTATGTATCAGGGAGGGTTAGAAATCAGTCAACTCATAGACCCAGGACCACTAATCATCAGCAAGCTGATGCTCCTTCAAAGGTGACCAAAGCTCCTAATGGAAAGGATGGTTACTTTAAAGAGCTACAGTTTGTAGATGATAAGGGACAAACCAAGACCGTAATGGCTTGGGTCCCTCTTGAGAACTAATTGTGTACAACCTGTGTGTGCAGGAGTAGACTGTGAACAACGACAATTGGTGGTATGTTGACAGTGGATGTTCTAGGCACATGACAGGAACCAGAAGTCTACTGATAGACTTCAGAGGTGGACTGAGACAAGGAGTACACTTCGCGGGTGATAAAGGAGGAGTCATTACTGGAAAAGGAAACGTTTCGAATGGAACTTTGACTCTAGAGGATGTGAATTATGTTGAAGAACTAACGCACAACCTAGTGAGTGTTTCCCAAGTTTGTGATAAAGGTCATCCTGTTCTCTTCACTGAGAAAGAGGCCTTGATCCTGAAGCCGGGGTTTATCATTCTCGAAAAATGGATACTGATGAAAGCTCCAAGGAAGAAGGACATTTATGCTATCAACATGAATGCTCCTATTACTTCAATGGAGTCTACATGTCTTTTATCCAAGGCTTCAGAATCAGACTCACTTCTATGGCATAGGAAAATGGCACACCTAAACTTTCGAAAAATGAACTATATAACCAAACATGGGTTAGTTCTGGGTGTACCACAGAAGAGTTTTGCATTTGAAGACAAGTGTATATCCTACTTGAAAGGAAAACAACATAAGAAACCACACAAGTCTAAAACTGTGAACTCTATTTCCGCGCCTTTTGAGTTGCTACATATGGATCTCTTTGGCCCCATAAGCAAGAGAAGCATAGGTGGCAAATGGTATTGTTTGGTTGTCACAGACGATTACTCTAGATTCTCTTGGGTGTTCTTTCTGGGATCTAAGGATGAAACTCCGGGCATTCTTATGGAGTTTCTAGATCTAATAGAGAATATCTATAGAAAAAGAGTTAAGAGAATTCGTAGTGACAATGGAACAGAATTCAAGAACTCAACGATCAATATCTATTGCTTAAGCAAAGGGATACAACATCAATTCAGCGTACCTTATGAACCTCAACAGAATGGTGTTGCTGAAAGGAAGAACAGAACGTTGATCGAAGGGGCTAGAACAATGCTTGCAGATTCAAAGCTTCCGGTCATCTTTTGGGCAGAAGCGGTGAATACTGCATGTCATGTTCTCAATAGGGTTCTTACGGTTAAAAGGCTGAAATAAACTTGTTATGAGCTTTTAAACAATAAGAAACCTAACTTAAAAGGGTTTGAACCCTTTGGAGTTTCATGTACTTTGTTGAAGACTAGCCATCAACCTAAATTTGGTGAGAAGGCTGACGAAGGATATTTCCTAGGTTATGTGCCTAACTCACCAAACAAACGGGTCTTCAATAAAACTTCGGGACGTGTTGAAATAGTTTATAACGTTGAAGTTACGAGCTATACACATGACTCTCATAAGGGATTGCATTGGGAATTCGACTATTCAGATCTCTTCAAGTCATTCAAAGTTCCTCTCAGTGACTATGTCAATAATTCAGATATTCCTGAGCATTTATTGTCAGGAGATCATGATCCTACTCCTTCTCCTACATCGAATGTTCAACCGTCTGAAATTAGGACTATTGTTTATTATGATGAAGTCTCACCTATTGAGTCACAACAACCTCAAGTGGATATACCTCAAGAGTGTGAAGATCCTGAAATTGCTTCTCAAAGGATTGTGGATGATATTCTCACTCCTCTGAGACAATTAAGGATATCAACTACTAATGATGGTATACAACCTTTGGAGGAAATTGGTGCTAACTTACAGGATGATATTCCAATCGAACCTGTTACTTCAACAAGATTAAATAGGAATCATCCGATTGATAATATCATCGGTGATCCAAATTCTCCTGTTCTGACTCAGAATCAAACTAAAGCTAGTACATCCACTCACTCAAGCTTGTATGCTGAAATGAACGAGACAGGGATTTCAAATCTATGTCTATATTCATGCTTTATCTCACAAATTGAACCTAAGAATGTTCAGATAGCTTTGAAGGAAAATTCGTTGGTCGAGGCAATGCAGGAAGAATTGTCTCAGTTTACAAAATTGCAAGTTTGGGAGTTGGTTGATCTACCCGTTGGAGAATATCCAATTGGAACTAGATGGGTATTTAAGTGCAAGAAAGACGATCGGGGAATCGTGATTCGCAATAAAGCTCGTCTAGTTGTCCAAGGTTTCAATCAACAAGAGGGGATTGATTACAATGAAGTGTTTGCACCTGTGGCTAGGCTTGAAGCAATTAGGTTATTCTTAGCATTTGCAGCCTCAAAGAAAATGAAAGTATTTCAGCTGGATGTTAAGAGTGCCTTCTTGTATGGCAAAGTCATAGAAACGGTGTATGTTTCTTAACCACCGGGATTTACTGATCCAAAGTATCCAAATAGAGTATATCGTCTTGATAAGGCTCTATATGGACTACATCAAGCTTCGAGAGCGTGGTATGAAACACTGTCTACTTATCTTCTTGAGAATGATTTTACAAGAGGAAGAATAGATAGTACACTCTTCGTCAAATGGAAAAAGAGAGACTTTCTACTTGTTCAAGTAGATGTTGACGACATCATCTTTGGGTCATCTGACAAAAAGATGTGTAGTGAATTTGAACAAGTTATGAAGAACAAGTTTGAGATGTCTGCTATGGGTGAATTGTCATTTTTATTAGGATTGCAAGTCGATCAAAAGAAAGATGGATATTTCATTCATCAGACTAAGTACACGAATGAGCTTCTAGAACGATTCAAAATGGAAGAATCTAGAATTTTTCATACTCCTATTCCGGAAGCTCATGGTATTGGTCCAGATACATCGAGTGATAGAGACGTGGATCCTACTCTTTATAGGGCCATGATTGGATCACTAATGTATCTAAAAGCATCAAGGCCTGATATAATGTTTGCAGTATGTGTCTGCACAAGATATCAAGCTACTCCTAAAGAATCTCACACGCAAGCTGTAAAACGAATTCTTCGTTACCTCAAAAGGAAACCGAAGCTGGGACTTTGGTATCCGACTGATGGAGACTTAGATTTTGTGGCTTACACTGATTCTGATTACGGAGGATGCAATCAGAATAGAAAGTCTACAACCGGTGGATGTCAATTCCTAGGAGGTAGACTAGTCTCTTGGCAGTGCAAGAAGCAAACCTCAGTCGCCATTTCTACATGTGAAGCTGAGTATGTTGCAGCTGGCAGCTATTGTTCTCAAGTTCTATGGATACAACAACAACTGCTTGATTATGGGTTGAGTATAACAAATACTCCTATGATGATTGATAATGAATCAACGATCTCTATAACCAATAATCCGGTCAAGCACAGTAAAACTAAACACACTGATATTCGACATCACTTTATTAGAGACTGTGCTGGGAAGAACTTGATAAAGTTAGCTAAGGTTCCATCCGTGGATAATTTAGCAGACTTATACACCAAAGCATTCGACAGAGCTCGATTTGAGAAATTGATACAACTTAATGGAATGAGAAATCCTGAGTGATTAGTCTTCCATAGGGTTTTATGTAATAGTTAGTTGTTTGTCTTTTATTATTATTATTAAAAAAAAAAAAAAGGGAGTAGGCGTATGGCATTCATTTGCTTGTTACCTAAGGGGAATCGCCTCCGATAAAAAGGGTTAAGTGTTTATCTGCTGGGAAATGATAGTAAATTAGAGGAATCGGCTTAATAATTGTAGGTAAAAGTCTTAAGTTAGATGTGTTAGTAGATTCAAGTTTGTTACATTAACTTTACATCTTTAAAACCAGGCTTTTACTTATCTTTATTTGAGTATACACCTCTCTCCACACGTTATAATATTGCTTGAAAACTTTAGATCTAGACAGCTTCATCGTATAATGTACTGGTAGGCAAATTCTGCTTTGATTTCTGAGCATATAATAAGCAATAAATCTTCTGTGTGTTATCTCGTGTGATTTGGTATATGACGTATGACATAAGTCTTAATTGATGAAAGATAATCTGACCATACATTGTTATCAAGAATCTATGAAAATATGTCAAGAAAAATAATAAGAATTATGACTGTTAGTGAAATTACTGGTGTCTTTATTGTACTAAGTACAGACCTGACTCCTTTAGTTTTGCCAATGGTTTCAAGCTTGTTTTGTCTATACTAAGGGATCTTATGTTGTACTAAGTACAGATCTAGAACCACTAGTATCTACAAAACGGGTTTGATGTTTGTCACATTTTATATTTACTAAAGGGTATGTCATATGCTTCGAAAAAAACATCATTTAGTGACCTCTATCTTGCATGTGAAAGATACAGTGTTATGTGTTCTACTTGATCCCTCAGTATGTCATATTTTGGATCACATTAGGTAATACACATACAAACAATAAAAGTTCGCTTGGAAATCAATGTAGAATTTGTTTATATGGATTATAATACCGGTAATCGTCTTGAACTGTCTGTGAAAATTAATCACTTCATTTTGATGTGAATGTTATATTCCGTGGAGATAGGTAACCAAGTTATACTTTTATAAATGTAAGTTGAACAATGGTTTAGTTGTGAGATTTTGTGTAACTTATTGTGAATTTCATGAGGTATGCATACTAACAATCTTCTTAGACTTTTTACTCAACAATTGGTTCGGCTGTTTCTTTCTAATATGATCCTGCTGTCAATAATTTCTTAACGCCCTCGATTAGGATGTCTTTGTTTTATTCTATTTTATTTTTCGTCTATGTATTTCATTAATACAAGGGTACTTTTTACCAATGTTTATTATGAATCATCGTCGTTTTATTTTATTTTATTTTATTTCATTTGATGCATTTGTTCGTATTTTTCTTATTTAAGTTAATCTTCTTTAATTTTATTTTATTTCATTTTATCCTATGTTTTTGTCGTTCGTATTTTTGTGGATTTAACATCACAAGTGAAAAATATTTTATTTTAGACTTGTATGTGCACGCTATTCTAAAAAAAGACAAGTGAAAAATATTTTATTTTGGACTTGTTTATTTTTAGACTTAAAATTACATTTTTAAATAAAATGTATTTTTTTTTTTTGGACAAATGTTTCGAGTTGACTTAACTCTGCGAGTCGACTCAACTTGCGAGTCCAACTGGCTTGTGAGTTGAGTTCTGCGAGCCAAGTCAACGGGTATAAAAGACCTACGAGTTCACAAGCTTCATACACACTGTATTGTGAGCCCACTTGTCTGCGAATTGACATTTGCGAACCGAGAGTCAAACTTATTTTATTTCCAAAATTTCAGTACCTGTATCGATTCTTTGACTCAGTAGTATTTATCCATTTTTGGATTGCGAACATTTTGAGGTATGAAACAAGGAATTCCATCGCGTATTTAACTCAAAATCGAAGTATTTATAATACTAGGGTTTTGTTTTAATTTTTTTTGAAAATACTACAATATTGTACTTAAATTAACAAGAAACCTTAGGGTTTATGTAAATCGGTGCATTATAAACAAAGTGGCATGACTTGATTGACCTATATCTTGCAAAATTTAATTTTTCAAAATGATGTCACTGTGCAGTTCATCCTGCGAGTCGAGATCCATCTCAACTCGCAGGTCAACGAGTTAAACCTGCGAAGTGAGCTCAAAGCAGACCTGCGAGCTGAACTCCAAGTTTGACTTGCGAGCTGAACTCCAAGTTTGACTTGCGAGTCAAACCTGCGAGCTGACTTGCGAAGTGAGCTGAAAGCAGACCTGCGAGCTGAACTCCAAGTTTGACTTGCGAGTCAAACCTGTGAGTTGACTTGCGAGGTGAGCTCAAAGCAGACCTGCGAGCTGAACTCCAAGTTTGATTTGCTAGTCAAACCTGCGAGTTGACTTGCGAGGTGAGCTTCAGGCTGACTTGCGAGTTGATTTGCAGTTTGACTTGAAAATTGACTTGTTGACCAGTTTTACCTTTTGACTTGTTGACTTGTTTGACTTATTTTCTTTTGGTTAAATTAAAAACTCTAGATTAATTATAATTAAGAGTTATAAATTAATAAACGGTTAGTCGTGTAGACTTGAATGTGAACACGAAAAACTTCATACCTTTAATTTATAAGACTTAGATCTCGTGTCATAAGTTATATACTTTTAACAGGTTCACTAGCTAGTTCGACTTATTGATCTTATATATGATTAACAACTATAATTGTTAATTAAGTCTCACGGCTTAATAGTTCAATTATGAGCTGTAGATCATATAAGTTCATCAATTTTGGTTAAACTAACTGTCTGACATTTGTGTGATGTTTATATTACATATATGGCTCGACAATTTGCTGCACATCACAACGTGCTGGTTGATTTGGATGTCACCGCACGAGGTGCCGCTAGGGTAGCTCGTATTCTCACAATTCTGGGTCGCTCAAGGATCCAGTATGCTATCACAGAGTCCCCAGCTTTATCACGAGATCTCTTAGATCAATTCTGGGCTAACATTGAGTTCGATACAGTTGTCAACCCTCCGGTGATTCGAACAAGGGTTAATGATCGCCCAATTGTCTTCTCTCCTACCGATATCAGGAATATCTTACACCTGGGCACTGTTGATCAGGAAGATGGACCAACCGAGTTCTCTTCAGACTTTATTGCAGGAGCTCTGGGACGTATGGGGTATGTAGGACCCATGAGAGGGCGTCAGTTCCTAAAGGCCCTGGTATTTGGAGAATGGAGATTCTTATGGCACGTCCTTGTGACAGTCTTTGGTGCCAAGAAGGGTGGTTATGATGAGCTGAGCCCTTCACTTCTATCAGGAGTACTGTCCCTGGTTTACAACAAACCATACATTTTCTCAGATTATATCTTCGGCGAGATTGCTCGACAAATCTCGGGAGCTGTTAGATCGCAGTTTATGACCTACCCGAGATTCTGTATGATGATCATTAGGGCCTCTATCCCTGATCTGCAGGTTCTTCAAGCAGATCTGAAGGTTGATACTATTGAGCTACGGGCATATAATGCAATGTTCATGCAAACCTCTCGCAGATTCGAGATGCAGCCCTAGCTAACCGAGCTGTTTGGATTTTTGGTTAATCCTAAATATGTGACGCCACCAAACAATGGTTGGCTTGATATTGATGTGGCCGAGGGTGCACCTGAGCCACATGAATTGATTGAGGAGGTTCTGGATCAGGTAAACCAGCCGGGTCAACAGGTGAATGCTGAGGTTGCTACACAGCTGGTGCAAGATGTTTTGGTACAACATGATGACGCCACTGATCTGGACTTTAGAGATATAGATCAGTTTTCGGCTGAAGGTCCGAGTACTTCTGGACCACCTCCACTTATTGAGGCACTTGGTGCTGCTAGACCTTCGGGACGAGACGGCGAAGCAGCTTCTGCTTCTGAGTCTGATTCCGATGATGATGATGATGAGCCTAGACCATCTGGGCCTGTATTTGGGATCCCAGCAGGGATGATTCGTCAAGGATCGAAGTTGATAATGGATCCGGCGCTTAAAGTTAAACGAAAAGCCGCAGACCAAGATCCTGATTTTGTTTTAGTTGACGAAGAAGAAGATGAAGAGGAGGAGGTGCTAGTGACTCGCCCTCGCAAGCAGCTGAAACAAACTGCTTCAACCTCTACAGCACCTACACAATCACGTTCTACGCCCTCTGAGGCTGAAATGATTGCTGCTTTGGTTCGTCCATCTTCGCACCCAACCACCAAATCCAGCAGGGTTGCCGCTCGCCTTCTGACGGATGTAGCTACTGAGATAGCTAAGAAAATGCAACCGCCTGCTGCCACGACTCCACCAACCACTGCTGATGCTCCATCCATCTCACCTGTGACTGATTCTGATCGTATTGTCAGCTTAGAGTCCAGGGTTAGCGATTTGGAGGCTACCGTCAACTTCTTACAATCTCAAGTTCTGTCTCTTTCTGAGAGTGTCACTGAACAGAATAAAGCTTACTCACTGCTCATCAAGACCAATAGCAATTTGTTAGATGATGTAGCTGATAAGCAGAGACAAATTGACAGACTTGATCGCCTGGTCACCAGCTTTCTGAAGGACAAGCTACCTCAGGGGGAGATATTGATATATCAGGAGTCCTGCAAGGAAGATGAGCTGGCGAAAAAGAGAAGAAATGATGAAGATGATGATCCCTCAGCTCAGAAGGATAGTGAGCTGGCCGGTCCTTCAACGACTGGTCAGCAGACTACAATTCAGGGGGAGTCTGCAGAAGCAAGTGGAAGTGGAGCTGGTGCTGGTACTGATGAGGGTAGAGCTGATGAAGGTGAAGCTTGTATTAATATAGACTGATTGTAATTATTAATACATTGTAACTTTGAATTATTTTGTAATATAATTCTATAATTAAGATGTTTGAACTTGAATGTGTAAAACATTAATGTTTAAATGTTATAATTATGAATGTTTGTATATTATAAGCCTTTTGTAATTCTAGATTGACTATGATCGATAAAAGAGTTATAAGATCATATAATATATGATGTTCGTATATTATAAGACTTATTCAAATTTTAGATTGATTATGATAATCGATGAAAGATTTGAATAAGTGTATATATAATACATTTTAAATACACAAAGGGATTAACAAGAAAAATCTTAGATTGATTCAGGGAAATCAATGAAAGAACTTATGATATTAATCTATTTGTGTATGTATTTCTATAGGTCTTGAAATGTTGAACTTATCAGATTTTGAAGGCGACATGCCAGATGAATTAGATGAGGACATTGACTTTGACCTTGAAGAAGGAGAGTTTGTTCCTCCTGAGGATTGGACTTCCAGTTTTGAAGTTGGGGCAGACGAGTGTGTAGATCTCGATGCTGATATTGATGAACACATCGTAAGCCCATCTACAACTAAAGTGGTCATCCAGGAAGAAGATGGAGAAATGGTTGTTGATTTAGATGAAAATCTAGATGAATCAACCAGTTCTGAATCAGAAGATGAGCTTCCTGAAAAACTCAGAAAAAATCCTATGTTCAGACCCTTGAAAAGGAGAAAGCAAAAGATTGGGATGTCTGAGGTTGATATTACTGAAAAAAGAAAGTACCGAGAAAGGGAATCATCGGATGGTACTATGACTCTGAGCTAAAACTTTTTGCTATCAAAAGATTTGACGGAGTTCAATATTTTGATAAGAAGCTTAAAGTTTTTAGTTCGCTTCCTCGATTTGAAGTCCGAGACTTGGCACGCTTAGAATTGAAGAACCCCAGTAATGATCCATATGCAAGATATGTTGAAAGAATAATCAAGACTGAGGGTCGTTCAATGAAGTTTGAAAAGATAAAGCCAAGAGTCGGAAAGACGATCAAATTACAGGAACGCACTCAAAGAACTGGAAGAAGATTAAGGAGGAAGACTTATCCAGCTGTCAAGTGTGTACAGCAAATACCACTGAAAACAATGTTGTTGATCCCAATCTTGAATCTTTTAATCAAATCGCATGGAGGAGACAATCACAAGAATATAAAGCAAAAACAAAGTGGAACAAATGCAATAAATAATACTTTATATTCCCAAATACCCAAATATTCTCTCTCTATCAATGTAGCAGCCAAAATATAGAGAATAATGTGTGTGTGAAAGTCTTGCCCTAGATATCTCTAACTTTGATATTTATACTAAACAAACTGGCCGTTATGCGACACAAGCATTGTGTCGCAGAGATCACTATTGCGACACAAATACTGTGTCGCAACTACAACTCATGCGACACAAGCCTTGTGTCGCAGAACATAGAAAATGTAAACTTAACAAGTCTATTACATTTACAAACACATTACAGACTCGACCAACTGACAGACACACTAATATGTATCAACAAACTCCCCCGTGTCTTCAGCTTGGTCTTCTAGATCTTCATTTATACCCAGCCTGCTGGAAATACACCGCCAGCGTGTATTCCATGTGTTACACAAACCTTGACAATCCGTTGAAATTGAGATGCTATCTTCTTGTTCATCACATTCTTCTCATTGAAGCGAATCGGATTGTTAAATAGCTTTCTCAGATCTTTCTCGGAGAAATTTATCAAGCTCATCGGATCGAATACTCTGAATTGAGTTTTCTTTAAGTTATACAGTGAGCTCTTCTCTAGTTGCTCTGTCTCAGGCACAAATATCAAAACTGCCTCGTTGGTGTGAGCATCCAATTCCCAGTAGTGAAATCTTCTTAGAAAGTCCAGGGGAACTGTTTCCAGAGGAATCTTCTTTAAACAATCAGCCGGAGGATAACGCATTTTGATCAAGGGCTGATTGGTTACTGGATCAAACCGTTTCTTATAGATAATTCTGGTTCCCAGCATCGGTTTGATAAACTTGTATCTTTTGGTACGAATATCCCTTTGTAGAGTAGTCAGAATGAAGTTGGCACGATCATCATTTCACGGGTTAATCAAAGAGAGCTGAGCAAGACGGTTAACTTCTCCTTTTGGCAGTGTGCTCAGCTTGGTGGATGATCTTTTGAAATATTGAATACCATCTAACCTCTTGATCATAAACAACCCTTTCGATATCTTCCAACTCTTAATTAATCCAGTATACACTCCACTGACTTTGTATGATTTGCAGGTGACCGGCACTTGCTTTCCATCTTTTCCGTGCGGCCACCATTTAGCAAGTTTCTCAGCTCTAGTTTCGATAACTTCAGATTCAGAAGTAGGAGCTTCAGATGTTTCTTCATGTTGAGTCTCAGATGCATTTTCAGTTTCATCTTCAGATGAATCTGATTCAATTAACGGGGCATCATCATAAAACTCATCATCATTAAGTCCTTCTTCCTCAAACTCAACATCATCATCATCTTCAAAATTTTCACTTTCATTATCAGAATTGACTTCATTTATCATGCGTTGTATAAATGAGAGGTCTGCACAAGAATAGTCTACAGCCAATAGTCTTGGCTGGCCTGGAATCCGGTGCACAGGAAAATACTCTAAAGTGGGCATTTCATTAGATTGTTCAATATGTACATCTTCAGTTACAGACTCAGACCCCGGTCCTATTGGTTCTATAGTTGGACCAGAGGGAACAAACTCCCCCAGACCAATAGACCGGGTCTCAAACTCCCTAAACTTATCTTCTAAGGTCGTAATTCTAGAAGTTTGAGCCTCGAGAAGTGCAGCTTGAGACTGAATGATAATGGCCTGGTCGTTCACAGTCTTCTGCATTTCCTCCATCCGTTCCAAAAGTTGCTTTATAATATCCGGATGAGGTTGCACTGGAGTCTGAATTTCCGAAGGCCCAGCAGTTGAAGAAGTGCGCTGTCGACTGGATGTTGGTATGTCGTCTGAGACGATGTAAGTGACATCCTCACGTGGCCTTTTGCCAGCCGAATTGGTAGGAGAGGGACGAATCTCATCAATATCCCTCATAAGATCTGCAAATTGAGGATCGGGATTGATGGGTTGTTGTTGAGACTGTTGTTGTTGTTGTACGGGTGCCTGTGGCGGAGGTGACATTGGCCTAGGTATAGGAGCCGGATCAGCAAATTCGTCACCCTCCGGAGGCACATAGTCCTCATCCACAATGTGACCAAAAAGAGGCACGTCAGGCGGGACCGGTGCACCCTTAGCGTATTGGCCGGAAACCACGAAAATTCGGGTATTCATCGGCGTTGGGCGGAATTGGTGCTGTGGGGCCACCGGTAATCCCAGGAGCAGGTGGTTGATGAGTAATTGAACGAAACGTGGGTACAAAGCCCACTGACCCTCGCCTGCCTGAGCGTGGTCCACCATTGCTCGAAAAATATAGCCCGAAAAGTTGTAAGGCTTATTGTAAACCAGGGCCAACATTGCGGACGCAGTAGAATGGCTAATGCCATCGAAACCAGCTTTGCGTCCTGAAAGGCATACTATCATAATATGCATCAAAAACCGCCAGACCTTGGTGAGAAAGGCCTTGCGATATTGATCTCTTGGGATAGTGGGATAGCCAAGACGGATCATGCCTCCAGAGATAAAGGCATTCGAAAAAGTAACCGACATTTCTGAATCATCCAAAAACTCAAAGAAATCCCTGATAGTCTGTTCAGATACGATGATCTCACGATCGTGAACTCTTGATATAAGTCTTGTATACGGGAGATCTGAATTAATCGCCGCATTGGTCCAAAAGTCCGTGACAGTCCGTGACATGATCACGGTAAATAGCTGTGGTGGCCGTGATTGCATTGTATATCCTAGAGCGGCGAAGGAAGGCAATCATCGGTCGATATGGCGCGGCCGATTCCTTGTCATCATCTAAAAATGCGGTGACATTATGACGTGGTTCCCAAAGAGAGCATTCACATTTATATCTGCCATATCTGTAAGAACACGAGAAACTTGGAAGCCGTTAGTTTCAACAAATAATCATTGACATTTTTGAATTAAAAATGTCTTGCGACACAAGCCTTGTGTCGCAGGATTTGATTGCGACATAACGAGTTATGTCGCAGTTTTGCAATAAAATCAATTTAATGATTAATCAGCGACATAAAGTAGCGACACAACAATTGTGTCGCAGAAGTAGGCAGCGTCATAAACCAGTGACACAAGTATTGTGTTGCAGCATTAGCAGCGTCATAAGACAGCGACACAACGCTTGTGTCGCAAAGATGAACACTTTGAAACCCAGAATTTGCTGATGAACAAAAATTGGGGGTTTCATGTTTTAATCGTGTCCGAAGGTGTATCAATATAGCAGTAGCATAAATCAACAATTATTACGTATATTATAACACATTAAGGCAATTAATTTCGCAAAAATATAAACCCTAAAAAGTCCGAAACTTTAAATTCAAATGTGTGATTGAATACGCAAGTAAAGGTGTTAAAATTGGTACCTGTGGATGCGGTTAAGTAAGTAGAACACGATTTAAGTGAAGAAAACAACAGAAATCCACAGAACAATCCGAAATAATCGAAAAGTGGAGCGGGTTTGTTGTGTCGCAGAAAATCCTTGTGTCGCTGGTTTTGAATTGTTGTGTCGCTGGTAATTAGAGAATAATTACAGCGACACAAGGGTATTTATACCCCTGACACAAGGCAGCGACACAAGCAGCGACACAACGGTTGTGTCGCTGAATGGGCAGCACAATAGGCGACATAATAGTGCGACACAATGATTGTGTCGCTGGGCCACAAAGTATGCGACACAAGTATTGTGTCGCAGGGTTGGCAACACAAATATGCGACACAAGTCTTGTGTCGCAGAAGTCAATCAAGGGTTCACGTTTTTAAGATATTTTGTATTTGTGACACTTAGTGAACGAAGTAAATAAACCAAATATCATAATAATAAATAATAAATAATAAATAAAAACAGACAAGAACAGTTTGAGATGTGTCATTGTAGGAATCATAGTAGAAAGACAGACTCACAAGACAATATCAAACTTTAATTCGATTATCAGTATAGTTGTCCAATTTTAAGTTTATCAAGAAAGTTATCAAGCCTTAGACGCAATCTGAAACAAGACGATTATCAGTATTGTTTGTCCACTTAAACACGAAACACACACAACTTCAAGCTTAGCAGTTATTGTGAGAGTGAATAGATCTCTGTGACTCCCACATAGATATACTCTTAGTATCAAGACATGCCCAAAACTTCGATTAGTTAGAGAAAGCGTTTGAATTCAACATTTTTAAGAATCAAGCCAGCGGTGACAGGTCTGTACATACGTACAACAAAGTGACATAAACTTGATTCAGGTGTAAGCAAAACCAGACTTGGTCAAACCATTTGGCGACCTTGTAAGTAATCTTTGATATTATAAGATTTGAAAGTATACTGACTGAGACCAGGTCTATACGGACGTACAACAAAGGAAACAGACAGCATAAATCCCCAAATGTTGTCAGATACAAACTCAAGTTAATTGAAGCATGGCAAGCTAATGCATAAGAATTTAAGACACATTGTCATACATCATATGATGGTCATCACAAAAGAGTAAACACGGATTAAAGTATTTCTTAGTTGCTCAAAGAAGAGTGTGAACATGTCTACCAATACATCGTGCAAGTAATAAGATGTTTATAAGAGCAAGTATAACATATACAAGATAAACCTACTGATATATCAAGGATAAAACTTAAGATTGTCGTTTGAGGAGTGTCTCCTAATGTACTATCATATCCCTAGTTGTTTACAGACACAACTAAACGTCTTTTAACAAATGTTGCAACATTGCTTTTCTTAAATGTTAAAGAACATAAAGAATGGCTATTGCATTACCTTTTTTTTTTATTTTTTTTTTATTTTATTTATAATAATAAGAACATAACAGACTAAGGTCACAAATATTACTTTTGAATGGGAAAGAAACGTAACCCTATCATGTTGACTAGCTCATCGAAACGAGCACGGGAAAAGGCTTTGGTGAACAGGTCGGCATTCAGCTTAAGGGTATCTATTTGGACCAGATCAATTAGGTGTTTTTCATAGCAATCACGAATGAAATGAAACCTAATTTCTATGTGTTTGGTCTTAGAATGTTGGACAGGATTACGTGTAATACATATAGCCGCAGTATTATCTATATGAATAGGAGTCATAGTTAAGAGTAAACCGTAATCGCGCAACTGGTGTTGTATCCAAAGAACCTGGGAGCAGCAACTGGCAGCAGCAATGTATTCAGCCTCTGCGGTTGAGGTAGAAACAGTCGTTTGCTTTTTGCACTGCCATGATACGAGCCGAGGTCCAAGAAACTGACATCCACCAGAAGTGGACTTCTTATCCATATTGCATCCCCCATAATCCGAGTCCGAGTAAGCAGTGAGCGCGAAGGTTTTCTCATTAGAATACCAGAGACCAAGAGTTGGTCTACATTTGAGATAACCGAAGATTCGCGTAACTGCCTTCATGTGAGACATCTTCGGTTTAGCCTGATACCTGGAACAGAGAGAGACTGCAAAGACAATGTCCGGACGCGATGCAGTGAGATACATCAGAGAACCAATCATAGATCGGTAATCTTTTTCCGGACAGTCCTCTTCATCTTCCGCTGGACCAAGGTGATGATTCAGCTCTAAAGGCGTCCCATAGGATTTACAGTCAGTCAAGTTATACCGCGTAAGCATATCATTGACGTACTTGGACTGATGAATGTAAATCCCGTTAGCAGATTGTTCGACTTGTACGCCCAAGAAAAAGTTCAGGTCCCCCATTGCACTCATTTCAAATTCTGACTTCATGATCCGCTCGAAGTCGCGACACAGTTCATCCTTGGTGGAACCAAAGATGATGTCATCCACATAAACATGTACTAATAACAAGTCCTCCCCTGCATGCTTGATGAAGAGAGTACTGTCGATCGTTCCTCGTACAAAACCATTCTTCAGAAGATGAGTCGCAAGCCGCTCATACCAAGCTCTAGGAGCTTGATGAAGACCATACAATGCCTTGTCCAGCTTGCAGACGTAGTTCGGATGAACAGAGTCTTCAAATCCAGGCGGCTGTTTGACATAGACCTCTTCAACCACTTGACCATACAGAAATGCACTCTTAACGTCAAGCTGGTAAACCCGAAATCCTTTGAATGAAGCGTACGCCAGGAAAATGCGGATGGATTCCAAGCGAGCAACCGGAGCAAATACTTCATCATAGTCCAAACCTTCAATTTGAGTGAAGCCCTGGACCACTAGACGTGCTTTGTTGCGAATTACCACGCCCCGATCATCCTTCTACACACGATATACCCAACGAGTGCCAATAGGATGAACACCCTTGGGTAAAGGCACCAAAGTCCATACTTGCAGCATGTTGAATTGTTGAAGCTCTTCCTGCATAGCTTCAACCCAGTATGGATCCTTTAACGCATCAGCTGTCTTCTTCGGTTCTACTTGGGAGATAAAGCATTCTTCAATTTCCGAAGCAAGACAAACAGGATCAGTGACGGTAACAGGAGACGGTGTCAACACAGATTGTTCAGCAGCAGCAATCTGTCTTCTCGTTAAAACACCTTTGTTTAAATCACCAAGAATGGCATCAACTGGATGTGACACATTGATCCGAGAACTCGGAATTGCAGCTGGAACGATGATAGAATCAAGGTTTGTAGAGTCAGCTTCAAGTTCGAGTTGAAGTGCAGGTAAATCTTCAAGGTCAGATGCAGGTGATTGAACAGAATCCTCAAACATTTGTTCCTCATCATTTGTAGGATCAGGAACATTCTCAGTAACGAGTGGAGGTGGAGTCTCACAAGTAGCAACAGGAGCAGTTGTTGGTGTTCCTGTAGGTGGTGGAGGAACAGAGATGGGTGGTGTTTCAAAAGCGATGTCCAGCCCATGAAGTAGTGTCTATATCCTCTTCTTCATTTTCCTCAGGAATATTGAAAGAATCAAACAGTATTTGATAATCAAACAAATATACGGGTCCCTTCCCCTGAGGGTTGTCAGTGTAATGGAAAAAGGTGACTTCAAAATGTTCTTCCACACGCTTGGTCACTAAGTTATACACACGTTTGTTGGGTGAGTTATTATAGAATCCTAGAAAAACACCTTCACAGGATTTTTCACCAAACTTAGCAATTCGTTCCTTGGTGTGCATAATAGTGCAGAGGCAGCCGAATGGTTCAAGAAACTGTAGATTAGGCTTTCTGTTGTTGAACAATTCATAGGATGTCTTGTTCTTCTTCTTAACCATTAACACCCGATTCAGAACGTAGCAGGCCGTATTCACAGCTTCGGCCCAAAATGTGATTGGAAGCTTAGAGTCAGATAGCATTGTACGTGTAGCCTCAATCAAAGTCCTATTCTTAAGTTCTGCAACCCCATTCTGCTGTGGAGTCCTTGCGGCACTGAATTGGTGTTCAATACCATTGCTCAAACAGTATAGCTCCATAATCGAGTTCTTAAACTCTGTACCGTTATCACTCCTTAACTTCTTGATTCTCAACTCACAAAGATTTTGCAGTTTGTCGAATAGATAGATGAGAATCTCAGGCACTTCATCCTTGGTCTTCAGAAAATAAACCCAAGAAAACCGCGAATAATCATCCGTCACAACTAGGCAATACGAAGCTCCTCCCAAACTCTTCTTTCTGACTGGCCCGAATAGATCCATGTGAAACAGGTCCAAGGGCTTCTCAGTTGAATTGGCCAGCTTCGGTCTGTGAGACTTCTTGTGTTGCTTTCCTTTCTGACAAGGGACGCAATGATCATTCAGTCCAAAGGATTGCTTAGGGACACCTCGCACTAGATCATTCTTGATCAGGTAGTTCATCTTGCGAAAGTGCAAGTGTCCCATACACCTCTGCCATAATAACGATTCCTTCTCAGGAGCTTTAGATAGAAGACATGTGAGCTGTGTAGTTTCCACAGTACTCATGTCAAGAATATACGTGTCTCGCTCCCGAGGTGCCCTTAGAAGCACCCATTCTTCAGGGATAACAAATCCCGGCTTCAAAATGCAACACTCAGTGTCTGTGAAAGTAGTAGTGTACTTTTTATCGCACACTTGAGAGACACTGAGAAGATTGTGTTGCAATTGTTCTACAAAATTCACCTTCTCAAAGTTTACCATTCCATTAGTAAGCGTACCCTGACCAGAAATAACTCCCCCTTTGTCACCAGCGAAGGCCACATATCCTCCATTGTAGTCATGAACCTCAGATAAAAGGGAAACATCACCGGTCAAGTGCCGAGAACAACCGCTGTCGATATACCATTTACTATTCTTTACAGATTCAGGTTGCTGCGGCACCACAAACAAGGTAAATTAGTTAGAAATGGAGACCCAAGCCTTTATAGTCTTGGGTACTCCAGTAACATCATCAACAATGACCACATCAGTCAAAACTTTGTTTTCAAAAAGTTTAGAATGTTTTACTGATGAGGTATTGTTGGATGTAGAATCTTTACAAGATTCTTTAATCTTCCAAACCTGCTTTGGTTTGGATGCTTGCGAGTCAACAACTTTGAGCTTCAAATTTTGCAAAGTATTTTGCTCAACTTTGTTGACTTTGACAATTGGGATAGGAGTTTTTGAGCCTTTCATGAAATAGACTTCTTTGAAGGATTCTTAAATTTTGAGGCTCGCGAAACCTGTTTCCCATAATGTTTCTTCGCAAGCACGGGACAAACATTTATCAAATGACCTTGCTTCTTGCAGTAGAAACAGGATCGATGCTCAACACTTGATTGAGATTGAGGAATAAACCGATGAGCTCGACCAAAAGAAGCATGTGTTGAACAGTCACATTTACGTGAGCATTCAGCAAGAGAAGCTTTAGAAGAGTTTTAAGAAGATTTATTTAATATAGTTGTTTTAGAAACAATCTTCTTTTGAGGTTCAGCCATAGCCTTACCTTTTCCTAATTTAGGCTCAACTATATTTTCAGATTTAATAAGTTCAATCTGATGAATCTTGGCCTTAATAGGTTTAACTTTCTCAACCTTTTGAGTCTTACTTGTTTCAGAGTCACTAGTATTAGCCCTAACTGGCTCGGGCCTACTAGTTTCAGGTTGTTCACATGCAATGATGACATTTTCAGCCTTAACTAGCTCAGACTTACTTATATTGATGCCCACAGTAGGTTTGACAGTTTTAACATCTATCTTAGTAAAGATAGGCATTAAGTCATTAACATTATCCCTAACAGGCATGGGAAGATAATCCTTAGGAGGTGGGACTTGATGAAAACCAAGTCCTGCCTTACTCTTAGTGTCAGTCCTCTGTGCCTGTAGGATTTCATCAAAGACTAGAGAGGATGTGGAAAAGTTTGAAAGCTTTTTCTTTAAATTTAGAACCTCAGTTTGAGATTCAACAAGTTCCCCTTTAACATATGATAGCATATCAACATAGCTACCAATTTCATCTTTTTGTTCAAAAATTTTAGCTTTTAGTTCCTTTTTCTCTTCCAAAACAGCTTTTTACTTTTGATCACTGGCCTTATCACTATCACGTAACATACCATTTGTTTCATTTAAATTTTCGATGACAGATTTAAGGCGTGTGGTATCCTCTCTATACCTGTTTAGCTGGTTAGTTAATTTAACACATGATACAAAAGATAATGGTTCATCATGTACCTCATGCACTTCAGCCATCAGTGCCCGTTCTGAATCATATTCATCTGGGTCAGACCATTCCCAAGCATTGTTGGAAAGCAGTAGCGCAGCGGAAACCATCGCCTTTTCGTCAGATTTGGTCTTCTCAGATGAATTGGACTGAGAGGGCTTGGATAAACCGGATGTTGGGACATGTTATTGTGACAATAGATCTAGCTTGTAATAGGACTAGTGTATTTATTATCAAACTTGTATAAATTGGTTTAGACTTGTAAATATATGATATTAACTTGTTATTATCATTTGTTAAATGTTATTAGACAAATGTCGATTTTAAGTTAAAGTCTGAATCGCGAATTGAGATCTCAACTCGCAGTCCAATCTGGACTCGCAGCTCTCAGCTGCGAGTTGAGATCTGGGCTCGCTGTAAACTGGACTCGCAGGTCTTACCTGCGAGTTGAGTTTTGGGCTCGCAGCTATCTCGGTTCGCAGGACCTACCTGCGAGCTGAGATGTGGGCTCGCAGTCCATCTGGACTCGCAGGCCCATGGGCTGCGAGTTGAGTCAACTCGCAAGGCCCATGGCCTGCGAGTTGAACCAGATATAAATATTTTAATGCTGCTCATTATTAAAGAGATCTAGAAATCCGTGCCATTATTACACACACCAAATATTTGAGTATTCTCTCCTCGAAATTCGCACTGATATAAAGGCTATCATTGAATAGGCTCGGTTTTGATTGTTTAACACTAGTTGATATCAAAACGAAGCTTGTTAATTGATAGATTAGTTATATAAGCCTAAAACCTTAAGTATTGAGGGATTCCGCACCTCAATACCTAAAAGATAATTCGTTATCGCTAACCAAGATCTAGAGACTTACAATTGGTATCAGAGCTTTCGGGCTTAGAAACGTTGTGGTTACAAGGTTTTTGGTTATATAACATCTTTAGGGTCGTTTTTCGAACGAAATCTACGGATTTATTCGTAAAATACCAAAAAGTTTCAGTTCCCAGATTTCGAGGCGCCGTTTTGCGAGTTGAGATTAGGGTTACTGTTATTTGCGAGTTGAGATTAGGGTTTCTGCGAGTTGAAATTCAGCTGCGAACCGAGTTCCATTGCAAACTGAGTTCCTTTGCGAGCTGAGATTTCTGCGAAACGAGTTGAGTTTCTGCGAACCGAGTTCCCCTGCGAACTGAGTTCCTGCGAGCTGAGATTCTCTGCGAGTTGAGATTGACTTGCGAACTGAGATTCTCTGCGAGCCGAATCTTACTTGCGAACTGAGATTTTTGCGAGCTAAGACTTCTGCGAACTGACATTTCCTGCGAACTGAGTTTAGTTGCGAGTTGAGATTATTGAATTCGCAATATAACTTAATTTTTCACTTTAAAATGTCTGATTTAAGCCGAATGATCGAGATGGAACACGAGGTTGGAAAATCTAATGTTCCACCGAAGCTACTTAGACTTGAGGACTATTATGGATGGAAAGACAGATTTGAAAGTTACTGTAGATTCCACGACATCACTATTTGGCTGTGTATTAAAAACGGATATGTTGCACCTACAGCTGAGGTAGGGAACGCAAAAGTGATTGTGACTTATGATCGAATGAATGACAATCAGAAGAAAGAATTCACCATCGATAATAAAGCACATTCCTCAATTAAGATGAGTCTTCCTAAGGAGATCAACCATCAGTTGAAGTCCTTTCACACAGCTAAAGAGCTGTGGGACGCTCTAGAAAAGAGATGTGAGGGGAGCCCTCAGGTGAAAGCTGGTAAATGTAATCTTCTAAAAAAGCAGTTTATGGTATTTAAGGCTTTTAGAGAAGAAGATCTTGAGGCTTACACCACCCGTTTCTATCATCTATTAAGTGAGCTTGACGACCATGCTATCTTCTATAATGACAAGGAGAAAATCGACAAGTTTATTGAGGGTTTACCTTGTAAATGGGAGATGTACGGTATCATGCTGAAAGATAATGATGAAAGATATGCAACCATGACCCTAGAGAAAGCGATTGATAAACTAAGGGGTTATGATTTCTCTAAGAGAACGAGAGATACGGATTCTGATCATCTACAGAATCCTGGTCTGTACCATGGAAAGACCAGTATCTCTAATTCTTCATCCAATTCGACCACGGCTTTGTTTGCGGGTGAAATTGATGAGATTGGAGAAAAAATTGACTGAGGATCTCTGTTTCATTGCTTCGGATAGCGGTGAAAAACGAAACAGGAACACCACCTCAGATAAATCCACTCAAGGGCATCATAAGATGTCGATGAGTGTGAAATCAGCCGAACAACAACTTTCTGTGTTGGCATCGTTCGTTGCTTCCTATGAAAACTATATTCAAGGGAAGATAAACGATCCGGCACAATTTGATGAAGATTATGATCAGGTTGACCCTGATGACTTAGAGGAAATGGACCTCCAGTGGCAACTGGCTATGGTGTCAAGGAGAGTAAAGAATTTCCTAAAGCGTACGGGTAAGAGAGTGGTTGGAAATCGACCAGGTTTTGACAAGTCCAAGGTCAAGTGTTATAACTGTCAAGGTTACGGACACTTTGCCAGGGAATGCCAAAGACCAAAGGTTGATTCTGGAACTTCAAAACAAGATTCGGGTAGTAATCTAACTTCCAAAGTCTTAGTGGTTCAGCAAATAGACGGATCTTATGATTGGTCTACACCATCAGAGCAAGCTCTCATGGCTGAGATTGACGATCAAGAGAAACAAATTGAATCCACATCCTACATGCCGACTACTGAAGAACTTCAAGCTAATGTGCCACACACAGAAGTTAAGGGGATTGAGGAAGATGTTCTCTACATCAACTCGACAGAAGAAATGAGTCCCAATGATTTTGTGGCATATATGGCTGATATTCAATCCGAAAAGAAAAAGGTATGTCTAGATCTCCTTACTCTCGCTGATGTGTGCTATTTAGTTACTGATCTTCAAACACAGGTTAGTGTCTTTGCAGAATCTAACAAAACCTTGACCTCAGAATTAGATTTAGCTAAGTCTGATGTTCGTAGGTTAGGTGAAGATAAATTAGCACTGAACGAGAAGATTAAGAGTGATGCTCTAGATAAGACCAGTCTGACTGACATTATAAATGAACAATGTATTAAAATAGATGGGTTATATCTAAACCTTAATGAGCTTAATAGAAATATAGCTATTAGGGATAAGGAGTTATCAGAGTCAAATATGAAACTGGTAGAGCTGAATAGAAAATTTGAAGGTTATAGAACTTCTTCTTTGACCTTAGATAGAATCATTGGCTCTCAACGTAGTGTAAAGGATGTTACTGGCCTAGGATACTCAGATGTTCCTCCGCCCTTTAATGCCAATTACACTGCTTCCACTTTTGTTGACTTAGAAATGACAGATGTTAATCCTGAGACTGAGGATTTGGAAAATCAACAGTCTATTGCATCTGAGATCCAAAAAGAGACTGTCAATGATTCATCTTTAACCAAGAGTACAGTCAAATCTCTCACTAAAGTACAATTCGTATCAAGTGGGATAATTGGAAGTACTGATGGAAATAATGAGTTCATTAAGAAACATAAGGAGTTACCTTCAGTGTCTTTTGATCAGACAAAGAAGGAGTCTGCTAAGACTGCTAAGTCACGAAAGCAGATGTCATGCTTCAAATGTCATCAACGAGGACATGTATCTTCTTGTTGTCCCAATAAGAAGAATGAAGCTGCTCCTAAGCGCGAGGCCAGTGATAAGTCTAAAAATATCTCTAGCACAGACAGGTTAGGTACCAGACCTGGTATTGGTATTAAACCTGTGACTGCTCTGAAAAGAGATGCGTCTCACAGTGTCTCGCCACCAAAACCTAAACGGCATGAAAACTTTGCTAAGGATCAAGTGCCGTCGAGGTTTATGACTCCGAGAAGGAACCAAAGTCATTTTGAGATTGGTTCTACATCTCGCACACAAGGAGTTTACCAAGGGTCCTATGATAATCGTAGCCAAGGGCAGAAATTCCAGGGTTATGTATCGGGGAGAGTTGGAAGTCAGTCAACTCATAGACCCAGGACCACTAGTCATCAGCAAGCTGATGCTCCTTCAAAAGTGACCAAAGCTCCTAATGGGAAGGATGGTTACTTTAAAGAGCTACAGTTTGTCGATGATAAGGGACAAACCAAGACCGTAATGGCTTGGGTCCCTCTTGATAACTGATTGTTTACAACTTGTATGTGCAGGAGCAGACTGGGAACAATGATAATTGGTGGTATGTTGACAGTGGATGCTCTAGGCACATGATAGGAACCAGAAGTCTACTGACAGACTTCAGAGGTGGACTGAGACAAGGAGTGCACTTCGCCGGTGATAAAGGAGGAGTAATTACTGGGAAAGGAACAGTTTCAAATGGAAATTTGACTCTAGAGGATGTGAATTATGTTGAAGAACTAACGCACAACCTAGTAAGTGTTTCCCAAGTCTGTGATAAAGGTCATCCTGTTCTCTTCACTGAGAAAGAGGCCTTGATCCTGAAGCCGGGTTTTATCATTCCCGATAAATGGATACTGATGAAAGCTCCAAGGAAGAAGGACATTTATGCTATCAACATGAATGCTCCTATTACTTCAATGGTGTCTACTTGTCTGTTATCCAAGGCTTCAGAATCAGACTCTCTCCTATGGCATAGGAAAATGGCACACTTAAACTTTCGAAAAATGAACTATATAACCAATCATGGGTTAGTTCTGGGTGTACCACCGAAGAGTTTTGCATTTGAAGACAAGTGTATATCCTGCTTGAAAGGAAAACAGCATAAGAAACCACACAAGTCTAAAAATGTGAACTCTATTTCCTCGCCTTTTGAGTTGCTACATATGGATCTCTTTGGCCCAATAAGCAAGAGAAGCATAGGTGGAAAATGGTACAGTCTGGTTGTCACAGACGATTTCTCTAGATTCTCTTGGGTATTCTTTTTGGGATCTAAGGATGAAACTCCGGGCATTCTTATGGAGTTTCTAGATCTAATTGAGAACATCTATAGAAAAAGAGTTAAGAGAATTCGTAGTGACAATGGGACCGAGTTCAAGAATTCTACATTGAATGTATATTGCTTAAGCAAAGGCATTCAACATCAATTCAGTGCACCATATGAACCTCAACAAAATGGTGTTGCTGAAAGGAAGAATAGAACTCTAATTGAAGCAGCGAGAATGTTGGTACATCTTTGTGTGACAACAGCTTCTAGTTTCGTAATTAGTCATTTTGTTTATCTTTGTAATTGTAAATGTTTAAGTTTGTCTAAGTGGGTATGTAAGTTCGTACGAACTTAAAGTAGGTACGAACTTAGATACATACGAACTTAGGACATACGAACTTAGACATACGAACTTGTCTAAGTTCGTACGAACTTAACTAAGTTCGTATGGGCCTGGACATGGGCTAAGTTCGTAGGGCCCAGCCCATACGAACTTGAGCTCAATATATGTCCATGTTCGTACGAATTTAGTAATAAGTTTTGAGAGCAGATTTTCAGTTGTCTTGTGTGAGAAAGAAAACGTTTGTATTGAGAGTTTAGTCTTGATTGAATGTAAAGATTGGTTATATTCAATAAGACGTGTTTATTAGTGTTCTTTACATATTCGCGATAAATTGTTGATTATCGTTAGGTATATTCAAGGATTCCGCACTTGTTTATACTTGAATATCTCGTAGATCCAGAACCCAGGAACCTACAAGTGGTATCAGAGCCTTTAAACAATTCATTTTAAGGTTAGGGATATTGAAACGATAAAGAACGATCGATCACGAACGATTTTGACGTTAAAATCTCTGATTTTCACGTTCAAAAGTGTTAAAGTTCACTAATTAGGTGTTTAGATTCGAAAACGGCGCATTTGGATAGCCCAGATTCGAAAATTTGCGAATTAGGGTTTTGACAGTTCGTCGTACGAACCTACTGTATACGTACGAACCTACTATATTCGTACGAACCTAGAGTCTCCTACGAACTTACTGACATCTGTAAGTTCGTACGGACTTAGACCATTCGAACTTACTCAAGTTCGTTGACCATTCGAACTTACTCAAGTTCGTTGACCAATTGAACTTACCTAACTTCGTTTGACCTTCGAACTTACTTAAATTCGTACCCTTTTGACCTTCGAACCTACCAGCAACTTTTATAGAATTCGAAAAAAAAAAAAAAAAAAAATAAAAAAAAAAAAATAAAATAAAATAAAATTTTCTTTCATCTAAAGTTGAATTTAGGCTTACCTTTGTCTAACTTTGGTTTGAGAAAATTTTCAATTTTACACAGAAAATTTTCGAGAAATTTTTTGGAGGGAAATTCGGTACTATTTAAATTACGATGTCGAATCTAAACAAACTTATAGAGATGGACCATGAAGTTGGGAAATCTACTTCTCCACCAAAACTGCTAAAGGCTGAAGATTATTTTTGGTGGAAAGAGCGCTTTGAATCATTTGCTAAATACAATGATGTTAAGATGTGGATCTGCATAAGTGAAGGATATGATGCACCTACCTATGACTTTAACGGAAAACCAAAGGTGTATTCTTATTCAGCCATGAAAGATGAAGATAAACGTATGTATGAGGCAGAGAATAAAGCGCTATCTGCTCTTACTATGTGCTTGCCTCAAGAGATCAAGCATACATTTCCTAAATACAATACTTCTCAGGAGCTTTGGTTAGCTTTAGAGAAGCGATTTGAAGGAAATGAACAGATTAAGGAGAACAGAGCAGATTTGCTTACAAAACAGTTTTATGTTTTTAAGCATCTAAACGGCGAGTCATTAGAAGATATCATCACTAGATATTATCACTTAATGACTGAGATGAACAATATAGGACTCAAATTCACTGACATTGTCAAGAATAATAAACTTCTAGAAGCGTTACCTGCTAAATGGGATATCTACTCTTTATTGATTAAAGAGAGCAGTGATTACAAGACACTGACGCTTGAAGAGGTTGTAGGGAAACTGAGAGTGTATGACTTGAACATGAAGAAGAAAGAGACGGGATCTGATCAGGTTCAAGATCCCAGTGTTTATCACGGGACCAAGTCTGATTCTACTTCATCTACAAGTAATGGAGTAACAGCTTTCTTTACTGGAGAGTCCGAAACAAATAATGTTATCAGAAATTCTGACGGCAGTGTTTGTTATATTGCTTCATCTGGAGATTCAGGCAAAGATAGGAACCCAACATCTGGAATCACTCAAGGGTTCAAATCAATGTCTATGAGCATGAAGTCAGCTGAGAATCATCTTGCGATGCTAGCATCATTTGTGGCATCTCACGAAAACTTCATTCAGGGAAAGATCACTGATCCTGCGATGCTTACTGAGGACTATGATCAGATTGACCCTGATGATTTAGAAGAGATGGACTTACAATGGCAAATGGCCATGATCGCAAGAAGAACACAAAGGTTCATGAATCGCACTGGTCGGAAGTTTGTAGGAGGAAAAGTTGGTTTTGATAAGACCAAAATCAAGTGCTATAACTGTGATGGTTTCGGGCACTTTGCACGGGAATGTCAAAGACCAATGAGAGAACAGGCTTCGCACCAGGGAAGACCGGGATACTCGTTTCAAGGAACATCTGGAGGAACTTCAAACTCTGGAAATACTTCAAACTCCAGAGCTTTGGTGGTTCAAAATCAAGAAGGTTCTTATGATTGGAGTACTCAAGTGAAAGACTCTCAGGCATTTATGGCATCAGTGGACGGGGAAACGTCTGAGAACACGGTTAATGATGATTCAGAGAACGCTGAAGAGAAGAGGGCTGAGGATGAAGTATCTACTTCAGAGACCAGGATTGTCAAGCTAGAATCAACTGATACAATGAGTACGAGGGATTTCATAGCGTACATGGCAAACTTGGATGCTGAGAAGCATAAGGTATTTTTAAATTTAGACTCTGTTGTAAATGCATGTGTACTATGTACTAACTTTGCAGAGCAGGCTGAAAAGTTAATGGAATCATCAAATTCTGTGACTGCTCAGTTAAACTTATTGAAAGAAGAAAACTCAATCTTAAGACATAGAAATACTGAGTTGGTTAATAAATCAAATTCTGATGAAAAAGATTTAAAATTTTTAAAAGATACAGTTAACGAGCAGCGTCAAATAATTGACTTGGCTCATGAACATGTATCAGATTTAACCAAACAGTATTCTGAAAAAGAAAAGGAATTAGCAGATGCTAAAGTGAAAATTGCTGAACTTCATCAGAAACTTGAGATGAGACGTTTCTCAATTGACACTCTAGACAATATGCTAAGTGTTCAAAAATCGCCATATGATCATAGTGGAGTGGGATACCATGAAGTACCCCCACCATTCAATCATAATTATTCTTTCATTAATACACCTGAGCTGTCACAAGAAACTGACTCTATTAATCAATCAGCGGTCTCTGACAAGTTTGGAACAAAGAGAGCTGAGTCTGGTTCTGCTACTGATATCTTAAAATCTGAAACTTCCATGACATCTAAAACCACTCTTAAAAAGAAAGTTTCTTTCGAAAATAAGGGTGTGTTGGAAGTAAATCTAGAACCTAAACACAGTATTAAGTTTGTGAAACCTACATCTGAAAATGTTCATGACCAAGGTAAACAAACAGAACACGACTCATCTCCAACTTTACCTAATTTGGACAAACAAAAGTGTCTCAAGGCTTCTAAAAAGGCCTCGGAGAAACTTTCTTGCTTTTTATGTCACCAAAAGGGACATGTAGTAAGTATATGTCCAAACAAAAGTAAAGACATAGCATTAACAAAGGTGAAGAAAGACCAATCACCTGTTAAAGCTAGCACTTCTCAAGCAAAGTTAAATATATCACCTGAGAAGACTAGCGTAAACAAGAACATGGCAAGTGTTTTCCAGGATGAAATTAAAATTAAAATTAAGGAAAATGCTGAAACATCGAGTAAAACTGGAATAGGTTATCAAAGAACTCCTAGTTTTCAGAGATCTCAACCACGTTTTACTCCAGTGAAGTTTTCGATAAATGATAGTCCTCGGACCACTACTCCTTCTAAAGGAAGTTATTCGGGAAAAACCATTCAATCGAAAACTCCACAACGTTTTCAAACACTAAATAAAAGTATTTCTAACAAACATAGTAATAATAGGAATTCTCAGAATTCAAACTATCAATCTAATGTTAGATCTACATCAAACCCAAGGCAAGTAAGTCAGAGACTATTTCAAAAGTCTCCGGAACGAACGCCTAGTGGAAGTTCCTCCCATTCCTCAACTAGTAAGAATTCTAGAGAGTCCAAGTCTCTTGAAAAGAGAGATGGATATCTAAAAGAATTCTCATTTGTTGATAAGGATGGCCGACCCAAGACCGTGGTGGCTTGGGTCCCCCTTAATACCTAATGATTTTCATCTTTGGTGCAGGAGCTAATAAGACGCGCTAGGAACTGGTGGTATGTTGATAGCGGTTGCTCCAGGCACATGACGGGGGAAAGGCAGCTTTTGATGGATTTTGCACCTAAAAGGGGAGGCCATGTAAACTTTGCAGGCGCAAAAGGAGGACAAATCACGGGATCAGAATCTGTCACTAATGGGAAAATAACGCTAGAGCAAGTCAACTATGTTGAGGAGCTGAAGCATAATCTCATGAGTGTTTCTCAGATTTGTGACAAAGAACATTCTGTTCATTTCACAGATAGAGAAGCCTTGATCCTGAAACCCGGATTTGTGATACCTGACGAGTGGATTATCATGAGGGCACCAAGAAAAAACGATACTTATGTGATGGACATGAGTGTCGCAGAACCTTCTACGGCGTCAACATGTTTATTATCCAAAGCTTCGGAGCTTGAGTCACAATTATGGCATAGCAGAATGGCACATCTGCATTTTCGGAAGATGAATTTCTTAGTCCGACATGGTTTAGTACAGGGTGTTCCATTGCAGAGTTTCGAGCTAGAAGACAAGTGTGTGCCGTGTCTGAAAGGGAAACAGCATAAGAAGTCTCACAAGTCTAAAACTCATAACTCCATTGCCAAACCATTTGAGCCCCTTCACATGGATCTTTTTGGACCGGTGACTGCAAGGAGCATCGGTGGTAAACATTACTGTTTAGTTGTGACCGATGACTACTCACGATTTTCTTGGGTATTTTTCTTGGGTACCAAGGATGAGACAGCACCGACGCTGATGAACTTCTTCACCCAGGTAAAGCACCAGTATAATCGAGGAGTAAAGAAGATAAGGAGCGACAATGGCACAGAGTTCAAGAACACACTGTTGAACGTCTATTGCTTAAGCAAGGGAATTCAGCATCAGTTCAGTGCTCCCTATGAGCCACAGCAGAATGGAGTTGCAGAAAGAAAAAATCGGACATTGATTGAAGCAGCACGGACAATGCTAGCTGATTCAAAACTTCCCGTCATTTTCTGGGGGGAAGCCGTGAATACAGCCTGTCACGTCTTAAATAGGGTTTTAACTGTTAAAAGACTTAACAAAACCTGTTATGAACTTTTACACGGTCGAAAACCGAATCTACTAGGTTATGAACCGTTTGGTGTTCCATGTACCTTATTGAAAACCAGGAATCAACCGAAATTTGGTGAACGGGCTGACGAAGGATTCTTTCTAGGTTATGTTGCTGGTTCACCTAACAAACGGGTTTACAACAAGACGACTGGTCGTGTTGAGATTGTCTTTAACATTGAAGTCACAACACACACACCAGCAGATCACATAGGACCCGAGTGGTTATTTAACTATGATGCTGTCTTCAAGTCATTCAATGTTCCTCTCCTAAGTGATAGTGGCACTTCGGGATTGGAATATTCAATTCTGGATGATGATGCTGACGGTTCAGCACCAAGATCCAGTATTTCATGTTCCGACACTTCAACAGGTAACGGAAAAGCAATTATTCAAGAGCAGATAGAAGATGTTGATCCGCGTTCGAATGAACAACCTTCAACTTCAGCAGCTACAAGTTCCGACAAAGTCCATTTCGAAGAAGATGTAACAACTGAGGGGGAGATAGGGTCAAACCTTGAATCTGATATACCTGTTGATACTACTGTCTCGACACGAGTTAACAAAGATCATCCAATTGAGAATATCATTGGTGATCCTAGTTCAAGTGTAAAGACACGTAGAGGTATTATTGAAAGCACTAGTCTTTATGTATCCATCCAAGACTCTGGGATAATACATAAATGTCTATATAGTTGCTTTATCTCTCAAGTAGAGCCGAAGAATGTTCAGATGGCTCTAAAAGACAACTCATGGGTCGAGGCAATGCAAGAGGAGCTTGCACAGTTCAAAAAGCTCAAGGTATGGGAGCTTGTTGATCTACCTAAGGGAGAGTTTGCGATAGGCACCAAATGGATGTTTAAGTGCAAACGTGATGATCGCGGGATTGTCACAAGGAACAAGGCCAGATTGGTGGTCAAGGGATTTAATCAGCAGGAAGGGATAGATTATACAGAGGTTTTTGCCCCGGTCGCAAGGCTGGAAGCCATTCGACTATTTCTGGCATATGCTGCGTACAAAAAGATGAAAGTCTATCAGCTGGACGTCAAGAGCGCCTTCCTGTATGGGAAAGTACAAGAATTAGTGTATGTCGAACAACCGCCAGGGTTCTCGGATCCAAACCATCCAGACCGGGTCTATAAATTGGACAAGGCTCTGTATGGATTGCATCAAGCACCTCGGGCCTGGTATGAGACACTGTCTACCTATCTCTTGGACAATGGGTTCAAGAGAGGCAAGATAGACAGTACACTATTCATTCAATGGAAAAAGGCGGATTTCTTACTTGTACAGGTCTACGTCGATGACATCATTTTTGGGTCATCTGACGAGAACATGTGCAAAGAGTTTGAGCAGGTAATGAAGCGGAAGTTCGAGATGAGTGCTATGGGGGAGCTGAACTTCTTCTTAGGATTACAAGTGGATCAAAAGAAAGACGGGTTTCTCATTCATCAGACCAAGTACGTGCATGAAATGCTTGCACGGTTTGCTATGGAAGACTGTTCGTCATTCAGTACTCCAATTCCCGTAAACCACAACCTGACCAAGTACGTGCAGAGAGTTCCGAAGACGTGGATCCAACTCAGTATCGGGCGATTATCGGATCGCTCATGTATTTAACTGCTTCACGACCTGAATAACGTTTGCTGTTTGTTTGTGTGCTCGATTTCAGGCTAACCCAAAGGAATCTCACATGAAGGCTGCGAAGAGGATATTGCGATATCTAAAGGGAAAACCGAAGTTCGGTCTTTGGTATCCCTCCGGAGGCAATTTTGACTTCGTGGCTTACACTGACTCTGATTATGGAGGGTGTAATCAGAACAGGAAATCCACCAGTGGCGGATGTCAACTTTTAGGAGGTCGCATTGTCTCTTGGCAATGCAAGAAACAAACCTCAGTCGCCATCTCAACCTGCGAGGCTGAGTATGTCGCAGCCGGTAGTTGTTGTTCACAGATTTTGTGGATACAGCAACAACTCCGCGACTATGGTTTAAATCTAACTAATACCCCTATGATGATAGACAATCAATCCACAATTTCCGTAACTAATAATCCTGTTAAGCATAGTAAAACGAAACATATAGATATTCGACATCACTTTATTCGTGACTGTGCTGAAAAACAGATGATTAAATTAGTTCAAATTCCCACTGATGATAATCTTGCTGACTTGTATACTAAGGCTTTTGATAGATCACGCTTTGAGTTGTTAGTTCAACTCAATGGTATGATCAATCCTGAATAATGTATCTTCCTTACGAACACTATCCATAGTTTAGTTTCTATTCTTAGTAAGTTATGAAAAATATCAAAACTTGCGTGTCACTGAACTAAAGGCAAAGAAATGATGACAACATTACCCATGCCTAGAACATTAAAATATGTGTGGCTTTAAGATGCAGTACATACACAGTCCAATGTACCTTAATTTATCAACGTAACTAATAGCTTCATCATACGATGTATTGGTAGGCATACGACATAACGGTTTTCAAGTACTTAATCAATATTAACTAATACGATTAGTCTATGCAATCTCTATTTTGATGTATGACATTAAGTCTTAATTCTTAGGAGATAGACTGTACCTGACTACATGTTATTGGATAATATAAACCAATTCATCTGGGGGGTTCACTGACTGTTTCTTTTGCTACTTCTTGAAACATGTTGACCTAGACTCAGTATGTGTATCCTATAAATAGAGCAACCTCGACCGCGAAACAAGAATACCGTTTTCAAGGTCTCTAGTCAAACTATGTCGCTTTGTTGTACGTAAGTACAGACCTGTCACCTCTGGTTTGATTTTAGATTTGATTGTCTCTAACCCTAGTCTTGTCCTATAGCTGAAACATGTACTCATGTACATTGCTTAAAAATGAACAAGGACTTGACTTTAAAGATGACATTCAGATAAAACATCCAATACATGGAATTCTAGACTTTCTTGATTCTAAGGGTATATCAAATGTGAGATACATAGTTAATCATGAACAATAACTAACCGTGTACTTGAACATTCTGAGTGTTGACTGCTTAAGTGGACAACAATACCGATAATCGTCTTGAACTATAAATTACATACATAATAACAATGGAATCATTCAATTCCTAACTGTGTATCGTACGCATTATGGCTAATACGATCTTTGTCTCAGTGACTCTCACAAAAAGAATGTACATTTCAGTATGAATAATTTCATATTTGTTTTAATTTTTCTAGTTCATTAGTATTTTCAACATTTTAGTTCTTTCTGTTCGGGAGATCTTTATTTTTGATTGGTCACAACCCTGTGATTCCTTAAACTGCCTAAGTATTACTGCGCGTAGCTACTTGATTCATTAAATTGCCGACCCTACTAGAAGTTCATGAAATAAAGTAAAATATACCGAGTTTGTCATTGTATTACCTTATTGCAGGTTTCTATCTTGACTAACTAGTATACTTCACTTTATGTGCACCTGTATTTGGTTTGTTCTTGTATGTCTTACAGATTTGAAGTCGGTAATACTAATGATTCTGCTGATGATACCTTATTACTGCCTAGAAGGTCCACAAGAAGACGATCTAGTCGAGTTATCATTAGTGAGCACGCTATCCAACCCACACCCACCGCCATACCCACACCCACAACAGTTTCAACTGCACCTATTGCAACTATCTCACCATATGACCTCGCCGTTGCTTAAGGGGAGAAACATTCCTTGTTGAAGCGCGCGGCAGCTCAGGGGGAGAAAACTGATCCTAAAGGGGGAAGACCGATCCTAAGGAGAGAAGACTGGTTACTTCAACTAAAAGATAGGAGAAGAAGACTGGTTTGGTTGTAAAGAGGTGGAGCTGAAAAGAAACTGGAAGACTAGACAGAGACGATGATCCCAGTATACCAAATAATGGTCATCAAAATGATCTTCAAAGGAAATGGAATGTAAGATGTTTAACTCTTCAACATGAAGACTTACTACACAGCAGTGACAAATGGAATGTGAGCTGCCTAACTCTTCAATTGGAAGGTTTGGTACGCTTGAACAGGTTAAGGGGGAGTCTAGTCAACATCTGATAAAGCTTTATGAAACTACAGAGATAGTTGAAGACATGAAAGCTGAAGATATCAGAAGATTGTGAAAGATTTGTGTTGAAAAGGGTATGTATGCTGGTCGCCATTGAAGATTACAAAGATTAAAGACTGAAGACAACTAGAGCTATTGTCAAGGGGGAGTCTGTTGGTACATCTTTGTGTGACAACAGCTTCTAGTTTCGTAATTAGTCATTTTGTTTATCTTTGTAATTGTAAATGTTTAAGTTTGTCTAAGTGGGTATGTAAGTTCGTACGAACTTAAAGTAGGTACGAACTTAGATACATACGAACTTAGGACATACGAACTTAGACATACGAACTTGTCTAAGTTCGTACGAACTTAACTAAGTTCGTATGGGCCTGGACATGGGCTAAGTTCGTAGGGCCCAGCCCATACGAACTTGAGCTCAATATATGTCCATGTTCGTACGAATTTAGTAATAAGTTTTGAGAGCAGATTTTCAGTTGCCTTGTGTGAGAAAGAAAACGTTTGTATTAAGAGTTTAGTCTTGATTGAATGTAAAGATTGGTTATATTCAATAAAGACGTGTTTATTAGTGTTCTTTACATATTCGCGATAAATTGTTGATTATCGTTAGGTATATTCAAGGATTCCGCACTTGTTTATACTTGAATATCTCGTAGATCCAGAACCCAGGAACCTACAGAGAACAATGCTTGCAGATTCAAGGCTTCCGGTCATATTTTGGGCAGAAGCAGTGAATACAGCATGTCATGTTCTCAATCGGGTTCTTACGGTTAAAAAGCATAACAAGACATGTTATGAGCTTTTGAACAAAAAGAAACCGAACTTAAAAGGGTTTGAACCCTTTGGAGTTTCATGTACGTTGTTGAAAACAAGTCATCAACCTAAATTTGGTGAGAAGGCTGACGAAGGATACTTCCTAGGTTACATGCCTAACTCACCAAATAAACGGGCCTCTAATAAAAATTCGGGACGTGTTGAAATAGTTTATAACATCGAAGTTACGAGCTATACACATGACTCACATAAGGGATTGGATTGGCAGTTTGACTATTCAGATCTTTTCAAGTCATTTAAAGTCCCTATCAGTGACTATGTCAGTAACTCAGACATTCCTGAGCATTTATTGTCGGGAGATGAGGATCCCACTCCTTCTCCAACATCGAGTGCTCAGATCCTGAAATTGCTTCTCAAAGGATTATGGATGATGTTCTTACTCCTCTGAGACAATTAAGGATATCAACTACTAATGAAGGTATACCACCCTTGGAGGAAATTGGTGCCAACTTACAGGATGATATTCCAGTTGAACCTGTTACTTCAACAAGAATTAATAGGATTCATCCAATAAATAATATCATTGGTGATCCAAATTCTCCTGTTCTGACTCGAAATCAATCTAAAGCTAGTACATCCACTCATTCAAGCTTGTATGCTGAAATGAACGAGACAGGGATCTCAAATCTATGTCTATATTCATGCTTTATCTCACAAATTGAACCTAAGAATGTTCAGATAGCTTTGAAGGAAAATTCGTGGGTCGAGGCAATGCAAGAAGAACTGTCTCAGTTCACAAAATTGCAAGTTTGGGAGTTGGTTGACCTACCTGTTGGAGAATATCCAATTAGAACTAGATGGGTATTTAAGTGCAAGAAAGACGATCGAGGAATCGTAATTCGCAATAAAGCTCGTCTAGTTGTCCAAGGTTTTAATCAACAAGAGGGGATTGATTACAATGAAGTGTTTGCGCCTGTGGCTAGGCTTGAAGCAATTAGGTTATTCTTAGCATTTGCAGCCTCAAAGAAAATAAAAGTATTTCAGCTGGATGTTAAAAGTGCCTTCTTGTATGGCAAAGTCAAAGAAAACGGTGTATGTTTCTCAACCACCGGGATTTACTGATCCAAAGTATCCAGATAGAGTATATCGTCTCGATAAGGCTCTATATGGATTACATCAAGCTCCGAGAGCGTGGTATGAGACACTGTCCACTTATCTTCTTGATAATGGATTCACAAGAGGAAGAATTGACAGTACACTCTTTGTGAAATGGAAAAGAAGAGACTTTCTACTTGTTCAAGTATATGTTGACGATATCATCTTTGGGTCATCTGACGAAAGGATGTGTAGTGAATTTGAAAAGGTTATGAAGAACAAGTTTGAGATGTCAGCAATGGGTGAATTGACATTTTTCTTAGGATTGCAAGTCGATCAAAAGAAAGATGGATATTTCATTCATCAGACTAAGTATACTAATGAGCTTCTAGAACGATTCAAGATGGAAGAATCAAGAATTTTTCATACTCCTATTCCGGAAGCCCATGGTATTGGTCCAGATACATCGAGTGATAGAGACGTGGATCCTACTCTTTACAGGGCCATGATTGGATCACTAATGTATCTTACAGCATCAAGGCCTGATATAATGTTTGCAGTATGTGTCTGCGCAAGATATCAAGCTACTCCTAAAGAATCTCACATGCAAGCTGTAAAACGAATTCTTCGTTACCTCAAAGGGAAACCGAAGCAGGGACTTTGATATCCGACTGATGGAGACTTAGATTTTGTGGCTTACACTGATTCTGATTACGGAGGATGCAATCAGAATAGAAAGTCTACAACCGGTGGATGTCAATTCCTAGGAGGTAGACTGGTCTCTTGGCAATGCAAGAAGCAAACCTCAGTAGCCATTTCTACATGTGAAGCTGAGTATGTTGCAGCTGGCAGCTGTTGTTCCCAAGTTATGTGGATACAACAACAATTGCTTGATTATGGGTTGAGTATAACAAATACTCCTATGATGATTGATAATGAATCAACGATCTCAATAACCAATAATCCGGTCAAGCACAGTAAAACTAAACATATTGATATTCGACATCACTTTATTAGAGACTGTGCTGAGAAAAACCTGATAAAGTTAGCTAAGGTTCCATCTGTGGATAATTTAGCAGACTTATACACCAAAGCGTTCGACAGAGCTCGATTCGAGAAATTGGTGCAACTAAATGGAATGAGAAATCCAGAGGATTAGTCTTCCATAGAGTTATTTTGTAATAATTAGCTGGTCTTATTTATTAGTTTATGCCTATTTTTTTTTAAAAAAAAAAGTAATAATAAGGGAAAAGGGGGTTAGGCGTATGGCATTCATTTGCTTGTTACCGTTGGGGAATCGCCTCCGATACAGGTTAAGTCTTTATCAACTGGGAAATGATAGTAAATTAGAGGAATTGGCTTAATAAATGTAGGTAAAAGTCTTAAGTTAGATGTGTTAGTAGATTCAAATTTGTTACATGAACTTTACATCTTTAAAACCAGGCCTTCACTTATCTTTATTTTAGTATACTCCTCTCTCCACACGATATAATCTGCTTGAACAACTTTAGATCTAGACAGCTTCAGTATATGATGTACTGATAGGCAATTTCTGCTTTGATTTCTGAGCATATAATAAGCTATAAATCTTCTGTGTGTTATCTCGTGTGATTTACTATATGACGTATGACATAAGTCTTAATTGATGAAAGATAGTCTGACCATACACTGTTATCAAGAATCTATGAAAATATGTCAAGACAAATAATAAGAATTATGGCTGTTAGTGAAATTACTGATGTCTTTATTGTACTAAGTACAGACCTGACTCCTTTAGTTTTGCCAATAGTTTCAAGCTTGGTTTGTATATACTAAGGAATCTTCTGTTGTACTAAGTACAGAACTAGAATCACTAGTATCTACAAAACGAGTTTGATATTTGTCACATTTACTCTAGGGTATGTCATATGCTTCGCAAAGAACATTATTTAGTGACCTCTACCTTGAAAGAGAAAGATACGGTGTTATGTGTTATTTTTGATTTCTCAGTATGTCATTTTTGAATCACATTAGGTAATACACATTCAAACAATAAAAGGTTTGCTTGGAAATCAGTGTATACTTTGTTTATATGGATTATAATACCGGTAATCATCTTGAACTGTCTACGATATTTAAATCACTTCATTTTGATGTGTATATTATATTTTGTGGATATAGGTAACCAAGTTATACTCTTATAAATGTAAGTTGATAAATGGTTAAGTTGTGAGTTCTTATGTAACTTATTGTGAATTTCATAAGGTTTGCATACTAACAATCTTCTTAGACTTTTTACTCATCATTTGGTTCAGCTGTTTCCTTCTGATATGATCCCACTGTCGATAAATTTCTTAATGCCCTCGATTAGGATTTATTTTACTTTATTTTATTGTAATTTTATTTTAGTCAAAGTGTTTCATTAATACAAGGGTACTTGATACCAATGTTTATTATGAATCATTGTACGTTTATTTATTTCATTTTATCTTATTTTTTTTATTTATTTTTATTTTTATTTTTATTATTATTATTATTATTTTTCTTATGTTTCTATTGTTCGTATTATTGCATCACAAGTGAAAGATCCTCAGATTTTAGACTTGTGCGCTTTTTCCAAGCAAGATACGTGAAAAATATTTTATTTTAGACTTGTGCGCTTTTTCCAAGCAAGATAAGTGAAAAATATTTTATTTTAGACTTGTTCGCTATTCCATAAGAAAAACGAGTGAAAGATCCTCAGATTTTAGACTTGTACGCAATTTGGACTTAAAATTGACGTTTTGTAATTAAAATGTAATTTTTAAACAAAAATTGCGAGCCGAGAACAGTGCTGCGAATTGACTGGGCTTGCGAGTTGAACTCAACTCTGCGAGTTGAGTTCTGCGAGCCGAGTCAACAGGTATAAATACCTGCGAGCCCGCATACAACCCCACACAGTTCTGCGAATCCAAAATCAATTGCGAACCCACACAGTTGCGAACCGAGATTTATTCGCTTCATTTTCAAAATTCTGTTGAGGATCGGATTTTTCAATTCCTAGATATTTTTCATCTTTACGTTGTGAACTTATTGAGGTAAAAAGCAACTAATTTTACCAAGTAATTAACCCACAATCGACATTTTTAATAAAATGAGGATTTTGGTATTTAAATTACAAAAATCATCAAAATTATAGCTAATAAAATGAGGGTTTGTGTAAATCTGAGTTGACTTTGGTTGACCTGCGAGTTGAACTTGCGAGTTGACTTATGTTGACCTGCGAGTTGAACTTGCGAGTTGACTTATGTTGACCTGCGAGTTGAACTTGCGAGTTGACTTTGGTTGACCTGCGAGTTGAACTTTGCGAGTTGACTTGCGAGTTGAACTCTGCGAGTTGAACTTGCGAGTTGACTTATGTTGACCTACGAATTGAACTTGCGAGTTGACTTTGGTTGACCTGCGAGTTGAACTTGCGAGTTGACTTATGTTGACCTGCGAGTTGAACTGCTTGCGAGTTGAAATTCTTTTTAATTTGTAATTTAATTTCATTTACGAACTCTAGATTTTTATTAATTAAGAGTTATAAATTAGTTAACAATTAGACGTGTAGACTTAAATGAAAACACGTAAAATTGTACACTTTAAATGGTTATAAGGCTTACGACTTTGAGTAATAAGGTGTATTACCTTTAAACGAACATTCGAACATTAGATTTATTGAATTTATATATAATGAACGACTATAATTGTTAATTAAGTTTCTTAACTTACTAGTTCAATTGTAGTTCGTAGATTATATAAGTCTCTCAATATTTGTTAAACTAATTGTCTAACATTTGTGTGATCTTTGATATTACAGATATGGCTCAACAATTCGTTGGACATCATAATGTTCTGGTCGATTTAGACGTAGATGCCCGTGGTGCATCTAGATTGACTCGGGTTCTTTCTTATCTGGCACGATCGAGGATTCGATATGCTATCACCGAGTCACCGGCCCTATCACGAGATATACTAACCCAGTTCTGGGCAAATATTGTATATGATACATCGGTGAATCCTCCGGTCATCCAGACAAGGATAAATGATCGTCCGGTTATCTTTTCTGCTTAGATCTTAGGAACATTTTACAGTTGGGAACTGTGGAGCAGGAAGATGGACCAACTGAGTTTCCGTTGGACTTTATCGAGGGAGCTTTAGGACGTATGGGGTATGTTGGACCCAAGAGAGGCCGTCAGTTTCTGAAAGCCCTCGTGTTCGGAGAATGGAGATTTTTACTCCATGTCTTGGTCACGATCTTTGGGCCAAAGAAAGGAGGATATGATGAGCTTAGCTCTTCTCTATTATCGGCTGCACTGTCACTGGTTTACAATAAACCATACAGTTTTTCAGACTATGTTTTTGGAGAATTTGTTAGACAAATCTTGGGAGGTGTCAGGTCTCAGTTTATGCTATATCCCAGATTTTGTATGCTTATCATTCGGGCTTCGATTTCTGACTTGCCAGACTTTCAAGCCGATTTAAAAGTTGATACCATCGGGCTGAGGGCTTACAATGCCATGTTTATGCACACCTCAAGAAGGTTTGAGATGCAACCACAGCCGACAGAGCTGTTTGGGTTCTTGATCCATCCCGATTATGTGACGCCACCAAATCATGGTTGGCTAGATGTTGATGTGGCCGAGGGTGCTCCTGAGCCACAAGAACTGATTGAGGAGGTTCTTATTCAAGCAAATCAGCAAGAGCAACAAGTTGATGTTGACATTGCAGCTAAAGTGGTGCAGCAAGTACTGGCTGAGAACGATGATGCCAATGATCCCATCATGCAGGATGTGGATCAGTATGTTGCTGAGGCACCAAGGTTTGAAGAACCATCCATAGAGGCACCTGATGCTGCTGGACCATCAGGAAGAGATGAAGAAGCTGCTCCGGCTTCTGAATCTGATTCTGATGATGATGATGATGACTCTGGATCTCCTGGGTTTGTCTCTGGGATTCCAGAAGGGATGATTCGAAAAGGATCAAGACTGGTTATGGATCCGGCGCTGAAATTAAAGAGGAAAGCCGTTGATCAGGATCCTGATTTTGTTCTTGTCGAAGAAGATGAGGATGAAGAAGAAGAGGAGGAAGTACTTATTACTCGACCTCGCAAGCTGCTCAGACAAATAGCTTCAACCTCTGCAGCTCATCTACAATCAAGTTCTACGCCCTCAGAGGCTGAAATGATTGCTGCTTTGGTTCGCCCGTCTTCGCACCCAACCACCAAATCTAGCAGGGTTGCGGCGCGTCTATTAACCGATGTTGCTACCGAGATAGCGAAGAAAATGCAACCGCCTGCTCCCACACCACCAACAACAACTTCTGATGCTCCATCCACCTCACCTATGACTGATGCTGAACGCATTACACAATTGGAGTCTAGGGTTAGAGAATTGCAAGTAGTGGCTAACACTTTTGCTAATCAGCTTCTACAACTGTCCGACAATGTCACTACACAGAACAATGCTTACTCATTGCTACTCAAGACCAACAGCACTCTGGTAGATCACGTGGCTGAAAAGCAACGACAACTTGATCGTCTCTCTCATCGTATTACATACTTAGAACAGAACCAGCCATCTCAAGGGGAGAAAGCTGCAATTGAGAAGGCTGCATTTGAAGAAGTTTGTAAAGAGGATGAGCTGGCTAAGAAGAGCCGAGATGATGAAGACGATGATCCCGCAGCTGGAAAAGAAAGTGAGCTGGCTGGTCCTTCAACGACTGGTCAGCAGACTACATTTCAGGGGGAGTCTGCTGAAGCAAGTGGTAGTGGAGCTGGTGCTGGTGCTGCGAAGGGTGGAGCTGAAGAAGGTGACACTTGTATTAATATAGACTGATTGTAATTATTAATACATTGTAACTTTGAATTATTTTGTAATATAATTCTGTAATTAAGATGTTTAAACTTGAATGTTTAAAATGTTATAATTATGAATGTTCGTATATTATAAGCCTTTTGTAATTCTAGATTGACTATGATCGATAAAAGAGTTATAGGATCATATAATATATGATGTTCGCATATTATAAGACTTATTCAAATTTTAGATCGATTATCATAATCGATGAAAGATTTGAATAAGTATATATATATAATATATTTTAAATACACAAAGGGATTAATAAGAAAAATCTTAGATTGATTCAGGGAAATCAATGAAAGAACTTATGATATTAATCTATTTGTGTATGTATTTCTATAGGTCATGAAATGTTGAACTTATCAGATTCTGAAGGCGACATGCCAGATGAATTAGATGAGGACATTGACTTTGACCTTGAAGAAGGAGAGTTTGTACCTCCTGAAGATTGGACTTTCATTGTTAATGATGGGGCAGACGAATGTGTAGATCTTGACGCTGATGTTGTTGAACACATTGTAAGCCCATCTACAACTAAAGTGGTCACCCAGGAAGAAGATGGAGAAAGGGTTGTTGAGTTAGATGAAAGTCTAGATGACTCAACCAGTTCTGAATCAGAAGATAACCTTCCAAAAAAACTCAGAAATAATCCCATGTTTAGACCTCTGAAAAGGAGAAAGCAAAAGGTTGGGATGTCTGAAGTAGATATAACTGGAAAGAAAGCTCCAAGGAAGGGGATCATCGGCTGGTATTTTGATTCTGACTTGAAACTTTTCGCTATCAAAAGATTTGACGGAGTTCAATATTTCGATAAGAAGTTTAAAGTATTCAGTTCGCTTCCTCGATTTGAAATTCGAGACTTGGCACGCTTAGAACTGATAAATCCCAGTAATGATCCCTACGCAACGTATGTTGAGAGAATCATTCGGACTGAGGGTAGATCAATGAAGTTTGAGAAGATTAAGCCAAGAGTCGGAAAGACGATCAAATTAAAGGAACGAAGTCAGAGAACTGGCCGAAGATTAAGGAAGAAAACTTATCCAGCTGTCAAGTGCGTATAGCAGATACCACTGAAGACAATGCCACAGAATATTCTGGGAAATCTTCTGAACTGGCACGTGGACTCAGAGACTGGTGAAGCTGTCATGGTTGAAGCTGATGATGAAGTTGAAGGAAGAGAAAGAGTAATTCTGACAGTCTATGACCATCGACACCTGATGAATCTGTCGAAGAAGGACCTGTTGAAGTTAAACGAAAACAGGATCCTAACGACTGAAGCATGGGGTGATCTTGCAAGAGATTATCAATTAATGGTGAAGACTTGTATTAGAATGAAGATTCATATGGGCAGTAGTATTTACAAGTAAAGACCAAAGACAAAGTTGAAGATAACGACACTAGAGCTATTGTCAAGGGGGAGTCTGTTGGGACATGTTATTGTGACAATAGATCTAGCTTGTAATAGGACTAGTGTATTTATTATCAATCTTGTATATATTGGTTTAGACTTGTAAATATATGATATTAACTTGTTATTATTATTTGTTAAATGTTATTAGACAAATATCGATTTTAAGTTAAAGTCTGAATCGCGAATTGAGAAGTCAACTCGCAGGTCAACAGACTTGCGAGTTGAGATCTCAACTCGCAGTCCAATCTGGACTCGCAGCTCTCAGCTGCGAGTTGAGATCTGGGCTCGCTGTAAACTGGACTCGCAGGTCTTACCTACGAGTTGAGTTTGGGCTCGCAGCTATCTCGGTTCGCAGGACCTACTTGCGAGCTGAGATGTGGGCTCGCAGTCCATCTGGACTCGCAGGCCCATGGGCTGCGAGTTGAGTCAACTCGCAAGGCCCATGGCCTGCGAGTTGAACCAGATATAAATATTTTAATGCTGCTCATTATTAAGGAGAGATCTAGAAATCCGTGCTCTTTTCACACACACCAAATATTTAATTACTCTCCTCGTTTTTCGTGCAGATATATTTATTATAGTATTAAAGGCTCGGTTTTGAGTGATTAACTTAGTTAATAATCAAAACGAAGTCCTTTAATTGATAGTAAAGTTATATAAGCTTAAACCTAACGTATTGAGGGATTCCGCACCTCAATACTTAAAGATAATCCGTTATCGAACCAAGATCTAGCGACCTTACAAGGAAGATTTGACTTGTTGACCTGCGAGTTGAGTTGGATCTCAACTCGCAGGATGAACTGCAAAGTGACATCAGATTTAAAAAATTAATTTTGGCGAGTTTTAATGCAATTAAATTATGCCATTGTGTTCAATATACTCCGATTAACATAAACCCTAAGGTTTCTTGTCCATTTGAGTACAATATAGTGATTTGTGTAATTTTAAAACCAAGAATCCTCATTTTATGAAAAATGCCGATTTAGAGTTAATTACACGGTGAAAATCCTTGATATGTACCTCAAAAAGTTCGGAATGCAAAGATGGATATGATTTATGGAGTCAAAGGCTCGATATCCAAACAAAAATCTCGAAAATGAAAGGAAGTGGGCTCGGTTCGCAAAGAGTCAATTCGCAACAGAATTTTCAACTCGCAAGAGTGTTTTTGACTTGTGGGCTCGCAACTTTTTATACCTGTTTACTCGGTTCGTAAAAGAACTCAACTCGCAAGTCTAGTTCAACTCGCAAGTCCTAGTTCAGTTCGCAAGACTAAGTCAACTCGCAGGACCAGCTCACTTCGCAGATTCTGTCCAAAAAATACATTTTAATTAAAAAATTTAAATATTAAGTCAAAAATAAACAAGTCTAAAATTAAAGTATTTTTCACTTGTCTTTCTTAGAATAGCGTGCACGTTTCATACAAGTCTAAAATTTTATTATTTTTCACTTTTTATGTAATCATGCGATAAATCGAGCGACAATAACATAAACATAAAATAAAATTAAATAAGATTAACTAAAATAATAAAAGTACAAATAAATGCATAAGAGAAAATAAAATAAAATAAAACGACAATGATTCATAGTAAACATTGGTATCAAGTACCCTTGTATTAATGAAACAGATAGACGAAAAATAAAGTACAATAAAATAAAAACATCCTAATTGAGGGCGTTAAGAAATTATCGACAGTGGGATCATATTAGAAGGAAACAACTGAACCAAATGTTGAGTAAAAAGTCTAAGAAGATTGTTAGTATGCCTACCTCGTGAAATTCACAATAAGTTACAGAAAAACTCACAACTTAACCATTTATCAACTTATATTTATAAAAGTATAACTTGGTTACCTATCTCCACAGAATATAACCTTTTCATCAAAATGAAACGATTAATTACCACAAATAGTTCAAGACGATTACCGGTATTATAATCCATATAAATAAAGTCTACACTGATTTCCAAGCAAACTTTAATTGTTGGTATGCATATTACCTAATGTGATCCAAAATACGACATACTGAGAAATCAAGTAGAACACGTAACACTGTATCTTTCACCTTCAAGGTAGAGGTCACTAAATGATGTTCTTTTTGAAGCATATAACATACCCTTGAGTGAATTTAAAATGTGACAAACATCAAACATGTTTTGTAGATACTAGTGGTTCTAGTTCGGTACTTAGTGCAACATAAGATCCCTTAGTATAGACAAAACAAGCTTGAAACCATTGGCAAAACTAAAGGAGTTAGGTCTGTACTTAGTACAATAGAGACACCAGTAGTTTCACTAACAGCCATAATTCTTATTATTTGTCTTGACATATATTCAAAGATTCTTGATAACAGTGTATGGTCAGACTATCTTTCATCAATTAAGACTTATGTCATACGTCATATAACAAATCACACGAGATAACACACAGAAGATTGATAGCTTATTATGTGCTCAGAAATCAAAGCAGAATTTGCCTACCAGTACATCATATAATGAAGCTGTCTTGATCTAAAGTTTTCGAAGTAAATTATAAAGTGTGGAGAAGGGTGTATACTCAAATAAAGATAAGTAAAGTCGTGGTTGTAAAGATGTACAGTTAATGTAACAAACTGGAATCTACTAACACATCTCACTTAATACTTTTACCTAAAATTATTAAGCCGATTCCTCTAATTTACTATCATTTCCCAGCAGATAAAGACTTAACCTTTATCGGAGGCGATTCCCCTTAGATAACAAGCAAATGAATGCCATACGCCTGCCCCCATTTTTATTTAAATAAAAGAAAACTACTAACTATTACATATAAGATCCCTTTGGAAGACTAATCACTCTGGATTTCTCATTCCATTCAGTTGCACCAATTTCTCAAATCGAGCTCTTTCGAATGCTTTGGTGTATAAGTCTGCTAAATTATCCACGGATGGAACCTTAGCTAACTTTATCAGGTTCTTCTCAGCACAATCTCTGATAAAATGATGACGAATATCAATGTGCTTTGTCTTGCTATGCTTGACTGGATTATTAGTTATAGAGATCGTTGATTCATTATCAATCATCATTGGAGTATTGGTAATACTCAACCCATAATCCCGCAGTTGCTGTTGAATCCACAATACTTGAGAGCAACAGCTGCCAGCAGCAACATACTCAGCTTCACATGTAGAAATGGCGACTGAGGTTTGCTTCTTGCACTGCCAAGATACTAGTCTACCTCCTAGGAATTGACATCCACCAGTTGTAGACTTTCTATTCTGATTGCATCCTCCATAATCATAATCAGTGTAAGCCACAAAATCTAAGTCTCCATCAGTTGGATACCAAAGTCCCAGCTTAGGCTTCCCTTTGAGGTAACGTAGAATTCGTTTAACGGCTTGCATATGAGACTCTTTAGGAGTAGCTTGATATCTTGCGCAGACACATACTACAAAACATTATATCAGGCCTCGATGCAGTAAGATACATTAATGATCCAATCATGGCCCTATAAAGAGTAGGATCCACGTCTTTATCACTCGATGTATCTGGACCAATTCCATGAGCTTCCGGAATAGGAGTGTGATAAATTCTAGTTTCATCCATCTTGAATCGTTCAAGTAGCTCATATGTATACTTAGTTTGATGAATGAAATACCCATCTTTCTTCTGATCAACTTGCAATCCTAAGAAAAATGTCAGTTCTCCCATAGCGGACATCTCAAACTTGTTCTTCATGACGTGTTCAAATTCACTACACATCTTTTCGTCAGATGACCCAAAGATGATATCATCAACATATACTTGAACAAGTAGAAAGTCTCTCTTTTTCCATTTGACAAAGAGTGTACTATCTATTCTTCCTCTTGTAAAACCATTCTCAAGAAGATAAGTAGATAGCGTTTCATACCACGCTCTAGGATCTTGATGTAGTCCATATAGAGCCTTATCAAGACGATATACTCTATTTGGATACTTTGGATCAGTAAATCACGGTGGTTAAGAAACATACACCGTTTCTTTGACTTTGCCATACAAGAAGGCACTCTTAACATCTAGCTGAAATACTTTCATTTTCTTTGAGGCTGCAAATGCTAAGAATAACCTAATTGCTTCAAGCCTAGCCACAGGTGCAAACACTTCATTGTAGTCAATCCCCTCTTGTTGATCGAAACCTTGAACAACTAGACGAGCTTTATTGCGAATCACGATTCCCCGATCGTCTTTCTTGCATTTAAATACCCATCTAGTTCCAATTGGATATTCTCCAACGGGTAAATCAACCAACTCCCAAACTTGCAATTTTGTGAACTGAGACAATTCTTCCTGCATTGCCTCGACCCACGAATTTTCCTTCAAAGCTATCTGAACATTCTTAGGTTCAATTTGTGAGATAAAGCATGAATATAGACATAGATTTGTAATCCCTGTCTCGTTCATCTCAGCATACAAGCTTGAGTGAGTTGATGTACTAGCTTTTGATTGATTCCGAGTTAGAACAGGAGAATTTGGATCACCGATGATATTATCGATCGGATGATTCCTATTTAATCTTCTTGAGGTTACAAGTTCAACTGGAATATCATCTTGTAGGTTAGCACCAATTTCCTCCAATGGTAGAATACCGTCATTAGTAGTAGATATCCTTAATTGTCTCAGAGGAGTGAGAATATCATCCACAATCCTTTGAGAAGCAATTTCAGGATCTTCACTCTCTTGAGGTATATCCACTTGAGGTTGTTGTGACTCAATAGGTGAGACTTCATTAGAATCAACAATAGTCCTAATTTCAGACGTTTGAACATTCAATGTCGGAGAAGGAGTAGGAACTTCATCTCTAGACAATAAATGCTCAGGAATCTCTGAATTACTAACATAGTCACTGATAGGGACTTTAAATGACTTGAAGAGATCTGAATAATCAAATTGCCAATCTAATCCTTTATGTAAGTCATGTGTATAGCTCGTAACTTCAATGTTATAAACTATTTCAACACGTCCCGTAGTTTTATTGAAGACACGTTTGTTTGGTGAGTTAGGCACATAACCTAGGAAATATCCTTCGTCAGCCTTCTCACCAAATTTAGGTTGATGGCTAGTCTTCAACAAGGTACATGAAACTCCAAAGGGTTCAAACCCTTTTAAGTTAGGTTTCTTATTGTTTAAAAGCTCATAACAAGTTTTGTTCAGCCTTTTAACCGTAAGAACCCTATTGAGAACATGACATGCAGTATTCACCGCTTCTACCCAAAAGATGACCGGAAGCTTTGAATCTGCAAGCATTGTTGTAGCCCCTTCGATCAACGTTCTGTTCTTCCTTCAGCAACACCATTCTGTTGAGGTTCATAAGGTGCGCTGAATTGATGTTGTATCCCTTTGCTTAAGCAATAGATATTGATCGTTGAGTTCTTGAATTTTGTTCCATTGTCACTGTGAATTCTCTTAACTCTTTTTCTAAAGATATTCTCTATTAGATCTAGAAACTCCATAAGAATGCCCGAAGTTTCATCCTTAGATCTCAAAAAGAACACCCAAGAGAATCTAGAATAATCGTCTGTGACAACCAAACAATACCATTTGCCACCTATGCTTCTCTTGCTTATGGGGCCAAAGAGATCCATATGTAGCAACTCAAAAGACGAGGAAATAGAGTTCACAGTTTTAGACTTGTGTGGTTTCTTATGTTGTTTTCCTTTCAAGCAGGATATACACTTGTCTTCAAATGCAAAACTCTTCGATGGTACACCTAGAACTAACCCATGTTTGGTTATATAGTTCAGTTTTCAAAAGTTTAGGTGTGCCATTTTCCTATGCCATAGAAGTGAGTCTGATTCTGAAGCCTTGGATAAAAGACATGTAGACTCCATTGAAGTAATAAGAGCATTCATGTTGATGGCATAAATGTCCTTCTTCCTTGGAGCTTTCATTAGTATCCATTTTTCGGGAATGATAAAACCCGACTTCAGGATCAAGGCCTCTTTCTCATTGAAAAGAACAGGGTGACCTTTATCACAGACCTGGGAAACACTCACTAGGTTGTGTGTCAGTTCTTCAACATAACACACATCCTCAAGAGTTAAAGTTCCATTTGACACTTTTCCTTTCACAGTAATGACTCCTCCTTTATCTCCAGCGAAGTGTACTCCCTGTCTCAATCCACCTCTGAAGTCTGTCAGTAGACTTCTGGTTCCTGTCATGTGCCTAGAACATCCACTGTCAACATACCACCAATTGTCGTTGTTCACAGTCGGCTCCTGCACACACAAGTTGTACACACTTAGTTCTCAAGAGGGACCCAAGCCATTACGGTCTTGGTTTGTCCCTTATCGTCTACAAACTGTAACTCCTTAAAGTAACCATCCTTCCCATTAGGAGTTTTGGTCAACTTTGAAGTAGTATGAGTTTGTTGATGATCAGTGGTCTTGGGTCTATAAGTTGACTGATTTTCAACCCTCCCTGACATATAACCTTGAGATTTTTGCCCTTGGTTACGATTATAGTAAGACCCGTAATTAGTCTCATGTGAACGTGAAGTAGAGCCATTCTCATAATGACTATGGTTTCTTCTAGTGAAATCATTTTCATGATGACTATGATTCATTGAAGTAGAACCATTTTCACAACGACTATGGTTTCTACTAGGGGTCATAAACCTCGATGGCACTTGATCTTTAATAAAGTGTTCAGATCGTTTAGGTTTAGGTGGAGACACACAGTGAGAGGCATCTCTTTTAAGAGCATTTACAAGTTTAATACCAATTCCTGGTCTGGTACCTAACCTGTCTGTACTTAAACTAGAGATGTTCGGAGTCTTATCATTATTCACGCGCTTATGTGGGGCTTCCATCTTCTTATTAGGACAACAAGAAGACACGTGTCCTTTTTGATGACATTTGAAGCACGACATCTGCTTTCGTGACTTAACAGTCTTAGCAGTCTCCTTCTTTGTCTGATCCGAAGACACTGAAGCTGAGTCTTTGTGTGCTTTAATAACTTCAACATTTACATCAGTATCAACTATCATTCCATTCGAGACAAACCGTACTTTAGGGAGTGATTTGATCTTACTTAAGTCCAATGATGGGTCCTTAACAAGATCCTTCTGTGCTTCAGATACGTCAGACTCTTGAATTACCAAATCCTCAGTTTCAGGATTCGCATCTGTCATCTCTACGTCAATTGGAGTAGTAGTGTAATTTGCATTAAAAGGCGGAGGAACATCAGAGTAACCTAGGCCAGTTACATCCTTCACATTACGTTGTGTGCTAATGATTCTATCTAAGGTCAAAGAAGATGTCCTATAACTTTGAAATTTACGGTTTAGCTCAACTAACTTCATTTTTGACTCTGAGAGCTCCTTATCCCTAATAGCAATATTTTTATTTAGCTCATTAAGGTTCAGATATAACCCGTCTATCTTAACACATTGTTCATTAATTATGTCAGTGAGACTAGTCTTATCGGAAGCATCACTCTTAATCTTTTCAGTCAATGCTAGCTTATCCTCACCTAACCTACGAACATCACTCTTAGCTATATCTAATTCAGATGTTAAGCTTTTGTTAGATTCGGCAAAAACACTAACCTGAGTTTGTAAATCAGTAACTAAGTAACAAACATCAGCAAGAGTAAGAAGATCAAGACATACCTTTTTCTTATCTGTTTGAACATCAGCCATGTATGCAACGAAGTCATCGGGACTCATCTCTTCAGTTGAGTTGATGTAGAGCACATCTTCATCCCTCCCCTTGACTTCCATGTGTGGCACATTAGCTTGAGGTTTCTCAGCGGTTGGCATGTATGAAGTTGATTCAATTGGTTTCTCTTGATCGTTTATCTCAGCCATGAGAGCTTGCTTAGGCTGAGTGGACCAATCATAGGAACCATCGATTTGTTGAACCACTAAGACTTTGGAAGTCAAAGTACTTCCCGAGTCTTGTTTTGCAGCGCCAGTATCAACCTTCAGTCATTGACATTCCCTGGCAAAGTGTCCCTAACCTTGACAGTTATAACACTTGACCTTGGATTTGTCGAACCTAGGTCGGTTTCCAACAACTCTTCTACCCGTTCGATTCAGGAAATTCTTAACCCTCCTTGACACCATAGCAAGCTGCCACTGGAGGTCCATTTCCTCTAAGTCATCCGGGTCTACTTGATCATAATCCTCATCAAATTGTGCAGGATCATTAATCTTCCCTTGTATGTAATTTTCAGAGGAAGCAAGGAACGAAGCCAGCACAGAAAGTTGTTGTTCTGCTGATTTCACACTCATTGGTATTTTATGATGCCCTTGAGTTGACTTCTCAGAAGAAGTATTCTTACTTCGTTTCTCGCTTCCATCTGAAGCTATAAAGCATGGATCCTCGGTCTACATTTCACCAAGTTCATCAATTTCACCAGCAAATAGTGCAGTGGTCGAATTGGATGAAGCATTTGAGATACTAATCTTTCCATGGTATAAACCTGGATTCTGTAGATGATCAGAATCTGTATCTCTAGTTTTCTTGGAGAAATCATAACCCCTGAGCTTGTCAATTGCCTGCTCTAGGGTCATAGTGGCGTACCTTTCATCATTATCTTTGAGCATGATACCATACATTTCCCACTTTGAAGGCAAACCCTCAATAAATTTGTCGGTTTTTTCCTTGTCATTATAGAAAATTTCGTGGTCGTCAAGCTCACTCAATAGATGATAAAATCTGGTAGTGTAGGCTTCAAGGTTCTCTTCTCTAAAAGCTTTAAATACCATAAACTGTTTTTTTAGAAGGTTTCTCTTGCCAGCCTTCACCTGAGGGCTTCCCTCTCACCTTTTCTCTAGAGCTTTCCAGATCTCTTTAGCTGTGTGAAAGGACTTCAATTGGTGATTAATCTCCTTGGGAAGGCTCATCTTTATCGATGAATGTGCCTTATTATCAATAGTAAATTCTTTCTTTTGATTGTCATTCATCATGTCGTAAGGCACAATCACAGTTGCATTCTCTACCACAGCAGTAGGTGCAACATATCTGTTCTTAATGCACAGCCAACTAGTTATGTCATGGAATCTACAGTATCTTTCGAATCTGTCTTTCCATCCATAATAGTCCTCGAGTCTGAGCAATTTCGGTGAAACATTAGATTTACCGACCTCGTGTTCCATTTCTATCATTCTACTCAAATCAGACATATTGGCAAGTCTTAAAAGTTGTCAAATTACAAAATTTTGCAAGTTCAGTTTGCAGGTAAAACTCAACTCGCAGCTAGTTTCAGTTCGCAAAGGACTTCAACTTGCAAGTAATTCTCAACTCGCAGCTGATCTCAACTCGCAAAGAAAAACTCAACTCGCAGAGGAAAACTCAACTCGCAACTGAATCTCAACTCGCAAGCCAAATCTCAACTCGCAAGTGAATCTCAGTTCGCAAGTCAAATCTCAACTCGCAAAGAAATCTCAACTCGCTTATAACAGTGTAACCCTAATCTCAACTCGCCAAACGGCGCCTCGAAATCTGGGAACTGAAACTTTTTGGTATTTTTACGAATAAATAAGTAGATTTCGTTCGTAAAACAACCCCAAAGATGTTATATAACCAAAAACCTTGAAACCACAACGTTTCTAAGCCCGAAAGCTCTGATACCAATTGTAAGGTCACTAGATCTTGGTTCGATAACGGATTATCTTTAACTATTGAGGTGCGGAATCCCTCAATACGTTAGGTTTAAGCTTATATAACTTTACTATCAATTAAAGGGCTTCGTTTTGATTATTAACTAAGTTAATCACTCAAAACCGAGCCTTTAATACTATAGTAAATATATCTGCACGAAAAACGAGGTGGTGAATATTTTATTGCTGTGTGTAATAAATGGCACACCTCTCAAAAAATGAACAGCATTATTTTATTTATATCTGGTTCAACTCGCAGGCCATGGGCTTTGCGAGTTGACTCAACTCGCAGCCCATGGGCCTTGCGAGTCCAGATGGGCTATGAACCCAGATCTCAGCTCGCCAAGGAAAGCTGCGAATCCTGATTAGACTGCGAAGTGAGATCTCATCTCGCAGGTCATTAGTCCTGCGAGTTGACTTCTCATTTCGCGATTTTGACGTTAACTTGAAATCGATACTTGTCTAATAACATTTAACAAATATTAATAACAAATTAATATCATATATTTACGAGTCTAAACCAATATACCAATTTGACTATAAATACACTAGTCCTATTTCAAGCTAGATATGTTGTCACAATAACATGTCCCAACATACATATTTAGTGACAACAACTTTCTAGTTTGTAATAGTTAATTTAATAAGTCTTTTTGAACTTTGTTTACTTATTTTGTAATGTAAGTTCGTACGAACTTAGGTAGGTACGAACTTAGGAATCATACGAACTTAGGCTAAGTTCGTATGGGCCTGTGACCAGACAAGTTCGTAAGGTCCAGACTGTACGAACTTGAGTCCTATAAATAGATTACTTGTTTAGTTCGTATAACAAGTTGTTTTAGAGTATTTCCAGAGCTTAGCAAAGGCAAGTTCGTACACTTGTAATTGTAGAAGCTAACATTGAATGTAATAGTTCTTTACGTTCAATAAAAGTGTTATTAACCATATTCGTATTACTTGATTCATTAGTGTAACGTTTGTTTAAGGACTCCGCACTTAATAAACATGATAACCTCTTAGATCCAGATCTAGGGAACCTACAAGTGGTATCAGAGCTTTGAACATTAAATTGTTAAAGGTTAGGGGTTTAAAACACTAAAGAACAAGAGAATACAGAAGATTTGGACGTATAATCTTTGATTTTTTTGTTCAAAAGTGTTAAAGATCAATTTGTAATTGATTTAGAAGAGCTCAGATTCAGTTTTTACGAATTAGGGTTGATCAGTTCATTCGTACGAACCTATACAGTATCGTTCGAACCTATATAGTATCTTACGAACCTACATTGTAAGTTCGTACGAACTTAGCCTACGAACTTACCTTAAGTTCGTTGACCACTCCTACGAACTTACCTCAAGTTCGTATAGACCAGTTTTTGACTTTTGTTCGAACCTAACTTCTAAGTTCGTACGAAGTTAAAAAGTTACTGTTTTCTACGAACTTACATACAAGTTCGTATAACCTACTACATGATGTCTAGTTTAAGCAAAATGATTGAAATGAATCACGAAGTGGGAAAATCTGCTTCACCACCGAAGTTACTGAAATCCGAGGATTACTTCTAGTGGAAAGATCGGTTTGAGTCTTTTGCTAGGTACAATGACGTTAAAATGTGGATTTGTATCAGCGACGAATATGATCCTCCTACATACGAATTCGAAGGAAAATTGAAAGTTTATTCGTATTCAACTATGAAGGAAGAAGATCGTAAAATGTATGAGGCTGAAAATAAAGCTTTATCTACTTTAACAATGTGCTTACCTCAAGAAATTAACCACACCTTCAAGAAATATAACTCTTCTAGAGAGTTGTGGTTAGCTTTGGAGAAGAGATTTGAAGGAAACGAACAGATAAAGGAAAGCCGTTCAGATTTGCTTACTAAACAGTTTTATGTTTTTAAGCATTTGAAGTCTGAGTCATTAGAAGATATTATCATTAGATATTATCATCTGATGACAAAGATGGACAACATTGGACTAGCTTATACTGATACTGTGAAAAATAATAAAATGTTAGAAGCATTGCCTCCTAAATGGGACATATACACTCTGATGATCAAAGAGAGCAGAGAGTATAAGACTTTAACTTTGAATGAGGTAGTTGGAAAGCTAAGGGTTTATGATCTGAATATGCAGAAGAAATAGACTGGATCTGATCAGGTTCAAGATCCAAGTGTGTATCATGGTAAAAAGTCTAATTCTACTGCATCAACAAGTACAGGTAACGGAGTTACATCATTCTTCACAGGGGAAGCCGAAACTGATGAAGCATTGAAAGGTTTGGGAAGCAAGGTCTGCTATCTTGCTTCATATAGTGATTCAGGCAACGACAAGAACTCATCTGCAGGTATATCCAATGGGTTAAAGCCAATGAGTGTGAAATCAGCAGAAGAACAGGTATCACTACTAGCATCATTTATTGCCACCCAAGAGAACTTCGTGAAGGGCAGAATTGTAGATCCTGCTAGAATTACTGAAGACTTTGATCAAATAGATCCCGATGACTTAGAAGAGATAAATCTACAATAGCAAATGGCAATGATGGCTAGGAGGGTACAGAAGTTTGTGAATCGCACTGGTAGGAAATTTGTGGGCAATCAGGTTGGCCTTGATAAAACTAAAGTAAAGTGTTATAACTGTGATGGTTTTGGACACTTTGCAAGAGAATGTCAGAGACCAAAGAGAGAGCAAACAATTAACCAGGGATGACCAAGTTATTCCTCTCAAGGAACCAACAATAGAGATTCAAACTCTGGAAATTTATCAACTTGCAGAGCTTTGGTCGTTCAATCTCATGATGGTTCATATGACTGGAATATTTATGCTGATGAACCTCAAGCATTCATGGCTTCGATAGATGGTGACAAAATAGATGGTATGGTATTCACTGATACAGAGGATGAGGAAGACGTGAAAGTTGAGACAATAGTACCTACTACAGACCAGAGTTCTGAGATTAGAAACCACTGACATAATGAGTACCAAGGACTTTATCACGTATATCGCTAATCTGGATGCTGAAAAGCATAAGGTACTATTGAACTTAGATTCTATGGTTAATGCTTGTCTATTATGTACTAACCTTGCAGGTGAAGCTGAGAAATTGATAGATTCATCTAACTTGACGACAGTTCAGCGTAATCACTTAAAGGAAGAAAATGCCGCATTAAAGTAGAGGAATTTTGAATTAATAGTTAAGTTAAAATCTGAAAATGATGACATGAAAAAATTAAAAGATACAGTTGAAGGTCCCTTTGAACGGATCCAAACGAGATTGCAATGTGTATTAGTTTCCGGAATGGTATAATACACAAGAAACAACAACAAAACAAGTGAAATGCAAGTGTTTAAGAATATGTTCATATGTATTCGAAGATAGCTATGTATATTCGAATATATCAGTTTCAAAAGCGTACAAATAAAACATTACAAGTTGGTATTTATACCCAGCAAGTTCGTACGAACTTAGCTAGCCCTAGGTTCGTACGAACTTACATGTTCGTACGAACATCCTAGGTTCGTACGAACATACAATACAACTTACAAAAAGGCTAAGTTAATAAAAAAACTACAATATTATTGTTGATACATCTTAGTGTGTCTGTCAGTTGGTCGAGTCTGTATTGTGATTGTTAATGTAATTGAGTTAGTTTGAATTACATTTTCTGTGTTATGCGACACAAGGCTTGTGTTGCATTAGTTGTAATAGCGACATAGTCTTATGTCGCATTAGTGATGTTAGCGACATAGTGCTTATGTCGCATTAGTCGGCCAGATTAGTATAAATACCCTAATTACACAGTAATTAGGGTTAGATTTTTTGTTAGACTTTTCATATTATATTCTCTGCGTTTTTGCTGCTGTATTTGATCAGAGAATTTTGATAAAGGAAATATAAAGTGATTCTTGCATTGTTCTTATTGTTTAAGCTTTATATATTTGTTTGTTACAATCCCACGGATTTCGCACGTGGGTTGTTAAGTAACGATTTGATTTAAAGATCGTCTAGGGATCTACAATTGGTATCAGAGCCATAATCTAAAGATTTTGGTGGTATCAAATCGATTTGGGTACGTTTTTAATACATATTTTGATTATTTAACGTCAATTTTGGCGTTTAATTCTCATTATAGGTGTTTTGGAGCTGGAGTTTTTAAGCCTAAAATTCTAAGCTTTTACGAAGTTTTTCATTAAAATATTATTAGGTTTCGAAAATTTTCGAATTTTGAGGTTTTTGGGATCTGACTGGGACATAACTTGGTGTCGCTAATAGGGTTTTAGCGACCTTAATCTTTGCAACATACTTGCTTGCGACATAGCTTTGCGACAGAAGGTGCGACATAGTCTTGCGCCACAGATTCCTCCTCTTGCGACATAATCTTTGTGTCGCTGCTAGCTGTTTTTGCGACATAATCTGTGACACAACCTTAGTGTCGCTTACTTCAGTTGCTAAATTTTTTTGAAAAGTCTCTCGAGCCCGTTACAATGACTTCTTCTGCATCAGCATCTATTCAATAAGTCGGGGCAATGCTCAAGCATAATAGTGAGGTGGGTTCAACCAGTAAACCACCTATGTACACAAGTGGAATGAATTACTCGGATTGGCGTCAAAGATTTGAAGGGTTTGTTTCTTTCAACGATCCTGAAATGCTAATTTATATGGAAGAAAGGTATGAACGCCCCGGGAGGACCAGTATCTTTGATGGACCTATTCCTGAAAAATCCATTAAGTCTATGACTCCTGAGGAACGTAAAGCCTTTGATACTGAGAGAAAGACTCATTCTGCCATTACCATGGCCTTACCCCAACAGATTTTGAGACAACTATGCCATCACAAAACTGCATATGATTTATGGACTGCTTTTGAAAAGAAGTGCGGTGGAAGTGATCAATACAAACGGAAAAAACTGGATCTAGTCAAGAAACAGTTTGAAGTCTTTGATATGCTGCCTACTGAATCTCTTGAAGATATGTGCAGTAGATATTCACAGTTAGTTAGTGAATTAGTCGAGGGAGGCGTCATTCTCGACAAAACTGATGTAAATAAGAAGCTTTTGGGTTCCTTACCTAAAAAGTGGAATACAAGGGTACTGCTGATGGAAAAGGATGAAGACATCATGGACATGGAGCTTGATGATTTAGTTGGACAAATTGTTGCTGATCTTCTAGACATGCAGAAAAAGGAAACCAAGGCTACTGCACACCTTCAAAATCCGAAGTTATACGGTGTGGATGTTCCTGCTGCAGCGACTCAAGCTGTTGGTTCTGCATTCTTTTCTAGGGGTTCTGGTAGTTCGGGTGCTCCAAGTACTTCTGGCGGATTTGGATATACAAATACTAACTCCTCAAGTGGAGGTGGTACATATTCAAACTTCATAGGCGCATCTCCTGCAGCTGCTGAAGAACATGCGGCTGTGTTTACAGCTTTCTTGTCGGCATATGATGACTTTCTGTCCAACAAGAACAGTACTGTGGATCTGACTGAAGAAGACGTTGGTCAAATTGATCAAGAAGAGCTTGAGCGTATGGATCTGAAGTGGAGTATGGCTATGCTCACAAGAAGAGTCAAGAACTTCTTGAAGAAAACTTGAAGGAAGAATGTGACTGATCCGGAAGAGAAAGGTCTGGGTTTTAACAAGAGCAAGGTGAAATGTTACCAGTGTCATAACTACGGACACTTTGCTCGTGAATGTGATCGCAAAAAGAATCCACCTTCCGGTTTATCTAAACCTTCTCAGTTCAACTCTTCTGATAAGACCAAAACTGATGAAAAGGCGATGGTTTCCGCTGCACTACTTCTTTCCAACAATGCTTGGGAATGGTCTGATCCAGATGAGGATGAAGTAGAAAAGGCACTGATGGCTGAAGTGCATGAGGTAGATGATGAACCTTTATCCTTTATCTTTTGTATAAAATTAACTAACCAGATAAACACGTATAGAGAGGACACCACACGCCTTAACACTATTTTTGAAAATTTAAATGAAATAAATAACATGTTAAGAGACAGTGATAAGGCAAGTGGCCAAAAGTTAAAAGCTATTTTGGAAGAGAAAAAGGAATTAAAAGCCAAAAATTTTGAACAACAGGATGAAATTGGTAATTATGTTGATATGCTATCATCTGTTAAAAAGGAACTTGTTGAATCTCAAACTAAGGTTCTAAATTTAAAGAAAAAACTTTCTAACTTTTCAGCCTCCTCTTTAGTCTTTGACGAAATCCTACAGGCACAGAGGACTAATACTAAAAGTAAGGTAGGACTTGGCTATCATTTAGTCCCACCTCCAAAAGATTATCTTCCCATGCCTGTCCGGGATAATATCAATGATTTGATGCCTATCTTTACAAAGATAGATGTCAAACCTGTTCAACCTGCAGTTAGTATCAAAATAAGTAAGCCTGAGCTAGTTAAGGCTGAAACTGTCATCACTGCATCCCCACAACCTGAAACTAGTAGGCCCGAGCCAGTTAGGGCTAATACTAGTGAGTCTGAAACTAGTAAGACTCAAAAAGTTGAGAAAGTCAAGCCTATTAAGGCTAAGATTAGTCAGACTGAGCTAATTAAGTCTGAAAAAGTTGTTGAGCCTAAGTTAGGAAAGGCTCTTTCTGTGCTTCCTCGTATTATAGAAGAGGAAATTGAAATTGAGGATATAACGGATGAGGAATTTAGACCGATCAAGAAAAATGTTAAGCCTGAAAATTATATAATTACTATTGAAAGAAATGAACAGGCTCTGTCAAAAGGAAAAGGTAAAGCTATGGCTGAACCTCAAAAGAAGATTGTTTCTAAAACGAGTATTCTAAATAAATCTTCTAAAAATACTTCTAAAGCATCCCCTGTTGAATGTTCATGTCAATGTGAGTGTTCAACAAGTGCTTCTTTTGGTCAACCTCATCGGTTTATTCCTCAATCTCAATCTAGTGTTGAGTATAGATCTTGCTTCTACTGCAAGAAGCAAGGTCATTTAATAAATGATTGTCCCGTGCTTGCAAAGAAACAATTCGGGAAACAAGTTTCGCGAGTCTCAAAATTTAAAAATCTTTCAAAGAAACTTATTTCAATGAGAGGCTCAAAGACTTCCTTCCCAGCTGTCAAAATCAACAAAGTTGAGCAAAATAAATTGCAAAACTTAAAGCTCAAAGTTGTTGACTCGCAAGCATCCAAACCAAAACAGGTTTGGAAGATTAAAGGATCTTGTCAAGATTCTACATCTGGCAATACCTCATCAGTAAAACATTCTAAATTGTTTGAAAATAAAATTTTGACTGATGTGGTCGTTGTTGATGATCTTACTAGAGTACCCAAGACTATAAAGGCTTGGGTCTCCATTTCTAACTAATTTATCTTTGTTTGTGGTGCCGCAGCAACCTGAATCTGTAAAGAATAGTAAATGGTACATCGACAACGGTTGTTCTCGGCACATGACCGGTGATGTTTCTCTTCTATCTGAGGTTCATGCTTACAATGGAGGTTATGTGGCCTTCGCTGGTGATAAGGGGGAGTCATTTCTGGTCAGGGTGCGCTTACCAATGGAATGGTAAGCTTTGAAAAGGTGAATTTTGTTGAACAGTTACAACACAATCTTCTCAGTGTCTCCCAATGGAATGGTAAGCTTTCACAGACACTGAGTGTTGTATCTTGAAGCCGGGATTTGTGATCCCTGAAGAATGGGTGTTACTGAGGGCACCTAGGGAGAGAGATACATATATTCTTGACAAGAGTACTGTGGAAACCAAACAGCTCACATGTCTTCTATCAAAAGCTCCCGAAAAGGAATCGTTACTTTGACACAGGCGTATGGGACATTTTCACTTTCGCAAGATGAACTATCTGATCAAGAATGATCTAGTGCGAGGTGTTCCTAAGCAATCCTTTGGGCTGAATGATCATTGCGTTCCCTGTCATAAAGGAAAGCAACACAAGAAGTCTCACAAACCGAAGCTGGTGATTTCAACTGAAAAGCCATTGGAGCTTTTCCACATGGATTTATTTGGGCCAGTCAGAAAGAAGAGTTTGGGAGGAGCTTCGTATTGTCTTGTGGTTATCGATGATTATTCGCGGTTTTCTTGTGTATATTTTCTGAAGACCAAGGATGAGGTGCCTGAGATTCTCATCTACCTATTTGACAAACTGCAAAATCTTTGTGAGTTGAGAATCAAAAAGATAAGAAGTGATAACGGTATAGAGTTAAAAACAGAATGGAGTAATAACGTTGAAGATCAATTCAGTGCGGCAAGGACTCCACAACAGAATGGAGTTGCGGAGCGTAAGAATAGGACAGTGATTGAGGCTGCTCGAACCATGTTATCCGACTCAAAGCTCCCAATCACTTTTTGGGCCGAAGCTGTTAATACGGCCTGCTATGTCCTCAATTGGATGTTAACGGTTAAGAAACAAAACAAGAAATCTTATGAGTTGTTCAACAATAGAAAACCAAATTTACAATTTTCTTGAACCGTTCGGCTGTTTATGCACAATCATGCACATCAAGGAACGAATTGCTAAGTTTGGTGAAAAATCCTGTGAAGGTGTCTTCTTGGGATTCTCTAATAACTCACCGAACAAGAGAGTGTATAATCTGGTGACAAAGCGAGTGGAAGAGCATTTTGAGGTCACCTTCTTTCATTACACTGACAATCCTTAGGGAAAAGGACCCGAATACTTGTTTGACTATCAAACCTTGTTTGACTCCTTCAATCTTCCTGAGGAGCATGAAGAAGAGGAAATGGTGACATTACTTCATGGGCTGGATATCACTTCTGATACTCCACCAATCTCTGTTCCTCCACCACCTACAGCAACACCCACCACTGCTCCAGCGACTACTTGTGAAACTCCGCCTCCGATTGTTCATGAAGAAGTTCCTGATTCTGCAAATGATGAGGAACAAATGTTTGAGGCTTCTGACCAATCACCCGTATCTGAGTTTGAACCATTACCTGCACTTGAACTTGAACTTGAAGCTGACTCTACAAACCTTGATTCCATCATTGTTCCAGCTCCGATTCCGAGTTCTCGTATAAATGTGTCACATCCAGTTGATGGTATTATTGGTGAACTAGAAAGAGGAGTTTTAACCAGACGACAGATTGCTGCTACTGAACAATCTGCTTTGACGTCTTCACCTGACGTAGATACTGATCCAGTCTGTCTTGCTTCGAAAATTGAAGAGTGCTTTCTATCACAAGTTGAACCGAAGAAGACAGCTGATGCTTTGAAAGATCCATACTGGGTTGAGGCGATGCAAGAAGAGCTTCAACAATTCAAAAAGATGCAAGTGTGGACACTGGTTCCTTTACCCAAGGGTGTTCATCCAATTGGCACCCGTTGGGTTTATCGTGTGACAAAGGATGATCGGGGCGTGGTAATTAGAAACAAAGCACGTCTAGTGCTCCAGGGCTTTACTCAAGTTGATGGTTTGGACTATGATGAAGTATTTGCCCCGGTTGGTCGTTTGGAATCCATTCGCATTTTTCTGGCGTATGCATCATTCAAAGGATTTCGGGTCTCTCAACTTGACGTTAAAAGTGCATTTCTGTATGGTCAAGTTCTTGAAGAGGTTTATGTGAAACAGCCTCCTGGTTTTGAAGATTCCGTACATCCAAATTACGTATGCAAACTGGACAAGGCGTTGTATGGTCTTCATCAAGCTCCTAGAGCTTGGTATGAGCGGCTTGCGACTCATCTGCTGAAAAATGGATTTGTATGAGTGCCATAGGGGAGCTAAAATTCTTCTTGGGCGTACAAGCCGAACAGTCTGCTAAGGGGATTTACATACATGAGTCAATGATATGCTGACGCGGTATAACTTGGTTGAGTGTAAATCCTATGGGACGCCTTTAGAGCTGAATCATAACCTTGGTCCAGCAGAAGATGAAGAGGACTGTCCGGAGAAAGATTACCGATCTATGATTGGTTCTTAATGTATCTCACTGCATCACGTCCGGACATTGTCTTTGCAGTTTCTTTATGTTCCAGGTATCAGGCGAAACCGAAGGTATCTCATATGAAGGCGGTCACGCAGATCTTCGGTTATCTCAAATATAGACAACCTCTTGGTCTATGGTATTCTAATGAGAAAACCTTTGCGCTTACTGCTTACTCGGACTCGGATTACGGTGGTTGCAATATGGATAAGAAGTCTACATCTAGTGGCTGTCAATTTCTTGGACCTAGGTTGGTTTAATGGCAGTGCAAAAAGCAAACGACAGTCTCTAACTCAACAGCAGTTGCGCGATTACGGTTTACTCTTAACTATGATTCCTATTCATATAGATAATAATGCTGCCATCTCTATTACACGTAATCCTGTCCAACACTCTAAGACCAAACACATAGAAATTAGGTTTCATTTCATTCGTGACTGCTATGAAAAACACCTAATTGATCTGGTCCAAATAGATACACTTAAGCAGAATGCCGACCTGTTCACCAAAGCCTTCTCCCGTGCTCGTTTCGATGAGCTTGTCAACATAATAGGGTTACGATTCTTTCAAATCAAACAGTAATAATGTTTGTGACCTTATTTTGTTATATAAAAAAAAAAAAAAAAAAAAAACAAGGAATAACCCAATAACCATTCTTTATGTTTACTAGCATTAAAGAAATGCAAGGTTGCAACATTCTCGAAAGACGTTTAGTTGTGTCTGTATACAACTAGGGATATGATAGTACATTAGAAGGCATTCTTCAAACGAAAATCTTAAGTTTTATCCTTGATAGATCAGTAGGTTCATCTCGTATATGTTATACATGTCCTTACAGACATTTGTATCATTGCATTATGTATTGGTAGGCATTTTCATACTCCTCTTTGAGCTATTAAGAAATACCTCTAATACGTGTTTATTATCTTGTGATGAACATCATATGATGTATGACAATGTGTCTTAATTCTAAAGTCTCAGCTTGCCATGCTTCTATTACCCTGAGCTTTTATATGACAACATTTAGGGATTTATGCTGATTGTTTCCTCTGTTGTACGTATGTACAGACCTGGTCTCTGTCAGTATACTTTCAAAAACTAAGCAAACAAAAGTCAACGTACTTTCAAAGTCTTATAAAATCAAAGATACCTAACAAGGTCGCCAAACGCTTTGACCAAGTATGGTTTTGCTTAAACCTGAATCAAGTTTACGTCCCTTTGTTGTACGTATGTACAGACCTGTCACCGCTGGCTTGATTCTTAAAAATCTTGAATTCATATCCTTTCTCTAAACAATAGAAGTTTTGGTCATGTCTTGCTACTAGGAGTATATCTATTGTGGGATTCACGGAGACATACTCACTCTAACAATAATTGCTTAGCTTGAAGTTGTGTATGTTATATGTTTAAGTGGACAAACAATACCGATAATCGTCTTGTTACAGATTGTTTCTCCAGTTTGTTAACTATGCTTGGTAAATTTAAATTTGGACATCTATACTGATAATCGAATTAAAATTTAATATTGTCATGCGAGCCTGTCTTTCTAATATGATCCCTAAATAGACAACACTCAAAACGTTCTTTTATTAAATTTCTTTGTTTCTTGTTAATTTTCTTTTTACAAGTGTCACAAATATTATCTTAAAATTCAAATTTTAAAAGACCCTTGATTGACTTCTGTGACACAACATTTGTGTCGCAAAACTGTTGTTGTTCTTTCAACGACAAAATGTTTGTGTCGCGGCTTATGTCGCATAGTGGTCCAGGTATATATACTTTCACATATGTCGCTGTAATTAACATTAATTACCTGCGACATAAATTTGAAATCCCTGCGACACAACCAAACCGCATCCAATTTCAAAGATTTTGCATTTTTCTGTGGTTTTTTTGTTCGATTCACCGCTTGGTTTTTGTTCTCCTTACTCCTACGCATCGATAGGTACCAGTTTTATTCACTATTACTTCCTATTTATGTCAATATTCGCATTTAAAGTTTCGGTTTTTAGGTTTAAACATTTTTGTCAAAATTCTGTGACTTTTGGAGTTTGATTGTGGCTATAAATTGTAATATTATGTTCCTGCTATGTTTGTGCACCCTAGGGAATGGATCAAACACGAAAACCCCAAATTTTTAATCTGAAATTTTTCTGTGTTCGTCGTGTTTATCTTTGCGACATAACCTGCGACATAAATGTTGTGTCGCAAGATGTCTTTAGTTTTATGTCGCTACTGTTATGCGACACAACTCTCTATGTCGCCATGTTTGAGATGCGACACAATCCTTATGTCGTTGCCGAATCATTAAATTTATTTTATTGCTAAACTGCGACATACCTGTTATGTCGCCCTTATTATTTGCGACACAAGGCTTGTGTCGCTTTACATTTTAATTTCAAAAATGTCACCTCTTTAAATTGTTTAAATCTAATGGCTTCCAAGTTTGTTGTGCTCTTACAGTTATGGCTGCTATTAACGTCAACGCTTATTTCTGGGAACCGAGACATAATATCACGGCCTTTCTCGAGGACGATAAAGAATCTGCGGTGCCTATGTAGGATCGTCACAAATGACAAAATACATGCAAATCAACGTTCAACAGCTAATGAGCGGAAATCAATAGGTAAACACAAGTACGTTTTTAATCACAAGCACATACAATGTTGTATTGAGAATTATAATCAATGAACGAATACAATACTGACCACAGAAGCAGAAAACACAGCCAAAAGCTCTTCTGGAAATCGTCAAGTTCAACAACTCTAACAACTGAAACCCTAAGCGCATATTTATAGGTAACTAATCAGCGACATAGCGATATTGGTGATATCGCCTATGCGATATTGTCAATATCGCGTAAGCGATCTTGCCAATGTCGCCTAATACAGAATGTAACTAATTAATTACAACTCAAAACCTAGACCAAGTGACAAACACACTAATGTACCAACACCCTATCGCCCAATGATTGATTTTCTGCGCCGTTCACGTATCTTCACTGAGATCACGACAACCACGCCTATCTATCGTGATCATGTGTCAGACTTCTGGACCAATGCTATTGTCAACTCGGATCTTCCTTTTACCCGGATCATCTCTCGGGTTTATGATCGAGAAATTATTATCTCAGAGCAGCTAATTCGGGATTTCTTTCAATTTCCTGATGATTCCGAGATGCCAGTTGCTTATGCTAACTCCTTCATTGCTGGTGCAATGGCCCGGATGGGATACCCGGGCGTTCCGCGTGATCAGTATCGCAAGGCCTTTCTCACCAAGGTCTGGCGCTATCTGATGCACATCATGATAGTCTGCTTGTCTGGCAAGAAGGCAGGATTAGATGGAATGAGTTATTCTACTTCATCGGCCATGTTCTCCGGTTATATCTTCCGGATACTAGTTGACAACACCCAGGCTAGGGATGGGAAGTGGGCCTTATACCCACGGTTTGTTCAGCTTTTGATCAATCACATGCTCCCAGGTTTACCGGTGGTTCCGAACCATCAGTTCCGCCCCACGCCCATGAATACTCGTATCTTTGTGGTTTCTGGTCAGTATGCGAGCGGCGCAGCGGTCCCGACCGATGTGCCTTTGTTTGGCCACGTTTTCAATGAAGCTTATGTGCCCCCGGAGGGTGATGATTTTCATGATCCGCCTCCGGTTCAACGGCCGCTTTCACCACCTCCACAGGCACCTCTTCAACAACTTCCTACACAAGCACCGCAACAACCTCCGCCAACCGATCTTTCATCTTATGATATCTTTGAAGATATCGAAGACTATGTCTCGTCACCACCTAGATATTCCGAGGTGGTGTGGCTGGGCAAGAGGCCCCGTGAGGATGTCACTTACACTGTTTTTGAGGATATTCAGACTTCTAGTCGTCCTCGTACTTCTTCATCCACAGGGCCTTCACAGCTGCAGACTCCAATGCAACCTCATCCAGATATTGTCAAGCAGTTGTTGGAACGGATAGAGGCAATCCAAAAGACTGTGGATGACCAAGCTTCATTTATTCAGTCTCAAGCTGCACTGATAGAGACTCAAACTTCCCGGATTACAGATTTAGAAGCAAGGTTTAGGGAGTTTGAGACCCGGTCAATTGGTCCGGGGGAGTCTGTTCCCTCTGGTCCATCTATAGAACCAATTGAACCGGGGTCTGGGTTTGTAAATGATGATGTAAATATTGATCAAGGAAATGAAATACCCAGTTTAGATTACTTCCCTGTGCATGATATACCAGGCCAGCCGAGACCATTGGCTGTTGACTATTCATGTGCAGACCTCTCATTTATACAACGCATGGTAAATCAAGTTAATTCGGATTCTGAGGATGAAGATTTTGATGAAAATGATGATGTTGAGGTTAAAGAGGAAGGGTTAAGTGAAGATGAGTTCTATGATGATGCTCATATCATTGAATCAGATTCTTCTGAAGATGAAGCTGAAGATACATCCGAGACACCAGGTGAAGGAACATCAGAGGCTCAGATTCCAAAAACTGAAACTCTTGAAACACGAGCTGATAAACTTGTAAAATGGTGGCCTCATGGTAAAACTTGAAAACAGGTACCTGTAACTTGCAAATCATACAAGGTTAGTGGAGTGTATACTGGGTTGATAAAGAGTTGGAAGATATCCAATGGTGTGTTTATGATCAAGAGACTTGATGGTATTCAGTATTTCAAGAGATCATTCACCAAGCTGAGTACTTTGCCAAAAGGAGAAATTAATCGTCTCGCTCAGCTCACTTTGATTAACCCGTCTAGAGATGACCGTGCGAATTTTATTCAAACCACTTTGTAGCGAGAAATAAGAACTAAAAAGTACAATTTCATTAAACCGACATTGGGAACTAGGTATATCTACAAGAAAAAGATAGATCCAGTGACCAAACAGCCGATATGCAAAATGCGCTATCCTCTGGCTGATTGTTTGAAGATCATTCCTCTGGAAGCTGTTCCTCTTGACTTTTTGAGAAGATTTCATTTCTAGGAACTTGATGCTCACACTGGTGAGGCAGTTTTGATTTTTGTGCCTGAGACAGAGCAACCAGAGAAGAGCTCGCTATATGGTTTGAAGAAAGCTCAATTTTCGAGTTTTTGATCCTATGAGCTTGATAAACTTGTCATCAAAAGATTTGAGAAAACTGTTTGATAATCCGATTCGCTTTAATGAAAGAAATGCTGTGAATAAGAAGATTGCATTTCAATTTCAGCGGATTGTCAACGTTTGTGTAACACATGGAATACTCGCTGGCGGTGTATTTCCTGCAGGCTGGGTGTGAATGAAGATTTTAAAGACCAAGCTGAAGACACGAGGGAGTTTGTTGATACATCTTAGTGTGTCTGTCAGTTGGTCGAGTCTGTATTGTGATTGTTAATGTAATTGAGTTAGTTTGAATTACATTTTCTGTGTTAGGCGACACAAGGCTTGTGTCGCATTAGTTGTAATAGCGACATAGTCTTATGTCGCATTAGTGATGTTAGCGACATAGTGCTTATGTCGCATTAGTCGGCCAGATTAGTATAAATACCCTAATTACTGTGTAATTAGGGTTAGATTTTTTGTTAGACTTTTCATATTATATTCTCTACGTTTTTGCTGCTGTATTTGATCAGAGAATTTTGATAAAGGAAATATAAAGTGATTCTTGCATTGTTCTTATTGTTTAAACTTTATATATTTGTTTGTTACAATCCTATGGATTCCGCACGTGGGTTGTTAAGTAACGATTTGATTTAAAGATCGTCTAGGGATCTACAATTAACTATAAAACTAATTACAAAACTAACTATTACAAAATAAGAGTTCTTGTCACAAAACGTGCACCAACAGACTCCCCCTTGACAATAGCTCTATCTGTCTTCAGTCTTCTGGCTCTGTCGAATCTTGATTCTCGATCAACTCTGTCGACTCTCAGCCCATAAGCCTTTTTCTACGCACACCTTGACGACCCTCTGATATTTTCGGCCCTCATGCCTCCAACTGTCTCGGTATAAGATTTTGTTTGCATAAAGCTTCATTAGGTCATCTTTCGACAAGTTTACCAGATGTAAACTGTCATACACTCTTAACAGCTCCTTCTCATCTGCATCCTCCATGACTGCTTCAGCTGTCTTGCTGTCAACGTACCACCACTTTAGATTTTCAAGAATGTTATGTGGCATTCTTTTCAATGGAACCCTCTTCAAGCATTTGACTGGTCTATAGACCATCTTCATCACCGGCTTGTTAGAGATTGGATCAATCCTGGTCAGGTCTGGAACTCTTTTACCCGGCTTTGGCTCTAAACTTTCAAAGTTATTTGATCTTCCTTCACGCTTTAATATTCTTTCTAAAGCACGAGCGTAAGGATCATTTCCAATATTTACCAAATCTAGCCAAGCTAGCTCCTTCAGTTCTATCTTCGGCAACGAGCTAAAGGTCTTCATATTGTTCTTCAAGTACTGAACCCCATCATATCTTTTTAGAATGAACAACTTCAGATTGCTATCATAAAACCAACTTATGATGCCTCGCTTCAGCTTGCCTGATCCTCTGACCCTGATATCACCTTTATATTTGATTTCCGGTTCCTTTTCAACCTTCTTGAACCATAACTTCTTTAAATCGTCTCGAGTTGGTTCAACTTCTTCAGAATCTGAATCAACTTCAGGAGCTAAGTGTGACACCCGACCCTTTAGGGTAATGATTACCTTAAACTAGAACTCAAATTTCTTGTATTTAGTTCTGTATTAGGCTAAGTACTTGTGATTATTTGCAACTATTTGTATATATGTGTATGTACACTTACGTAATTGTTTGAATTACACCTTCGTAATTTTTCGTAATTACGCGAAACAACCGGACGTGGTCCGACTATTTATACGACGTTGGTGAAAACTTTCCATAGATAACGTAATCATATTTATAGTTAAAATGGTGGTTATATACCTTATATTATTATTTCAAATACTAATACACGAAAAACTTTGACGTTTTGTTTAAAACGTATCAAACGCGACAAAAACGCGCAAACCAAGCCCGACACCCGATTGACACCAGAAATATACTTTTGTAACTCAATTTAATAATTTAAGAATACTTACTTATCCCGAATATTATTCACAAATTTAAAAGTATATACAAAAGCTCGACGTAAATTATCAACTTTTTAAACCGCAAATTAACGTTTAAACGAACGGGGAACGAAACACGAAGTCTAGAAAACGAGTCACGAACCCGAAACACTTTTGGGCCAGGCCCAATTCGGCTTGGGCTGATCCAAGAAGCCCACCCCACAAAACACCTCCCCTACACCTCATTTCACACACACAACCCACACCAATTCTCTCCTCCTTCTCTCTACACTCCCAACTCTCTCTCTCTCTCTCTAAAATCTGCCATCTTTCCACCACCATCAACCACCTCATCACCACCACCAACCACCACTCCACCACCACAAGCCGCCACCATAATTTCAAAGAAAAGTCAAGAAATCAAGCTCTTTCCTCACCTTCCTCTCCATTTCAATCCGTTTTCAATCTTGTAAGAACATATAACTCTTTTATAATACTTGTAATTCACCTATAAACATGTTAAAGTGCTCACTTAACTAATATATGTCCAAAAGAATACATAAAAATCGTTTTTCATAACTTTAAACATGCAAGAACTTTGCATGCAATCCGGCCAGAAAATTTGTCCAACTTTGGGAGGTGATATCTACCTCAAAACTTGACCAACATCAACGATTCAAAAGGCTAAAATTAAGTTTAAGAAGTTATCTTTCATTTGGCACTGGTCTCATAATTTTTGGAGCTCGTTTGATACCCGAAATAATTTTTACAAAAACATGTAGGCGGGCTGGGTAAAAAGGCAGAAATTTGTCCCTTATTGTTTTAGTCATAACTCGAGATTTACATGTCCAAACGACTTGAAACCAACGCCAAAACTTCAGAAATTGTGTTAAGAATAATAGTGGTAGATATGACTTTGTCCCAAATGTGCACGCATTTTGCCCAGAAACTCAATCTCCTTGCATGTCTCCTGATTGGCCACTTTTTGTCCTCTGTGGAAACTTACAATTTTAATAAATACTTAAACTTGTCTAAAAATTCTGCAAAAATTATTTTAAGTACCTAACATATTAAGGATGAACATATATTTTTCTTGGATTTTTTCTCGAACATTTGAATTACGAAACAAAATCTACAAAACTGATCTGTTTCTGACCCTGTGTCGCAGAAGCCTAGTAGTCATTAGCGACACTAGCCTTGTGTCGCTATAGCATTGAACCGTCACATTTTGCGACACAACCCTTGTGTCGCTATAGCATTGAACCGTCACATTTTGCGACACAACCCTTGTGTCGCTATAGCATTGAACCGTCACATTTTGCGACACAACCCTTGTGTCGCTATAGCATTGAACCGTCACATTTTGCGACACAACCCTTGTGTCGCTATAACATTTGAACTGTCACCTCTGCGACACTAAAATTGTGTCGCCAACACCACATTAGCGACACAAGCCTTGTGTCGCTGATGACCAAAAATCAAAACATTTTTGCTAAAAGAAATATAAGTTGAAATAAAAATTGTTCGCGCTGACGGGTCGTACAGCTCGACCCCAGCCAGGGGCCTTGCCCCTTGGACCCCACCAGGGGTTGCCACCCCTTGGACCCCGCCACCAGGGGCGCTGCCCTCGGACCCCCGTGGGCTTCACCCACTTCCCACACTAAGCAACATTATGTTTTCACAGACTTTCACCAACGGGTCGTACACGTTTTCAATAAAGCAAACAAGAATGGACATACTAGTTAAGTGAACTACTAGCGTATAGGTGGACATTAACCCTCCACCTACACGATTGGCTTAAGTGGACATTAACCCTCCACTTATACAATCACTATAGATGGTCTTTTGAGACATCTACTTACACAATCTTATACGTGTAGGGCGTTAGAAGATTACTCTTGGGAACACAAATTGCTTGCTGTTATTTGTTAAATAACATACTAATCTCAGGTGAGTTTCATAGCCCCTTTTTTCTACTATTTCCACTCAGGGGTGAGAATACATACAACTGCTTTTAACAACTGCTATTTTATGTGAACGCAAGTACAAAACACGATATATTGGTTGCATGAGTTATTTAACTAATCCTGAAAGTCCCCCACACATAGTTTGTTAGTATCGTTATAGCGTGAATGTTAATGAATAGTACTATTTGGGATTGACTCCCCCCGTCCGGGTTAGTCGCACTAACTGGTCAAACGGACGCATTATCATTTGTTCTTACGAGTGTTGGATTAGGCACTCGCTGGGAGGCACCACGATCGTGGCACTTGATTGTGACCCGACACCACAGTTAAGCTCGAACTATGGGCTCATGGCAACAATATACACCTCTTTTACATTTTTGTAATACATTACTATCATTGTTTGATGATACAAACAGGAAATCTTGTGTTCCACACGTTCCATATAATATAATATCAATTGTTTTCAAACCTATGAGCTCACCAACTTTATGTTGACTCTTTTAGTATGTATTCTCAGGTGACCAGCCGCAGTAGGATGCTTTGGAAGCAATAGCTCGAGTCGCATATTTTGAAACAACCAAGGAATTAGATTGCATTTACTATATTTTGTAATAATAGTTATGTGATTCTACGAACCGGATGCGAACTCCTAGCTTTTATGTAAACACTTTTAAGTTTGTAATGTAATGATTTTTGAAAACGTCTCATGTAGAGGTCGTTTGTTGTAACTCTTGTGTTGTGATATTTGATTTGGTCGCCGCCCCCATGACACCCCATACCTTCCGCTGCCACGCGTCTTGGGGGTGCGACACTAAGTCCTGCTCCAAGTTGATCACTTTCTCCACAGCTTCATCCTCAACAACTACTTCGGTTACTGGTTGCTTTGACACTATGAATTCATCAATATCAGCATCGTCATCTGGAATAATTTCAACATCAGATTTCCATTCTGCAACCTCCTTATCCAAGATCTCTCCTTCCTCTAACTCAGATCCCTCGCTATCAGAATCGTCCAAACCAAGCAACGCTTCTATAGTATCAGACTCTGTTAGATTAATTTGAAATTGGATGCTACCACCATCTGCCGCTGCACTACCACTAGACCCTGATTCTGCCCCCCAACGGCCTTTTTGATCCGTTTTTTCTTCGATATTCTTGCTCCAATCTGACCCTTCTGTTGGTGCTTCACTGGACTCTTTGTTGCACCTTGTCCAGATCCGCTCACACCAGTACCTTGACCAAACTCCCCCTGAGCTATTACTGCACTGTTGATCCCAATCTTGAATCTTTTAATCAAATCGCATGGAGGAGACAATCACAAGAATATAAAGCAAAAACAAAGTGGAACAAATGCAATAAATAATACTTTATATTCCCAAATACCCAAATATTCTCTCTCTATCAATGTAGCAGCCAAAATACAGAGAATAAGGTGTGTGTGAAAGTTTTGACCTAAATATCTCTAACTTTGCGACACAAGCCTTGTGTGGCATAGATCACTTTTGCGACACAAGAACTGTGTCGCAACTACAACTAATGGGACACAGGCTTTGTGTCGCAGAATACGGAAAATGTAATTTTCACTAAGTCTATTACATTTACAAACACAGTACAGACTTGACCAACTGACAGACACTCTAAGATGCATCAACATGCACCTTGCACTCTAGATGAAGAGCGAGACAGCTCACCTTCTTTGGGTGTGCTTGGATCATCGTCACGGTCATTATCAGCTTTAAATCTCAGCTCATCTTCCCTGAACCCTGTTGTCTGACTCCCCCTGAGCGACTAGCGCTTCATTTGGAAGATAATAACCTCATTGAGCCGTACTTGATCTTCTAACTTTTCAAGGCTCTTTTCTAAGCGCTCGTTAATAGCCGTCAAATTTGTGACTCATACTTCCTGGCTTGTAACTACGGCAGTCAAAGCGGTCACCATATCCATCAAGCTAGTGATCCGGCCCTCAAGATAGGTAACTTATCCGGATCTAAGTGAAGAGCAGCTGGGTTGGGAGCAGATTGGTTGGGTTGACGTAGGAGGGGCAGTAGTAGGTGTAATCGATGGAAGTGTGGGTGGTGTAGTTTTGGATGTAACTAGTGGTGATTGTACAGTCGGTGGAGCGACGGTTGGCGGTGAATGAGATATGATTTGTGGAGCTTGACCACCCTCTCCAATAACAATACCCGAGGAACGCGGGCGCTTACGTGCTTGCAGCCGGAACCGGTCTGGTTCAGATTCGACATCGGAGTCCACGGGAACATAGTCATCGTCCTCCTGGACCTTTCTCTTTCCCTTCTCCTTTTCCCGGGCAGCTTTGGGGTCACGCAACACCCCCTTAGATCCCTGGAAAACGATCATAGGTTGATCCGAATCACCATCATCATCCCCATCATCATCATCATTATCATCATCTTCAGCATCAGTCTCAGTGGCCTCAGAATCATGAGCTGCATCCTTATCAGCGTTACTTGGCTCGGCAGTATCAACACCTTCAGAGAAATACTTGTCAACATCTCTTTGTTCCTCCTCAACAGATTGGTGTTGAGAACCCGTGGCCGCAGCGCTTGGGCCAGCGCTGCCCTGCAGAACATTTTTGACCAACTCTTCAGCAATAGCAGCATCAATATGTTCTCCCTCAACAGGGTGCTCTACTTGGTGCAGAATGTCTTCAACGACCTCCTGCTGTTGCTCAGCAACAACTTCACAAAAAGAAAAAGAATTAGCAGATACTAAGGTTAGAATCATAGATTTAAATCGAAAAATTAAACTTAGACGATTCTTTGTTGAAACCTTAGACACTCTGTTAACTATTGGAAAACAGCCAGGAGATCATCGTGGAATGGGATATAATGAAGTCCCTCCACCATATAATCATAATTACACATACCTAACAACTGAACCTGAGCTGTCACAAGTTGTTGATTCTAACGTTATCTCAGCCGTCCCTGACTTGGTAAATAGTACCGAGTTGCCTAAGTAAGAGAAAGTCGAGACTATAACTAAAGATAAAGAATCAACTAATGCTGAGACATCCACAACTCCCAAAATAATTCTTAAAAAGAAAGTGTTGGTGCATGTTTTGTGACAACAGCTTCTAGTTTGTAATAGTTAGGTTTAGAAGTCATTTTGTTAATCATTGTAATCGTTAACTTTAGTTTTGCATGTGTATTTTGTAGGTTCGTACGAACTTATAGTAGGTACGAATTTAGTAAGTTCGTACGAACTTAGAAGCAGCGAAGTTCGTACGAACTTGGCTGCCTATAAATACATAACTCCGAAAATCAGTTTTTAGGATTTTAGAAACTGAGTTTTTGAGTGTAGGTTCGAATACTCTTTGTATGTTTGAATGTAACCTTATTTACATTCGAATATAAGTGATATTTACATTTGTATACTCGTTTGTTATCGTTTATGTTTATGTGAGGATTCTGCACTCGTATAAACGTGTTTACTGCGTAGATCCGAGCCCCAAAGGGACTTACAAGTGGTATCAGAGCCTTTCAACATTCGTTTTTGGTTCGGGGTAAAGAAAAGATAAAGAAACGAGTGATTACAAGAGATTTGGAAGTTAGATTGTTGTTTTAAGCTTCCATAGTTATATACTATCACTTAGTGTTGAAGGTATTCGAATTTGAAGGTTGAAACGAACCCATATCTGAAAATTTCAACAGTAGATCGTACGAACCTAGAAAGGTTCGTACGAACTTACCCAGAATAGCCATACGAACTTACAGAATCTACCCTTCGAACTTAGTTTTTGTTCGAACATACTAAGTTCGTACGAACTTATGAGTTCGAAAAATTCCTAACTTCGTACGAACTTAATCTTCTTAAGTTCGATAAAAAAAAAAAAAAAAAAAAAAAAAAGAATTTGTTCCACCAAAATTTGAATTTAGGCTTACCATCGTTTAATTTTGGTTTGAGAAAATTTAAATTTTACTCGGAAAAGTTTCGCGAATTTTGGAGGGAAATTTGTGTCTTGAGTGAACTTGACGTTAGTTGACTTTCTACTACAAACTTACCTCAAATCCGTATACACTCTTTCAAGATGTCAAATGTGAACAAAATGTTAGAAATGAATCATACTTTAACACCAAAGCTTTTAGCTGAAGATTACTTCGGGTGGAGAGATAGATTTGAATCATTTGCAAAATTCAATGACATCAATATGTAGATCTGTATCATTAAAGGGTATGATACACCTTCTTATGAATTCGAAGGGAAACGTAGGTTTTATTCGTATTCAACGATGAAGGAGGCAGACAAAAAGATGTATGATGCAGAGAACAAGGCGTTGTCTGCTATCATCAAGTGTCTTCCTGAAGAAATTAAGTATACCTTCAAACAACGTTACCACTTTTCTAGAGAGCTCTGGGTAGCTTTGGAGAAGAGATTTGACTTTGATGCACAGATCAAAGAGAGTAGGGCTGACTCATATCAAGGGACGTCTACTAGTGATCAATACTCAGGGAATAGTACACATCCAGAGCATTGGTTACTCAAACACATGACGGTACATATGATATGAGTTCACCTGTTGATAAGCCTCAGGAATTCGTGACCAAAATTGATGAGGCAGATCCAAAGGATGCTAGTGAGAAGAAGACTGAGAGAGAGTTACCTGCTTCAGAGACCAAGGTTATAAGGCTGGAGTCAACTGATACTATGAGTACAAAGGACTTCATTGCGTATATGGCCAACATGGATGCTGAGAAGCACAAGGTTATTCTAAACTTAGACTTGTTGGGACATATTATTGTGACAACAGATCTAGCTTGTAATAGGACTAGTGTATTTATTTTCAATCTTGTATATATTGGTTTAGACTCGTAATATATGATATTAACTTGTTATTATTTGTTAAATGTTATTGAACAAGTATCGATTTCAAATTAAAGTCAAATTTGCGAATTGAGAAGTCAACTCGCAGGTTTGACCTGCGAGTTGAGATCTCATCTCGCAACCATCTAGACTCGCAGGTCTCACCTGTGAGTTGAGTGTTGGGCTCGCAGCTTTCTCGGTTCGTAGGACCTACTTGCGAGCTGAGATGTGGGCTGCGAGTTGAGTCAACTCGCAAGGCCCATGGTCTGGGAGTTGAACTAGATATAAATATTTTAATGCTGCTCATTATTTAAATGTCTAGAAATCCGTGCCTTTATTACACACACCAAATATTTAATTATTCTCCTCGTTTTTCGTGCAGATATATTTATTATAGTATTAAAGGCTAGGTTTTGAGTGATTAACTTAGTTAATAATCAAAACGAAGTCCTTTAATTGATAATAAAGTTATATAAGCTTAAACCTAACGTATTGAGGGATTCCGCACCTCAATACTTAAAGATAATCCGTTATCGAACCAAGATTTAGAGACTTACAATTGGTATCAGAGCTTTCGGGCTTAGAAACGTTGTGGTTGCAAGGTTTTTGGTTATATAACATCTTTAGGGTCGTTTTTGGAACGAAATCTACGGATTTATTCGTAAAATACCAAAAAGTTTCAGTTCCCAGATTTCGAGGCGCCGTTTTGCGAGTTGAGATTAGGGTTTTGTTAGCTGCGAGTTGAGATCACTTGCGAGTTGAGATCCTCTGCGAGCTGAGATCACTTGCGAGTTGAGTTTTCCCTTGCGAGCTGAGATCCTCTACGAGCTGAGATCACTTGTGAGTTGAGTTTTCCCTTGCGAGTTGAGATCCTCTGCGAGCTGAGATCACTTGCGAGTTGAGTTTTCCCTTGCGAGTTGAGATCCTCTGCGAGCTGAGATCACTTGCGAGTTGAGTTTTCCCTTGCGAGTTGAGATCCTCTGCGAGCTGAGATTTCTGCGAACTGACTTTACCTGCGAATTGAGTTTAGTTGCGAGTTGAGATTACTAAATACGCAAGATAACTTAATTTTTGACCTTAAAATGTCTGATTTGAGTCGAATGATCGAGATGGAACACGAGGTTGGCAAATCTAATGTTCCACCAAAGCTACTCAGACTTGAGGACTATTACGGGTGGAAAGACAGATTCGAAAGTTACTGTAGATTCCACGACATCACTATTTGGCTGTGTATTAAGAACGGATATGTTGCACCTACAGCTGAGGTAGGGAATGCAACTGTGATTGTGCCTTACGACAGGATGAATGACAATCAGAAGAAAGAATTCACTATTGATAATAAGGCACATTCATCGATAAAAATGAGCCTTCCCAAGGAAATCAATCACCAATTGAAGTCCTTTCACACAGCTAAAGAGCTCTGGAATGCTCTAGAGAAAAGGTGTGAGGGAAGCCCTCAGGTGAAGGCAGGCAAGTGTAATCTTCTGAAAAAGCAGTTTATGGTATTTAAAGCTTTTAGAGAAGAGGACCTTGAAGCCTACACCACCCGGTTTTATCACTTATTAAGTGAACTTGACGACCACGAAATTTTCTACAATGACAAGGAGAAAACCGAAAAATTCATTGAGGGTTTACCTTGTAAGTGGGAAATGTATGGTATCATGCTCAAAGACAATGATGAACGATATGCTACTATGACCCTAGAGCAGGCTATTGACAAGCTCAGGGGTTATGATTTCTTCAAGAAAACAAGAGATACAGATTCTGATCACCTACAGAATCCAGGTTTATACCATGGAAAGACCAGTATCTCTAATCCTTCATCCAATTCGACCACTGCATTGTTTGCTGGTGAAATTGATGAACTTGGAGAAATGTTAACAGAGCATATGTGCTTCATAGCTTCGGATGGTGGTGAAAAACGAAGCAGGAACAATTCTTCTGATAAGATGCCGATGAGTGTGAAATCAGCAGAACAACAACTTTCGGTTCTGGCTTCATTCGTTGCTTCCTATGAAAATTATATTCAAGGGAAGATTAATGATCCTGCACAATTTGATGAAGATTATGATCAGGTTGACCCTGATGACTTAGAGGAAATGGACCTCCAGTGGCAACTCGCTATGGTGTCAAGGAGAGTAAAGAATTTCCTAAAGCGTACGGGTAAGAGAGTTGTTGGAAATCGACTAGGGTTTGACAAGTCCAAGGTCAAGTGTTATAACTGTCAAGGTTACGGACACTTCGCCAGGGAGTGTCAACGACCGAAGGCTGATACAGGCATTGCAAAACAAGACTCGGGAAGTACTTTAACTTCCAAAGTCTTAGTAGTTCAGCAAATTGATGGTTCCTATGATTGGTCTACTCCGCCTGAGCAAGCTCTCATGGCTGAAATAGACGATCAGGAGAAACCAAATGAATCAACTCTATACATGCCAACTGCTGAGGAATGTCAAGCTAATGTGCCACACACAGAAGTCAAGAGGAACGAGGAAGATGTGCTCTACATCAACTCGACTGAAGAAATGAGTCCCGATGACTTCGTTGCATACATGGCTGATGTACAGTCAGACAAGAAAAAGGTATGTCTGGATCTTCTTACTCTTGCTGATGTCTGTTACTTAGTTACTGACTTACAGACTCAGGTTAGTGTTTTTGCTGAATCTAACAAAACCTTAACATCTGAATTAGATATAGCTAAGTCTGATGTTCGTAGGTTAGGTGAGGATAAGCTGGCATTAACTGAAAAGATTAAGAGTGATGCCTTAGATAAGACTAGTCTAACTGACATAATTAATGAACAATGTGTTAAGATAGACGGGTTATATCTAAACCTTAATGAGCTAAATAGAAATATTGTTATTAGGGATAAAGAACTTTCAGAGTCAAATATGAAGGTAGTAGAGCTAAATAGAAAATTTGAAGGTTATAGAACATCCTCTTTGACCTTAGATAGAATCATTAGCTGTCAACGTAGTGTGACAGATGTTACTGGCCTAGGATATTCTGATGTTCCTCCACCCTTTAATGCCAATTACACTGCTTCTACTTCTATTGACCTAGAAATGACAGATGCGAATCCTGAGACTGAGGATTTGAAAACTCAACAGTCTGAAGCATCTGAGACTCAGAAAAATATTATTAATGACCTATCATTAGACAAGAGTACAGTCAAATCATTCGCTAAAGTACAATTTGTATCAAGTGGAATGATTGGTAGTACTAATGTAAACAATGAGGGAATTAAGAAACATAGGGAGTTACCTTCAGTGTCTTCTGATCAAACAAAGAAGGAGTCTGCTAAGACTGTTAAGTCACGAAAGCAGATGTCATGCTTCAAGTGTCATCAAAGAGGACATGTATCTTCTTGTTGTCCCAATAAGAAGACGGAAGCTACTCCTAACCGCGAGAACAGTGATAAGACTAAAATCATCTCTAGTTCGAGCACAGACAGGTTAGGTACCAGACCAGGAATTGATATTAAACCTGTTACTGCTCTTAAAAGAGATGCTTCTCACAGTGTCTCGCCGCCCAAACCTAAACGGCATGAAAATTTCAATAAAGATCATGTGCCGTCAAGGTTTATGACTCCGAGAAGGAACCAAAGTCACTTTGAGATTGGATCTACATCTCGTTCACAAGGAGTTAACCAAGGGTCCTATAATAATCGTAACCAAGGGCAGAAATTCCAGGGTTATGTATCGGGGAGGGTTGGAAGTCAATCAACTCATAGACCCAGGACCACTAATCATCAGCAAGCTGATGCTCCTTAAATAGTGACCAAAGCTCCTAATGGGAAGGATGGTTACTTTAAAGAGCTACAGTTTGTCGATGATAAGGGACAAACCAAGACCGTAATGGCTTGGGTCCCTCTTGATAACTGATTGTGTACAACTTGTATGTGCAGGAGCAGACTGGGAACAATGATAATTGGTGGTATGTTGACAGTGGATGCTCTAGGCACATGACAGGAACCAGAAGTCTACTGACAGACTTCAGAGGTGGACTGAGACAAGGAGTGCACTTCGCTGGTGATAAAGAAGGAGTAATTACTGGGAAAGGAACAGTTTCAAATGGAACTTTGACTCTAGAGGATGTGAATTATGTTGAAGAACTAACACACAACCTAGTGAGTGTTTCCCAAGTCTGTGATAAAGGTCATCCTGTTCTCTTCACTGAGAAAGAGGCCTTGATCCTGAAGCCAGGCTTTATCATTCCCGAAAAATGGATACTGATGAAAGCTCCAAGGAAGAAGGACATTTATGCTATCAACATGAATGCTCCTATTACTTCAATGGTGTCTACTTGTCTGTTATCCAAGGCTTCAGAATCGGACTCTCTCCTATGGCATAGGAAAATGGCACACTTAAACTTTCGAAAAATGAACTATATAACCAAACATGGGTTAGTTCTGGGTGTACCACCGAAGAGTTTTGCATTTGAAGACAAGTGTATATCCTGCTTGAAAGGGAAACAGCATAAGAAACCACACAAGTCTAAAATTGTGAACTCTATTTCCTCGCCTTTTGAGTTGCTACATATGGATCTCTTTGGCCCAATAAGCAAGAGAAGCATAGGTGGCAAATGGTACAGTCTGGTTGTCACAGACGATTTCTCTAGATTCTCTTGGGTATTCTTTTTGGGATCTAAGGATGAAACTCCGGGCATTCTTATGGAGTTTCTAGATCTAATAGAGAACATCTATAGAAAAAGAGTTAAGAGAATTCGTAGTGACAATGAGACTGAGTTCAAGAATTCTACATTGAATGTATATTGCTTAAGCAAAGGCATTCAACATCAATTCAGTGCACCATATGAACCTCAACAAAATGGTGTTGCTGAAAGGAAGAATAGAACTCTAATTGAAGCAGCGAGAACAATGCTTGCAGATTCAAGGCTTCCGGTCATATTTTGGGCAGAAGCAGTGAATACAGCATGTCATGTTCTCAATCGGGTTCTTACGGTTAAAAAGCAAAACAAGACATGTTATGAGCTTTTGAACAAAAAGAAACCGAACTTAAAAGGGTTTGAACCCTTTGGAGTTTCATGTACGTTGTTGAAAACAAGTCATCAACCTAAATTTGGTGAGAAGGCTGACGAAGGATACTTCCTAGGTTACATGCCTAACTCACCAAACAAACGGGTCTTCAATAAAAATTCGGGACGTGTTGAAATAGTTTATAACATCGAAGTTACGAGCTATACACATGACTCACATAAGGGATTGGATTGGCAATTTGATTATTCAGATCTTTTCAAGTCATTTAAAGTCCCTATCAGTGACTATGTCAGTAACTCAGATACTCCTGAGCATTTATTGTTGGGAGATGAAGATCCCACTCCAACATCGAGTGCTCAAACGTCTGATGCTAGGAATATTGTCGATACTGATGTGGTCCCCCCTAACGAGTCACAACAACCTCAAGATGATATACCTCAACAGAGTGAAGATCCTGAAATTGCTTCTCAAAGGATTATGGATGATGTGCTTACTCCTCTGAGACAATTAAGGATATCAACTACTAATGAAGGTATACCACCCTTGGAGGAAATTGGTGCCAACTTACAGGATGATATTCCAATTGAACCTGTTACTTCAACAAGAATTAATAGGATTCATCCAATAGATAATATCATCGGTGATCCAAATTCTCCTGTTCTGACTCGGAATCAATTTAAAGCTAGTACATCCACTCATTCAAGCTTGTATGCTGAAATGAACGAGACAGGGATCTCAAATCTATGTCTATACTCATGCTTTATCTCACAAATTGAACCTAAGAATGTTCAGATAGCTTTGAAGGAAAATTCGTGGGTCGAGGCAATGCAGGAAGAACTGTCTCAGTTCACAAAATTGCTAGTTTGGGAGTTGGTTGACTTACCTGTTGGAGAATATCCAATTGGAACTAGATGGGTATTTAAGTGCAAGAAAGACGATCGAGGAATCGTGATTCGCAATAAAGCTCGTCTAGTTGTCCAAGGTTTCAATCAACAAGAGGCGATTGATTACAATGAAGTGTTTGCGCCTGTGGCTAGGCTTGAAGCAATTAGGTTATTCTTAGCATTTGCAGCCTCAAAGAAAATAAAAGTATTTCAGCTGGATGTTAAAAGTGCCTTCTTGTATGGCAAAGTCAAAGAAACGGTGTATGTTTCTCAACCACCGGGATTTACTGATCCAAAGTATCCAGATAGAGTATATCTTCTCGATAAGGCTCTATATGAATTACATCAAGCTCCGAGAGCGTGGTATGAAATACTGTCTACTTATCTTCGTGAGAATGGATTCACAAGAGGAAGAATTGACAGTACACTCTTTGTGAAATGGAAAAGAAGAGACTTTCTACTTGTTCAAGTATATGTTGACGATATCATCTTTGGGTCATCTGACGAAAGGATGTGTAGTGAATTTGAAAAGGTTATGAAGAACAAGTTTGAGATGTCAGCAATGGGTGAATTGACATTTTTCTTAGGATTGCAAGTCGATCAAAAGAAAGATGGATATTTCATTCATCAGACTAAGTATACTAATGAGCTTCTAGAACGATTCAAGATGGAAGAATCAAGAATTTTTCATACTCCTATTCCGGAAGCCCATGGTATTGGTCCAAATACATCGAGTGATAGAGACGTGGATCCTACTCTTTACAGGGCCATGATTGGATCACTAATGTATCTTACAGCATCAAGGCCTGATATAATGTTTGTAGTATGTGTCTGCGCAAGATATCAAGCTACTCCTAAAGAATCTCACATGCAAGCTGTAAAACGAATTCTTCGTTACCTCAAAGGGAAACCGAAGCTGGGACTTTGGTATCCGACTGATGGAGACTTAGATTTTGTGGCTTACACTGATTCTGATTACGGAGGATGTAATCAGAATAGAAAGTCTACAACCGGTGGATGTCAATTCCTAGGAGGGAGACTGGTCTCTTGGCAATGCAAGAAGCAAACCTCAGTAGCCATTTCTACATGTGAAGCTGAGTATGTTGCAGCTGGCAGCTGTTGTTCCCAAGTTCTGTGGATACAACATCAATTGCTTGATTATGGGTTGAATATAACAAATACTCCTATGATGATTGATAATGAATCAACGATCTCAATAACCAATAATCCGGTCAAGCACAGTAAAACTAAACATATTGATATTCGACATCACTTTATTAGAGACTGTGCTGAGAAGAACCTGATAAAGTTAGCTAAGTTTCCATCTGTGGATAATTTAGCAGACTTATACACCAAAGCATTCGACAGAGCTCGATTCGAGAAATTGGTGCAACTAAATGGAATGAGAAATCTAGAGGATTAGTCTTCCATAGAGTTGGTTTGTAATAATTAGTTTATGCCTATTTTTTTTTAAAAAAAAGGGAAAAGGGGGTAAGGCGTATGACATTCATTTGCTTGTTACCGTTGGGGAATCGCCTCCGATAAAGGTTAAGTCTTTATCAACTGGGAAATGATAGTAAATTGGCTTAATAACTGTAGGTAAAAGTTTTAAGTTAGATATGTTAGTAGATTCAAATTTGTTACATGAACTTTACATCTTTAAAACCAGGCTTTTACTTATCTTTATTTTAGTATACTCCTCTCTCCACACGATATAATTTGCTTGAAAAACTATAGATCTAGACAGCTTCATTATATGATGTAATGGTAGGCAATTTCTGCTTTGATTTCTGAGCATATAATAAGCTATAAATCTTCTGTGTGTTATCTCGTGTGAGTTACTATATGACGTATGACATAAGTCTTAATTGATGAAAGGTAGTCTGACCGTACACTGTTATCAAGAATCTATGAAAATATGTCAAGACAAATAATAAGAATTATGGCTATTAGTGAAATTACTGGTGTCTTTATTGTACTAAGTACAGACCTGACTCCTTTAGTTTTGCCAATAGTTTCAAGCTTGGTTTGTCTATACTAAGGGATCTTCTGTTGTACTAAGTACAGAACTAGAACCACTAGCATCTACAACACGAGTTTGATATTTGTCACATTTTAAATTTACTCTAGGGTATGTCATATGCTTCGCAAAGAACATCATTTAGTGACCTCTACCTTGAAAGAGAAAGATACGGTGTTATATGTTATCCTTGATTTCTCAGTATGTCATTTTTGAATCACATTAGGTAATACACATACAAACAATAAAAGGTTTGCTTGGAAATCAGTGTAGACTTTGTTTATATGGATTATAATACCGGTAATCATCTTGAACTGTCTATGATATTTAAATCACTTCATTTTAATGTGAATATTATATTCTGTGGAAATAGGTAACCAAGTTATACTTTTATAAATATAAGTTGATAAATGGTTAAGTTGTGAGTTCTTATGTAACTTATTGTGAATTTCATAAGGTATGAATACTAACAATCTTCTTAGACTTTGTACTCATCAATTGGCTCAGCTGTCTCTTTCTAATCTGATCCCTCTGTCGATAAATTCTTGTCGCCCTTGATTAGGATATTTTAATTTATTTTATTTTATTGTATTTTATTTTTCGTCTATGTGTTTCATTAATACAAGGGTACTCGATACCAATGTTTATCATGAATCACTGTCGTTTATTTTACTTTCATTTTTATGCATTTGTTCGCATTTTTCTTATTTTAATAATTCTTCTTTAATTTTCTTTTATTTATCGATGTTTACTTTCATTTTTATGGTTATCGTTCGTGTTGTAGCATGATGGCATCACAGGTGAAAGATCCTCTGATTTTAGACTTGTGCACGATTTCCTAAATCTCACAAGTGAAAAATACTTTATTTTAGACTTGTGTGCATTTTCCTAGGAAAGACAAGTGAAAAATATTTTATTTTAGACTTGTTCGTTATTCCATGAGAAAAACAAGTGAAAGATCTTCAGATTTTAGACTTGTGCGCGTTTTGGACTTAAAAAATTACGTTTTTTTTTAATTAAAATGTATTTTTGACAAAAATTGCGAGCCGAGAACAGTGCGGCGAGTTGAAATTTGGCTGCGAGTTGAGTTCTGCGAGCCGAAATTAAAAGGGTATAAAAAGGGTGCTGCGAGTTCACTTGTCCCACACTGCGAATTCACTTGCTCTTGCGAACCCAAACTCACAGCGAACCCAGATTTGAACTCGCAATTATTTTGACTTTGATTTCGAAGTCAAGAGATTTTGATCTTCTGATTTTTATACACCATTACTTCGTGATCATTTTAAGGTAAAAACCAAGTAATTCCACCGTATAATTTGATCAAAATCGGCATTTTAAATAAAATGAGGGTTTTGATTTTAAAATTACTAAAATCATCAAAATTGTAGCTCATATGGACAAGAAACCTTAGGGTTTATGTAAATCTGAGTCTATTGAACAAAATGACATAGCCTGATCATGGTATAACTCGCCAAAATTAATTTTAAAATGACGTCATCTTTGCAGTTCTTGCTGCGAGTTGAGATCCAGACTCAACTCGCAGCCCGCTCCTGCGAGTCCACTTGCGAGTTGACTTGCGAGTCCAACCTGCGAGTTGACTTGCAAGTCTGACTTGCGAGTTGACTTCTGTTGACCTGCGAATTGAACTTGCGAGTTGACTTGTTAACTGCGAGTTGAACTTGCGAGTTGACTTGTTGACTTGCAAGTCTAACTTGCGAGTTGAACTTGCGAGTTGACTTCTGTTGACCTGCGAATTGAACTTGCGAGTTGACTTGTTGACTGCGAGTTGAGCTTGCGAGTTGACTTCTGTTGACCTGCGAATTGAACTTGCGAGTTGACTTGTTGACTGCGAGTTGAACTTGCGAGTTGACTTGTGGACTGCGAGTTGAACTTGCGAGTTGACCTTTGAAAATTTTAATTTCTTAATTTTTAATTTACGAATTCTCGATTAATTAACTAATTAAGCGTTTATAAGTTAAAATAGTCCACGGTTAGACGTGTCGACTTAAATGTAAACACGTAAACCCGTATACTCTATATATAAGACTTATGACTTTCCGTAATAAGTAATATATATGTGTAGCAGGTTAAATAGAAAGTTAGACTTATTGATTCTATATATGATGAACAACTATAATTGTTAATTAAGTTTCACGACTTAATAGTTCAATTAGAAGTTGTAGATCATATAAGTTTATCAATATTGGTTAAACTAATTGTCTGACATTTGTGTGATGTTTGTATTACAGACATGGCTCGACTATTCGTTGGCAATCACAATGTTCTGGTTGATTTAGACATCGATGCACGTGGTGCATCTAGATTGACTCGGATTCTTTCCTATCTGGCACGGTCGAGAATTCGATATGCCATCACCGAGTCACCTGCCCTATCAAGAGATATACTCACCCAGTTCTGGGCTCATATTGTATATGATACCTCCGTGAATCCTCCGGTCATCCGGACGAGGATTAATGACCACCCGGTTATTTTCTCTGCCTCAGATCTGCGAAACATATTACAGTTAGGCACTGTAGAGCAGGAAGATGGACCGACCGAGTTTTCTTCGGATTTTCTTGAAGGTGCTCTAGGACGTATAGGGTATGTTGGACCCATGCGAGGGCGACAGTTTTTGAAGGCCCTCGTTTTCGGAGAATGGAGGTTCCTGTGGCATGTTCTAGTCACTATTTTTGGACCAAAGAAGGGAGGCTATGATGAGTTGAGCTCCTCTCTCCTATCTGCTTTACTGTCACTAGTTTATAACAAACCATACAGTTTCTCCGATTACATCTTGGGGGAATTCGTTCGCCAGATCTTGGGGGGAGTTAGATCGCAATTCATGTTATACCCAAGATTCTGCATGCTGATCATCAGAGCCAATATCCATGATCTGCCGGTTTTTCAAGCAGATATTCGAGTGGATATCATTGCCCTGCGGGCATATAATGCGATGTTTATGCACACCTCACCAAAGACTGATGTTGAACGCATTATAAGCTTGGAGTCTAAGGTTCGAGAGTTGCAGTTAGTTGCCAACACTTTTGCCACACAGATTCTACAGTTGTCAGACAGTGTCACTACACAGAACAATGCTTACTCACTGTTACTCAAGACCAACAACACTCTGGTAGATGACATGGCTGAGAAGCAACGACAACTTGATCGTCTCTCTCGTCGTATTACTTACTTAGAGCAGAACCAGCCATCTCAAGGGGAGAAAGTTGCAATTGAGAAGGCTGCATTTGAAGAAGTTTGTAAAGAGGATGAGCTGGTTAAGAAGAGCCGAGATGATAAAGACGATGATCCCGCGACTGAAAAAGAAAATGAGCTGGCTGGTCCTTCAACGACTGGTCAGCAGACTACATTTCAGGGGGAGTCTGCTGAAGCAAGTGGTAGTGGAGCTGGTGCTGGTACTGCGAAGGGTGGAGCTGAAGAAGGTGACACTTGTATTAATATAGACTGATTGTAATTATTAATACATTGTAACTTTGAATTATTTTGTAATATAATTATGTAATTAAGATGTTTAAACTTGAATGTTTAAAATGTTATAATTATGAATGTTTGTATATTATAAGCCTTTTGTAATTCTAGATTGACTATGATCGATAAAAGAGTTATAAGATCATATAATATATGATGTTCGCATATTATAAGACTTATTCAAATTTTAGATCGATTATCATAATCGATGAAAGATTTGAATAAGTGTATATATAATATATTTTAAATACACAAAGGGATTAATAAGAAAAATCTTAGATTGATTCAGGGAAATCAATGAAAGAACTTATGATATTAATCTATTTGTGTATGTATTTCTATAGGTCATGAAATGTTGAACTTATTAGATTCTGAAGGCGACATGCCAGATGAATTAGATGAGGACATTGACTTTGACCTTGAAGAAGGAGAGTTTGTACCTCCTGAAGATTGGACTTTCATTGTTAATGATGAGGCAGACGAGTGTGTAGATCTTGACGCTGATGTTGTTGAACACATCGTAAGCCCATCTACAACTAAAGTGGTCATCCAGGAAGAAGATGGAGAAAGGGTTGTTGAGTTAGATGAAAATCTAGGTGACTCAACCAGTTCTGAATCAGAAGATGACCTTCCAGAAAAACTCAGAGACAATCCCATGTTTAGACCTCTGAAGAGGAGAAAGCAAAAGGTTGGGATGTCTGAAGTAGATATAACTGGAAAGAAAGTTCCAAGGAAGGGGATCATCGGCTGGTATTTTGATTCTGACTTGAAACTTTTCGCTATCAAAAGGTTTGACGGAGTTCAATATTTTGATAAGAAGCTCAAAGTATTCAGTTCGCTTCCTCGATTTGAAATCCGAGACTTGGCACGCTTAGAACTGATAAATCCCAGTGATGATCCCTACGCAACTTATGTTGAGAGAATCATTCGGACTGAGGGTAGATCAATGAAGTTTGAGAAGATTAAGCCAAGAGTCGGAAAGACGATCAAATTGAAGGAACGCAGTCAGAGAACTGGCCGAAGATTAAGGAAGAAAACTTATCCAGCTGTCAAGTGCATACAGCAGATACCACTAAAACCTATGCCACATAATATTCTGGGAAATCTTCTAAATTGGCACGTGGATTCAGAGATTGGTAAAGCTGTCATGGTTGAAGCTGATGATGAAGTTGAAAGAGGAGAAAGAGTAATTCTGACAGTCTATGACCATCGACACCTGATGAATCTATCGAAGAAGGACCTGTTGAAGTTAAATGAAAATAGGATCCTGACGACTGAAGCATGGGGTGATCTTGCAAGAGATTATCAATTAATGGTGAAGACTTGTATTAGAATGAAGATTCATATGGGCAGTAGTATTTACAAGTAAAGACCAAAGACAAAGTTGAAGATAACGACGCTAGAGCTATTGTCAAGGGGGAGTCTGTTGGGACATATTATTGTGACAACAGATCTAGCTTGTAATAGGACTACTGTATTTATTGTCAATCTTGTATATATTGGTTTAGACTCGTAATATATGATATTAACTTGTTATTATTTGTTAAATGTTATTGAACAAGTATCGATTTCAAATTAAAGTCAAATTTGCGAATTGAGAAGTCAACTCGCAGGTTTGACCTGCGAGTTGAGATCTCATCTCGCAACCATCTGGACTCGCAGGTCTCACTTGTGAGTTGAGTGTTGGGCTCGCAGCTTTCTCGGTTCGCAGGACCTACTTGCGAGCTGAGATGTGGGCTCGCAGTCCATCTGGACTCGCAGGCCCATGGGCTGCGAGTTGAACCAGATATAAATATTTTAATGCTGCTCATTATTTAAATGTCTAGAAATCCGTGCCTTTATTACACACACCAAATATTTAATTATTCTCCTCGTTTTTCGTGCAGATATATTTATTATAGTATTAAAGGCTAGGTTTTGAGTGATTAACTTAGTTAATAATCAAAACGAAGTCCTTTAATTGATAATAAAGTTATATAAGCTTAAACCTAACGTATTGAGGGATTCCGCACCTCAATACTTAAAGATAATCCGTTATCGAACCAAGATCTAGAGACTTACAAGACTCTGTAGTAAAAGCTTGTGTTTTATGTACTAACTTTGAAACTAATCGAGTCATCAAACTCAATTTTAGCTCAGTTAAATGCCTTAAAAGAAGAGAACACAATTTTAAAACAGAGAAACTCTGAGTTAGTTAGTAAAGCTAAATCTGATAGACATGATTTAATCATTTTAAAAGATAAAATCAATGAGCAGAGTCAAATAATTGACTTAGCTCGTGAGCATGTTTTAGATTTAACTAAACAGTCTTCAGAAGCTGATTCTACTACACGACCAGTAGTCTCTGAGAGGGTTGACATCACCGAGTCGACCAAGTCAGAGAGATCTGAGTCAGGGACCAATGAGGAGTCAAAAACTAAAATTGAGTTTGTTAGACCTACAATAGAAGATGTTAACAAAAATGAAAAAGGTAAACAAACAGAATCTGAATTAGAACACCTAGCGAATCTCAAGGCTCAAAACAAAGCATGGGAGAAGCGTTCGTGCTTCACGTGCCATCAAAAGGGACATGTAGCAAGTGTGTGTCCATATAAGAAATCAAAAGTTTCGACAAATGATAGTTCAAGGAGCAGTTTTCCTGAAACAGGAAACTCAAGTAGAGAATCATATCGGTCGAAACCTTCAAAAAGTTTAAACAACCCCAACAAAAGTTTTTGTAACCAGAGTAGTAGTAACTATAAGTCTAGGGTTAGATATTCTTCAAACCAAAGGCCAGTCAATTAAAGACTTTTCCAAAAGTCTCCGGATCGAAGGGCTAGTGGTAGTTCCTCCCATTTCCCAACAAGTGAGAATTCCAGAGTATCCAAGTCACCTGAAAGGCGAGACAGATATCTGAAGGAATTTACATTTCTTGATGACAATGGTCGATCCAGGTCCGTGGTGGCTTGGGTCCCCTGTTGTAACTAATGATTTTTATCTAGTGTGCAGGAACACAAACTTCAGAGGCTACAAGTTCAAGTTTGGTATGGGATGATAATCTAGCTGATTTGTATGGTAAGGCTTTTGATAAATCAAGTTTTGAATTGTTTAGTCCACATCGCTGGAATGACAAATCATGAGTGACATATCTCCCTTAAGAACTTTTATCTATCTTTACTTCTTAGGATTTTTAGTTAGTTTGGAAAAACTTTAAAAAATATGAGTGTCACTGTAATGATGCGAAGAAATGACGAAAACATTACCCATGCCTAGAACATTATTATATGTGTGGCTTTTAGATGTAGTACATACACAGTAAAAAGTACTTTAAATATAAACGTAACTAATAGCTTCATCATATGATGTATAGGTAGGCATACGACATAACGGTTTTCAAGTACCTAATAAATATTAAATAATACGATTATTCTCTCCAATCTCTATTTTGATGTATGACTTTAAGTCTTAATTCTTAGGAGATAGATTGTATCTGAATACATGTTTTTGGATAAATATAAAACAATTCATCTGGGGGTTCACTGACTGTTTCTTTTGCAACATCTTGAAACATGCTGACCTAGACTCAGTCAGTGTATCCTAAAAATAGAGCAAACTTGACTGCGAAACAAGAATACCTTTTTCAAGGTCTCTAGTCAAACTATGTCGCTCTGTTGTACGAAAGTGCAGACCTGTCACCTCTGGTTTGATTTTAGATTTGTTAGGCTCTAACCCTAGTCTAGTCTCTTCACATGTACAAAAGTACATTGCTCTTAATATAAAGGACTTGACTTTAGAGATGAATTTAAATTAAAAACATCCATTACATGGAATTCTGGACTTTCTCGATTCTAAGGGTATATCAAATGTGAGATACATAGTTAATCGTGAACAATAACTAAATGTGTACTTTAAAATCTGAGTGTTGACTGCTTAAGTGGACAACAATACCGATAATCGTCGTAAACTATAAATTACATACATAATAACCAAGGAATAATTCAATTCCTAACTGTGTATCGTACGCATTATGGCTAATATGATCTTCGTAACAGTGACTCTCCCAAAAAGAATGTACTTTTTAATATGAATAATTTCATATTTGTTTGTTTATTTTTAGTTATTTTTCATTTTAAAATTTGTACAAATGTAAGTTCTTACCAAATGGGGAGATAATTACTTTTGATTGTTTAACTCTTCGATTGGAGAAACAACTCAAATGTGATTTATTCAAAGCCTAGATATGACCAAGCATTGAAGCTAGAAGATCTAAATTCGAGGAGGATATTAGGGGTTTGCGTGTAAACAGACCGAGAGTGATGATGAAAGTGATGATGAAGATGAAATTCCACAGTTGGATAGATCTCATCATACTTGGGTCTCACTTAAGGTCTCGTTTTACTACGAATAAAGGCAAAACGTAAGGTTAATGAAGACAATGATTATCCATTTCACGATGACGATGTTGATTCTGAAAATGATACCTCAGAATTCACTAGAAGGTCCAACAAGAAGATCGTCTAGTGGGGTTATCATTAGTGAGCCGAATGCGTAATCCACAACCATCACCACCTACACAACAACAATTCCAACAACACCTACTACAACTATTTCACCATAGCTTAGGCGGACATCCTTTGTTGAAGAGCGCAGCAGCTCACGGGGAGAAGCCTGGAAGGGGGTGAAGACTGGTTGTAAAGAGGATGTATTGTGACAGACGATGATCCCAGTGACCAAACAATGTGAGCTGTCTAACTCTTCAACTGGAAGACTTGGTATGCTTGAACAGGTTAAGGGTGAGTCTAGTCAATCTAACAGAGAGAGATATCATTAAACTTATGAGTTTAATAGTGATAAATCAGAGTTAGAGAATACCTACAGAAGTCTAGTTCAGAAAATGAAGAAATGTCTGAAGGTAAATTCTTGTGATAGACCGAGAGGATTTAAGATCTGAAAAAGATGATTTCTAATGGTAAGCTACAAAAGTTGTTGAGGGTGTATGACATGATTCAATTAAAGATGTTAGAGGGTGTTGAAGACATTGTGGAAAAGGTGTTATGCAAGAAGACAAAGAGCTTAACAGAAACAAGACCAAAAATAACTCAAGTGACAACATCTCCGGTGAAACCAGAGCTATAGTCAAGGGGGAGTCTGTTGGTGCATCGAAACTAAAGCTATTGTCAAGGGGGAGTCTGTTGGTGCATCGAAACTAGAGCTATTGTCAAGGGGGAGTCTATTAGTGCATGTTTTGTGACAACAGCTTCTAGTTTGTAATAGTTAGGTTTAGAAGTCATTTAGTTAATCATTGTAATCGTTAACTTTAGTTTTGCATGTGTATTTTGTAGGTTTGTACGAACTTAGAGTAGGTACGAATTTAGAAGTTCGTACGAACTTAGAAGCAGCTAAGTTCGTTCCAACTTGGCTGCCTATAAATAAACAACTCCGAAAATCAGTTTTTAGGATTTTAGAAACTGAGTTTTTGAGTGTAGGTTCAAATACTCTTTGTATGTTCGAACAAAACCTTATTTACATTTGAATATAAGTGATATTTACATTTGTATACTCGTTTGTTATCGTTTATGTTTATGTGAGGATTCCGCACTCGTATAAACGTGTTTACCCCGTAGATCCGAGCCCCAAGGGGACTTACAGAAAGTGTTTTTTGAAAGTAAGGGAGTAATGGAAGTACACTCAGAAACTGAAGAGACTAAAACAAATGTTGACATTGTTGATCCAGAACAGGAAGTTAATCAAAATAATATGGGTAGACAATTAGAATCGGTCTCTTCTCTGACTTCTAAAAATTTGGAAAATCTAACTAATACCAAAACTCTGGTAAAACGTTCGTGCTTCGTGTGTCACCAAAAGGGACACGTGGCAAGTATTTGTCCAAACAAAAGTACAGGAGTCAAATCTACGCAGGTGAAGAAAGACCAATCACCTGTTAAAGCTAGTAGTTCTCAGACAAAAGTTTTTCACACATCTGAGATAACTAGTGTACACAAGAAAATGGCAAATCTTTTTCGTAATGAAATTAAAGATAACGAACCAGTTGAAAACGTGGTTAGAAATGGGGGAGATAAACTATTACCACAAGTGCTAAAATTTCTAAGATTTCAACCTCGTTTCCAACCAGTTAAGTTCTCGATAGATGATAGACCAACTACTTCTGTCACAGGAAGTTCTTATGGAAAATCCATCAGGTCGAGAACTCCACAACGTTTTCATACCCCTAAACGAAATAATGCTAATCAGGGTAATACTAATAGGAATTATAACAATTATAATTACAATTATCCATCTGAGGTTAGATCGTCATCTAACCCACGGCCAGTCAATCAGAGACTATATCAAAAGTCTCCTGAGAGAAGGCCTAGGGGAAAGACCCACCATTCACCTCCACGTGGAACTTCTTCAGTATCCAAGTCTCAAGATAAGAGAGATGGTTACTTGAAAGAGTTCACATTTGAGGAAAATGGCCGACCCAAGACCGTCGTGGCTTGGGTCCCCCTCGATAACTAATATTTCTTTATTGAGTGTAGGAGTTGACTAGACATGCCATTAACTGGTGGTACGTAGACAGTGGTTGCTCCAGGCATATGACAAGGGAAAGACAGATTATGGTGGATTTCGTGGAGAAGAAAGGGGGTCATGTAAACTTTGCTGGAGCAAAGGGAGGACAATTCACGGGATCAAGAAGTTTTACTAATGGGAAAATAACGCTAGTACAAGTCAACTTTGTTGAGGAGCTTAAGTCCAATCTCATGAGTGTTTCTCAGATCTATGACAAGGGACATCTTGTCCATTTCACAGATAGAGAAGCGCTTATCCTGAAACCGGGGTTTGTTATCCCAGAAGAATAGATTGTCATGAGAGTACCAAGGAGGAACGACACTTACGTTATGGACATGAGTACTGATGAGTTCTCAAGGGCGTCAACTTGCTTATTATCCAAGGCTTCAGAGACGGAATCTCAGTTATGGCATAGGAGAATGGCACATCTGCACTTTCGGAAAATGAACTATATTGTCCGACACAACTTAGTGCAAGGTGTTCCAGTACAGAGTTTTGGGCTAGAGGACAAATGTGTGACGTGTCAAAAAGGGAAACAACACAAGAAACCTCACAAGCCTAAGACTCAGAACTCAATTGCTACAATTTTTGAACTTCTTCACTTGGATTTATTTGGTCCAGTGAGTGCGAGAAGTATAGGCGGGAAACACTACTGTCTAGTGGTTACCGATGATTATTCAAGATATTCATGGGTGTTCTTCTTAAGTTCCAAGGATGAGACAGCACAGATGCTGATAACATTCTTCACTCAAGTTCAACATCAATATGGTCGAGGTGTCACGAAAATCCGTAGTGACAATGGTTTAGAGTTCAAGAATGCAGTGCTGAACATCTATTGTTTAGGCAAGGGAATTCAACATTAGTTCAATGCACCATATGAACCTCAACAAAATGGACTTGTAGAACGGAAAAACAGGACACTGATTGAAGCAGCATGGACCATGTTAGCTGATTCAAAGCTTCCAGTAATCTTCTGGGGTGAAGCTGTGAATACAGCGTGCCAAGTATTGAATAGGGTTTTAACTATTAAGAGACATAACAAAACATGTTATGAGCTTTTACACGGTCGAAAACTGAATCTCATAAGGTTTGAACCGTTTGGCGTTCTTTGTACTTTACTCAAAACGAGGAATCAACCGAAATTTGGTGTAAGGGCAGACGATGGGTTTTTCCTAGGGTATGATGCAAGTTCACCAAACAAACGTGTTTATAATAAGACTTCGGGAAGAGTGGAGATTGTGTTCAATATACAAGTTATCTCCGACACGCCTGAAGTTCAAACAGGCCCGGAGTGGTTATTTGACTATGATGCTGTATTTAAAACCTTCAATATTCCTCTTTTGAGTGATACAGGCACTTCCGAGGGATCTTCAGGGTTAGAGTATGCGATATTGGATGATGGTGATGAACCAAGATCCAATATTACTAGTTCAGAAATTTCAGTAGGAAAAGAAAAAGAAATCGTTCTTGATTAGACAGAAGAAGTCAATTCAGGTTCATGTGAGCTAATTAATTCTTCAGAGGCTACTAGTTTTGAACAAGCAATTGTTGAAGAAGATGTAGCAACTGAGGGGGAGATTGGATCAAATCTTGGATCTGATATACCTATTGAAACTACGGTCTCAACACGAATTAACAAAGATCATCCGATTGACAACATAATTGGTGATCCTAGTTCCAGTGTGAAGACTCGTAGAGGAATCACATAAAGCACTAGTCTTTATGTATCGATCCAAAATACAGGGATCATTCATAATTGCTTATATAATTGCTTTATCTCACAAGTTGAGCCAAAGAATGCAAGAAGAGTTGGCACAGTTCGAGAAGCTTCAAGTATCGAAGCTAGTTGATCTACCTAAAGGAGAGTTTGCTATAGGCACCAAATAGGTGTTTAAGTGTAAACGAGATGATTGTGGAATTGTCACTCGAAATAAAGCCAGACTCCTGGTAAAAGGATTCAACCAACAGGAAGGGATAGACTACACAGAGGTTTTTGTTCCTGTAGCAAGGCTGGAAGCAATCCGATTGTTTCTAGAGTATGCTACATTCAAGAAATTTGAAGTCTATCAACTGGATGTAAAAAGTGCGTTTCTGTATGGGAAGGTTCAAGAATTGGTGTATGTCGAACAACCGCCAGGGTTTACTGATCCAGACTATCCAGACCGTGTCTACAAACTGGACAAGGCTTTGTATGGCTTGCATTAGGCACCCAGGGCGTGGTATATAGGTTCAAGAGAGACCAGATAGACAATACACTATTTGTTAAGTGGCAGGGGAAAGATTTTCTACTAGTTCAGATCTACGTGGATGATATTATCTTTGGGTCATCAGACGAGAGCATGTGCAGAGAATTTGAACAAGTTATGAAGCGGAAATTTGAGATGAGTGCTATGGGGGAGCTTACTTTTTTCTTAGGATTGTAGGTTGATCAAAAGAAGGATGGACTCTTTATCCATCAAACCAAATATGTGCATGAAATGCTTGCACGATTTAGTATGGCTGACAGCTCATCATTTAGTACTCCTGTTCCCCAGAACCATAATCTCAGACTAGATTCAGAGAGTACCGAAGATGTTGACCCAACACAATATCGGGAAATTATCGGCTCTTTGATGTATCTAACTGCTTCTAGACCTGACATTATGTTCGCTGTTTGTTTATGTGCTAGGTTTCAGGCTAATCCAAATGAATCTCATATGAAGGCCGCAAAGAGGATATTGCGTTATCTGAAGGGAAAGCCGAAGTTAGGTCTTTGGTATCCCTCCGGAGGCGAATTTAACCTCTTGGCCTATACAAATTCAGACTACGGAGGATGTAACCATAATAGAAAATCAACCTCAGGAGGTTGTCAGTTATTAGGAGGGCGTATTGTCTCTTGGCAATGCAAGAAAAAGACCTCGGTTGCTATCTCAACCTGTGAGGCTGAGTATGTCGCAGCCGGTAGTTGTTGTTCACAAATTTTGTGGATACAACAACAGCAGCACGACTATGGTCTAAATATAACTACTACTCCTATGATGATAGACAATGAATCCACAATCTCAATAACTAATAATCCTGTTAAACATAGTAAAATGAAGCATATAGATATCCGACATCATTTTATCCGTGACTATGCTGAAAAACAGATGATTAAATTAGTTAAAGTTTCCACAAACGATAATCTAGCCAACCTATATACTAAGGCTTTTGATAGATCTCACTTTGAATTGTTAGTACAACTAAATGGGATGATAAATCCCGAATAAAGACATCTCCTGCATGACCTTGTACCTAACTGTTTGTTCCTTTCTATATTTAGTAACCTACTATTTTTGGTAACTTTCTACTTTTAGTAAGTTTCTAATTCTAGTAACTTAGAAAATTCCCAAAAAGCATGTAGGTCACTGAGCTATTGCAAAGAAATGATGAAAACATTACCTATGCCTAGAACATTATAATATGTGTGGCTTTCAGACGCAGTACATGCATAGTTTAAAGTACCATAAAATATAATGTGTCTAATATATTCATTATATGATGTATCGGTAGGCATAAAGCATGATGGTTCTCAAGTCTGTAAAGCACAAGAAATAATACTAAGGAGATTAGTCTATGTTTTACTCTCGGTTGATGTACGACATTAAGTTTTAATTCTTAGGTAATCGATAGTATCCTAATACATAGTATTCGATTAACTTAAGCATTTCATCTGGGAGATTTCCTGACTCATTCTTCTGCTACATCCAGACATATGTTAACCTAGTCTCAGTCAGTAGATCTTACAACTGGAACAAGCTCGACTGCGAAACAAGAATACCGTTTTCAAGGTCTCTAGTCAAACTACATCGCTTTGTTGTGCGTAAGTATAGACCTGTCACCACTAGTTTGGTTTTAGATTTGCTTGTTTCTAACCTTAGTCAAGTCTACTTAACTTACATGTTAAGTTTGTACTTCAATTTATTAAGGACTTAGCTTTAAAGATGAAAAATAATTAATGTAATTCAATACTTGGAATTATGGACAAATCCTGATCCTAAGAGTATGTCTTCCGTGAAGGAAGCATAGATAATCATGAATAATAACTTAATTGTACTTGATTAACTGTCACACCCCGCTAAAGCAGAAACACGAGATGTAACAGTACAATGATTTCATAATCGAAAATTACAAAAGTGAACGGTCTACAATTAATACATTACATAAAGTCTTACAAGCGTTTACAGCTCAAAAGTAAATAATCTAAACATGCGATTACATCCAAAGGAGACAAAATTCTGTAACGCTATAGCAGCATAGCTCATATAACAGGTTTAGCTTCAATAGACAAGTTGTGACTATTTCCTGAAAAGCATGTAAAAATAAAGAGGTCAACTATGAAACATAGTTGGTGAGTACACAGGTTTTGCGTAAGGAAAGACCCTTATCAAGAGTTTACAAAGTTTAGTTTAGAAGTTCCACGTTACTACGTGATTAGTTCACAAAAGTAATTTGTTTAGTACCGAGGCTCATTCAATGACAAAAATCATCCGATAATTTCATAAGATCAATTTTTAGGATAGTCAAGCGCTATTGCGCGGATAATTATAAAAGTAATTCATTAAAACAAGGCTTATTTAAGAGCGATACCCATTTGATAGTTAGATTCATTTGTAAATCGATGTTTTGTTTGCAAAAGAGGTTTATTTGAGTACGAGATTCATTTAGGAGTGATTCCCTTTGGAACTCAATTAAAAGTCATAATTCGTTCATAACGCGACGCTCATATTTTCAAAGAAATGTTCAATTCAATTTTATAAAACTCAAGATATAGTGTTTAATAAGTTCAAGTTATGTTTATAAAACTCATATTGTAGTATTTAATAGATTCATGTTACGTTGTGGATCCCATTAGGGTGATCTTTACTCAAATCATAAGGTTAATGAAGACAAGAAGACAAAGCAAAAGAAATAAAGTTTGTATTAAATGATAAACAAATGAGAACAAAACTTTATATTCCTCAATCCCCACTATATTCTCTCAAATTGAGTGTAGCAGCCATATACAGAGAATAAAATGATTGGAAAATGTCTTGCCCTAAATATCTATAACAAGGGTATTTATACTAAACTGTCTGGCCGTTCTGCGACACAAGCCTTGTGTCGCAGAGATCACTATTGCGACACAAGCACTGTGTCGCAACTACAACTAGTGCGACACAAGCACTGTGTCGCAGTACACAGAAAATGTAATTATTCTAAGTCTATTACATATACAGACACAGTACAGACTTGACCAACTGACAGACACTCTAATATGTATCAACAAACTCCCCCATGTCTTCAGCTTGGTCTTCAAGATCTTCGTTCAAACCCAGCCTGCTGGGAATACACCGCCAGCGTGTATCCCATGTGTCACACAAACATTTACAATCCTCTGATATTGAAGTGCGATCTTCTTGTTCACAGCATTCTTCTCGTTAAAGCGAATCGGATTGTCAAACAATTTTCTCAAGTCCTTTGATGACATGTTTATCAAGCTCATAGGATCAAACACTCTAAACTGAGCTTTCTTCAAACCATACAGCGAGTTCCTCTCTGGTTGCTCTGTATCAGGAACAAAAACCAAAACCGCTTCACCGGTATGAACATCCAGTTCCCAGTAATGAAATCTTCTCAGAAAGTCCAGGGGAATTGTTTCCAGAGGAATATTCTTCAAACAATCAGCCGGAGGATACCTCATTCTGCATATCGGCTGTTTGGTCACCGGGTCTATCCTTTTCTTATGGATATACCTAGTTCCCAAAGTCGGTTTGATGAAGTTATATCTCTTTGTGCGTATCTCTCGCTGTAGAGTGGTTTGGATATAATTAGCACGGTCATTTCTGGACGGATTTATCAAAGAGAGCTGAGCAAGACGATTTACTTCTCCTTTTGGCAAAGTGCTCAGCTTGGTGAATGATCTTTTGAAATATTGGACACCATCAAGTGTCTTGATCATGAAAACACCATTGGATACCTTCCAACTCTTTATCAGCCCCGTATACACCCCACTAACCTTGTATGATTTACAAGTTACGGGTACCTGAATTCCAGCCTTACCATGAGGCCACCATTTAGCAATTTTCTCAGCTCTTGTTTCAGTAGTTTCAGTTTCAGGAGCCTGAGCATCAGATGCATTATCAGTTTCTTCTTCACTTTCATCCTCAGAAGAATCAGTCTCAATGGTCGGTGCATCATCATAGAACTCATCATCATCAAGTCCTTCCTCCTCAATATCAACATTATCGGAATCCTCAAAGTTTTCACTTTCATCATCAGAGTTAACTTCATTTAGCACACGTTGGATGAATGAAAGATCTGCACACGAATAATCGACAGCCAAAGGTCTCGGCTGGCCTGGAGTGTAATGCACGGGGAAGTACTCTAAAGAAGGTATTTCATTAGATGGTTCAATTTGTACATCATCAGATACAGACTCTGACCTCGGTCCTATTGGTTCTATTGATGGACCGGCGGGAACAGACTCCCCCGGACCAATAGACTGGGTCTCAAACTCCCTAAACCTATCCTCTAATTTTGTGATTCTAGACGTTTGAGCTTCAATTAGGGCGGCTTTGTGACTGAATGAGATTGGCTTGATCATGCACGGTCTTTTGCATCTCCTCCATCCCGATCCAAAAGTTGCTTTATAATATCAGGATGAGGATGCACGGGAGTCTGAACCTCCGAAGGCCCAGCAGTTGAAGAAGTGCGCGGTCGACTGGATGTAGGAATGTCGTCTGAGACAATGTAAGTGACATCCTCACGTGGCCTTTTGCCCGTCGACCTGGGAGGAGAGGGACAGATCTCATCAATATCCCGCATAATGTCTT
>OY992771.1:14679913-14843800 GCA_963921325.1 Logfia minima | reverse complement strand
ACCGGTGCGCCCTTTGCATATTGACCGGATACCATGAAGATCCGGGTATTCATCGGTGTTGGGCGAAATTGGTGTTGTGGGGCCACCGGTAACCCTGGGAGTAGATGATTTAGCAATAATTGGACAAAACGTGGGTACAAAGCCCACTGTCCCTCCCCAGCCTGAGCATTGTCTACCATAAGCCGAAAAAGGTACCCCGAGAAGTTGTAGGGTTTGTTGTATACAAGTGCCAGCATAGCGGATGCAGTAGATAGACTCATCCCATCAAAACCAGCCTTCCTGCCAGAAAGGCAGACAATCATAATGTGCATCAAGTACCGCCAGACCTTAGTGAGATAGGCCTTGCGGTATTGATCACGTGGGATAGTCGGGTATCCAAGGCGACCCATGCCCCCGGCAATAAACAAATGGGAGAAGGCCACGGGCATCTCGGAATCATCTAGAAACTGAAAGAAGTCCCGAATAGTTTGCTCAGAGATAATAATTTCGCGCTCGTTGACCTGAGATATGAGCCGCGGAAACTCAAGGTTTGAATTGACCGCATCACTTACCCAAAACTCGGAGACCTGATCCTTGTATATGGTTGTGGTAGCAGTGATCGCAGTATATATACGGGATCTGCGGAGAAAGGCTATCATCGGACGGTAAGGCGCCGCCGATTCCTTCTCGTCATCTAGGAAGGCCGTGACATTATGTCTCGGTTCCCAGAACAAAGCGTTAACGTGAGCCATATCTGAAATAAGATGATAAACTTGAAAGCCATTAGTCTTAGCAATTAACATTGACATTTTTGAATTTAAAATGTCTTGCGACACAAGCCTTGTGTCGCAGGATAGACTGCGACATAACGAGTTATGTCGCATTTTGCAATTTAATCAATTTACTGATTTAATAGCGACATAAGGATTGTGTCGCACACATAGCTCAACGACATAACAGTTGTGACGCAGACATAGTCAGCGTCATAAGTCAGCGACACAATTATTGTGTCGCAGCAAGAAGCAGCGTCATAAGGACACAGTCTGCGACACAACGCTTGTGTCGCAGCTTGTGTCGCAATGAAGAACACGATGAAACCCAGATTTTTCTGATGAACACATTTTAGGGAAAATGAGTTTCAATAGGTTCAAAATGTTCACAATCACAGCAGGAACATTATGCAACATCAATTACTCAGATTTAAACACATTTAGGCTATTAATTTTGCAAAACATTAAAAACCCTAAAACCCGAATGTTCAAACACAAATTCCCGAATGAATACGTAATAAAAAGTGTTAAAATGGGTACCTATGAGCGCGGAATGATAAGGGGAACACGATTCAGAGGTTGAAATCAACAGAAAACGCCAAAGAATCACAGAAAAATTAAAAAAAATTCAAAGATTGCGTCAGAGGGCTTATGTCGCAGGATCCGCTTGTGTCGCAGTGTTGTGTCGCAGTAATTAAAACGAATTACAGCGACACGAGGGTATTTATACCCGGGACACAATGAGCGACACAATGTTGCGACACAAGTGTTGTGTCGCTATGTTAGCAACACAATTATGCGACACATCGGGCGACACAACTGTTGTGTCGCTGGTCCACAACTGTTGTGTCGCTGGTCCACAAAGCATGCGACACAAGTCTTGTGTCGCAGTTTAGCAACACAAATATGCGACACAAGCCTTGTGTCGCAGAAGTCAATCAAGGGTTCACATTTTTTAAGATATTTTGTATTTGTGACACTTAGTGAACGAAGTAAATAAAAAACCAAATATCATAATAACAAATAAACATCAAAGAAACGCTTTTGAGAAGTGTCGATTTAGGGATCATATTAGGAAGACAGATTCGCAAGACAATATCAAATTTTAATTCGATTATCAGTATAGGTGTCCAAATTTAAATTTATCAAGCAAAGTAGACAAGCCTGAGAAACAATTTGTAACAAGACGATTATCGGTATTGTTAGTCCACTTAAACATATAACACACTCAACTTCAAGCTTAGCAGTTATTATTAGAGTGAATCAATCTCTGTGACTCCCACATAGATATACTCCTAGTATCAAGACAGGCCCAAAACTTTGATTGGTTAGAGAAAGCATTTGAATTCAACATTTTTAAGAATCAAGCCAGCGGTGACAGGTCTGTACATACATACAACAAAGCGACTTAATCTTGATTCAGGTTTAAGCAAAAACCAGACTTGGTCAAACCTTTTGGCGACCTTGTAAGGTGTCTTTGATTTTAGAAGACATTAAAGTACATTGACTTTTGTTTGCTTACTTTATGAAAGTATACTGACTGAGACCAGGTCTGTACGAATGTACAACAAAGGAAACAGACAGCATAAATCCCCAAATGTTGTCAGATACAATCTCAGGTTAATACAAGCATGGCAAGCCGATACATAGGAATTAAGACACATTGTCATACATCAGATGTTGAGCATCACATAAGAATAAACACAAATTAAAGGATTTCTTAGTTGCTCAAAGAAGAGTATGAGAATGTCTACCAATACATCGTGCAGTGATACATCTGATTGTAAGGACATGTTTAACATATACGAGATAAACCTACTGATACATCAAGAATAAAACTTAAGATTGACGTTTGAGGGGTGTCTCCTAATGTACTATCATATCCCTAGTTGTTTATAGACAAAACTAAACGTCTTTCGCAAATGTTGCAACGTTGCTTTTCTTTAATGCTAGAAAACACAAAGAGTGGCTATTGCAATAACTAACCTATTTTTTTTATTTTTTTTTTTTTAATAATAATAATCCTAATAACATAACATACTAAGGTCACAAATATTACTTTTGAAGTTGAAAGAAACGTAACCTTATCATGTTGACAAGCTCATCGAAACGAGCACGGGAAAAGGCTTTGGTGAACAGATCGGCATTCTGCTTAAGGGTATCTATTTGGACCAGATCAATTAGGTGTTTCTCATAACAATCACGAATGAAATGAAACCTAATTTCTATGTGTTTGGTCTTAGAGTGTTGGACAGGATTACGAGTATTATCTATATGAATAGGAGTCATAGTTAAGAGTAAACCGTAATCGCGCAACTGGTGTTGTATCCAAAGAACCTGGGAACAGCAACTAGCAGCAGCAATGTATTCAGCTTCTGCGGTTGAGGTAGAAACAGTTGTTTGCTTTTTGCACTGCCATGATACTAGTCGAGGTCCAAGAAACTGACATCCACCAGAAGTGGACTTCTTATCCATATTGCATCCCCCATAATCCGAGTCCGAATAAGCAAAGAGCGTGAAAGTTTTCTCATTTGAATACCATAGACCAAGGGTTGGTCTATATTTGAGATAACCGAAGATTCGCGTAACTGCCTTCATATGAGACACCTTCGGTTTAGCCTGATACCTGGAACAAAGAGAGACTGCAAAGACAATGTCCGGACGTGATGCCGTGAGATACATCAGAGAACCAATCATAGATCGGTAATCCTTTTCCGGACAGTCCTCTTCATCTTCCGCTGGACCAATGTGATGATTTAGCTCTAAGGGCGTCCCATAGGGTTTACAGTCAGTCAAGTTATACCGCGTAAGCATATCATTGACATACTTGGACTGATGAATATAAATCCCCTTAGCAGACTGTTCGACTTGTACGCCCAAGAAAAAGTTCAGCTCCCCCATTGCACTCATTTCAAATTCTGACTTCATGATCCGCTCGAAGTCGCGACACAGTTCATCCTTGGTGGAACCAAAGATGATGTCATCCACATAAACCTGTACTAATAACAAGTCCTCCCCGGCATGCTTGATGAAGAGAGTACTGTCGATTGTTCCTCGAACAAAACCGTTCTTCAGAAGATGAGTTGCAAGCCGCTCATACCAAGCCCTAGGGGCTTGATGTAGACCATACAATGCTTTGTCTAGCTTGCAGACATAGTTCGGATGAACAGAATCTTCAAATCCAGGCGGCTGTTTTACATAGACCTCCTCAACTACCTGACCATACAGAAAGGCGCTCTTCACGTCAAGCTGATAAACCCGAAATCCTTTGAATGAAGCGTATGCCAGAAAAATGCGAATGGATTCCAAACGAGCAACCGGAGCGAATACTTCATCATAGTCCAAACCTTCAATTTGAGTGAAACCCTGGACCACTAGACGTGCTTTGTTACGAATTACCACACCCCGATCATCCTTCTTCACACAATATACCCAGCGAGTGCCAATTGGATGAACACCCTTGGGTAAAGGCACCAAAGTCCATACTTGCAGCTTGTTGAATTGTTGAAGCTCTTCCTACATAGCTTCAACCCAGTATGGATCCTTTAACGCATTAGCTGTCTTCTTCGGTTCTACTTGGGAGAGAAAGCATTCTTCAATTTTCAAAGCAAGACAAACAGGATCAGTGACGGTAATAGGAGACGATGTCAACACAGATTGTTCAGCAGCAGCAATCTGTCTTCTCGTTAAAACACCTTTGTTTAAATCACCAAGAATGGCATCAACTGGATGTGACACATTTATCCGAGAACTCGGAATTGCAGCTGGAACGATGATAGAATCAAGGTTTGTGGAGTCAGCTTCAAGTTCGTGTTGAAGTGCCGGTAAATCTTCAAGGTCAGATGCAGGTGATTGAACAGAATCCTCAAACATTTGTTCCTCATCATTTGTAGGATCAGGAACATTCTCAGTAACGAGTGGAGGTGGAGTCTCACAAGTAGCAGCAGGAGCAGTTGCTGGTATTCCTGTTGGTGGTGGAGGAACAGATATAGGTGGTGTTTCAGAAGCGATGTCCAGTCCATGAAGTAGTGTCACTATATCCTCTTCTTCATTTTCTTCAGGAATATTGAAAGAATCAAACAGTGTTTGATAGTCAAACAAATATTCGGGTCCCTTCCCCTGAGGGTTGTCAGTGTAATGGAAAAAGGTGACTTCAAAATGTTCTTCCACACGCTTGGTCACTAAGTTATACACGCGTTTGTTTGGTGAGTTATTAGAGAATCCTAGAAAAACACCTTCACAAGATTTCTCACCAAACTTAGCAATTCGTTCTTTGGTGTGCATAATAGTGCATAGACAGCCAAACGGTTCAAGAAATTGTAGATTAGGCTTTCTGTTGTTGAACAATTCATAGGATGTCTTGTTCTTCTTCTTAACCGTTAATACCCGATTTAGAACGTAGCAGGCCGTATTCACAGCTTCGGCCCAGAAGATGATTGGAAGCTTAGAGTCAGATAACATTGTACGGGCAACCTCAATCAAGGTTCTATTCTTACATTCTGCAACCCCGTTCTGCTGTGGAGTCCTTGCGGCACTGAATTGGTGTTCAATACCATTACTCAAACAGTACAGTTCCATAATCGAGTTCTTAAACTCTGTACCGTTATCACTCCTAATTTTCTTGATTCTCAAATCACAAAGATTTTGCAGTTTATCGAATAGATAAATAAGAATCTCAGGCACTTCATCCTTGGTCTTCAGAAAATAAACCCAAGAAAATCGCGAATAATCATCCGTCACAACAAGACAATAAGAAGTACCTCCCAAACTCTTCTTTCTGACTGGCCCGAATAGATCCATGTGTAGCAGCTCCAAGGGCTTCTCAGTTGAATTGGCCAGCTTCGGTCTGTGAGACTTCTTGTGTTGCTTTCCTTTCTGACAAGGAACGCAATGATCATTCAGTCCAAAGGATTGCTTAGGGACACCTCGCACTAGATCATTCTTGATCAGGTAGTTCATCTTGCGAAAGTGCAAGTGTCCCATACGCCTGTGCCATAATAACGATTCCTTCTTAGGAGCTTTAGAAAGAAGACAAGTGAGCTGTGTAGTTTCCACAGTACTCATGTCCAGAATATACGTGTCTCGCTCCCGAGGTGCCCTTAGTAGCACCCATTCTTCAGGGATCACAAATCCCGGCTTCAATATACAACATTCAGTGTCTGTAAAAGTAGTAGTGTACTTTTTATCGCACACTTGAGAGACACTGAGGAGATTGTGTTGTAATTGCTCCACAAAATTTACCTTCTCAAAGCTTACCATTCCATTGGTAAGCGTACCTTGACCAGAAATAACTCCCCCTTTATCACCAGCGAAGGCTACAGAACCTCCATTGAAAGCATGAACTTCAGATAAAAGAGAAACATCACCGGTCATGTGCCGAGAACAACCGCTATCGATATACCATTTACTATTCTTTACAGATTCAGGTTGCTGCGGCACCACAAGCAAGGTACATTAGTTAGAAATGGAGACCCAAGCCTTTATAGTCTTGGGTACTCCAGTAACATCATCAACAATGACCACATCAGTCAAAACTTTGTTTTCAAAAAGTTTAGAATGTTTGACTGATGAGGTATTGTTAGATGTAGAATCTTTGCAAGATTCCTTAATCTTCCAAACTTGTTTTGGTTTGGATGCTTGCAGGTCAACAACTTTGGGCTTTAAGTTTTGCAAAGTATTTTGCTCAACTTTGTTGACCTTAACAGCTGGGATAGTAGGCTTAGATCATTTCATTGAAATAGGCTTCTTTGAAAGTTTTTTAAGTTTTGAAACTTGAGAAACCTGTTTCCCAGACTGTTTCTTTGCAAGCACATGACAATTATTTATCAAATGACCTTGCTTCTTGCAGTAGAAGCAAGATCGTTGCTCAAAACAAGATTGAGATTTAGGAACAAACCGATGAGCTCGACCAAAAGAAGCATGTGTTGAACAATCACACTTGTGTGAGCATTCAACAGCGGCAGATGCTTTAGTTGAAATTTTAGAAGATTTATTTAATTTAATCGTTTTAGAAACAATCTTCTTTTGAGGTTCAACCATAGCTTTACCTTTTCCTTTTGTTATAGCCTGTTCTCTTTGTTCGATAGTAATTATATGATTTTCAGGCTTGACGTTTTTCTTAACTGGTCGATACTCTTGATCAGTTATATCCTCAATTTCAATTTCCTCTTCAATAATACGAGGAAGCACAGAAAGAGTCTTTCCTAATTTAGGCTCAACTATATTTTCAGATTTAATAAGTTCAGTCTGATGAATCTTGGCCTTAATAGTTTTAACTTTCTCAACCTTTTGAGTCTTACTTGTTTCAGACTCACTAGTATTAGCCCTAATAGGCTCAGGCCTACTAGTTTCAGGTTGTTCACATGCAATGATGACATTTTCAGCCTTAACTAGCTCAGGCTTACTTATATTGATGCTCACAGTTGGTTTGACAGTTTTAACATCTATCTTAGTAAAGATAGGCATCATATCATTGACATTATCCCTAACAGGCATAGGTAAATAATCCTTAGGAGGTGGGACTTGATGAAAACCAAGTCCTGCCTTACTCTTAGTGTCAGTCCTCTGTGCTTGTAGAATTTCATCAAAGACTAGAGAGGATGTTGAAAAGTTTGAAAGCTTTTTCTTTAAATTTAAAATCTCAGTTTGAGATTCAACAAGTTCCCTTTTAACAGATGATAGCATGTCAACATAGCTACCAATTTCATCTTGTTGTTCAAAATTTTTAGCTTTTAGTTCCTTTTTCTCTTCCAAAATAGCTTTTAACTTTTGACCACTGGCCTTATCACTGTCCCGTAACATATTATTTGTTTCAGTTAAATTTTCTATGACAGTGTTAAGGCGTGTGGTATCCTCTCTATACCTATTCAGCTGGTTAGTTAATTTAATGCATGATACACAAGATAAGGGTTCATCATGTACCTCATGCACTTCAGCCATTAGTGCCCGTTCTGTATCATCTTCATCTGGGTCAGACCATTCCCAAGCATTGTTGGAAAGCAGTAGCGCAGCGGAAACCATCGCTTTTTCATCAGATCTGGTCTTCTCAGATGAGTTGGACTGAGAGGGCTTGGACAAACCGGAAGGTGGATTCTTCTTTCTGTCACATTCACGAGCAAAGTGTCCATAGTTGTGACACTGATAGCATTTTACCTTACTCTTATTGAAACCAAGACCCTTCTCTTCTGGATCAGTGACGTTCTTCCTCCCAGTCTTTTTCAAGAAATTCTTGACGCGTCTTGTGAGCATAGCCATGCTCCACTTCAAATCCATTATTTCAAGCTCTTCTTGATCGATTTGACTGAAATCTTCTTCAGTCATATTCACAGTGCTGTTCTTGTTTGATAGGAAATCATCATATGCTGACAGGAAAGCGGTGAATACAGCTGCATGTTCCTCAGCAACTGCAGGAGATGCTCCTTTAAGATTGGAGTAAGTACAACCCCCACTAGCAGAGTTTGTGGTAGTATATCCAAAACCACCAGATAAATTAGGAGCACCAGAACCCCCAGAGAAGAATGCAGCCCCAGCAGCTTGAGTCGCTGCAGCAGGAACATCCACACCATATAACATGGGATTCTGAATATGTGCAGTAGCCTTGGTCTCCTTCTTCTGCATGTCCAAGAGGTCAGCAGCAATCTGTCCAATTAGATCATCAAGCTCCATATCCATTATATCCTCGTCTTTTTCCATCAGCAGCACGCGTGTATTCCATTTCTTTGGTAATGAACCCAGAAGCTTCTTGTTTACATCAGTTTTGTCGAGATTTACTCCACCCTCAACCAATTCACTTACGAGCTGAGAATATCGACTACACATATCTTCCAGAGACCCAGTAGGTAACATGTCAAAGACCTCAAACTGTTTCTTAACCAGATCCAGTTTGTTTCTTTTGTACTGATCACTACCACCACATTTCTTCTCAAACCCTTTCCATAAATCATAAGCGGTCTTGTGATGACGTAGTTGTCTCAAGATCTGTTGAGGTAAGGCCATAGTAATCGCAGAATAGGTCTTTCGTTCGGTATCGAAGGCCTTATGCTCTTCAGGAGTCATTGATTTGATGGACTTTTCAGGAATAGGTCCATTAAATATACCGGTTCGAACAGGATGTTCATATAGTTCTTCAAGATAGATTAGCATCTCAGCATCGTTGAAAGATACAAAAGCTTCAAACCGTTGACGCCAGTCTAAGTAGTTCATGCCCGTAGTGTACATCGGTGGTTTGTTTGTAGAACCCACCTCACTTGAATGCTTCAGCATTGCTCCAACCTGTTGAAGTGAAGTAGAAGTAGACATGGTAATGGACTCGAAAGACTTTTCAAAAAATTTTGAAAAAACTGAAAAATGCGACACAAGCGATATGTCGCAGAGGTTATGTCGCAAAAAGACTATCAGCGACACAATTATTATGTCGCAACTGATCAGACAGCGACACAAGTGTTATGTCGCAGGTTCTGTGTCGCAGTATTAAGGTCGCTGAAGACCTTGTGTCGCAACACTATGTCGCAGAATTAAGGTCGCTGAAACCCTATAGCGACACAATATTATGTCGCACACTGTGTCGCAAGCACGGCGCTGTCAGTACGAACAAGCCTCAAAAACACAGATTTTCGAACCCTAAATGTTTTTTATCCAAAAACCAATAAAGATACAGCTTTCTAGGTTCAAAAACACTACAAAACAACTATATAGCACCAATAAAGAAGATCAAACACTAATAAAATGTCAAATGATCAAGAAAATGCATACAAGTTCAACCAAATGATTTGAAACCACTATCAATCATAGATATTGGCTCTGATACCAATTGTGGATCCCATTAGGGTGATCTTTACTCAAATCATAAGGTTAATGAAGACAAGAAGACAAAGCAAAAGAAATAAAGTTTGTATTAAATGATAAACAAATGAGAACAAAACTTTATATTCCTCAATCCCCACTATATTCTCTCAAATTGAGTGTAGCAGCCAAATACAGAGAATAAAATGATTGGAAAATGTCTTGCCCTAAATATCTATAACAAGGGTATTTATACTAAACTGTCTGGCCATTCTGCGACACAAGCCTTGTGTCGCAGAGATCACTATTGCGACACAAGCACTGTGTCGCAACTACAACTAGTGCGACACAAGCACTGTGTCGCAGTACACAGAAAATGTAATTATTCTAAGTCTATTACATATACAGACACAGTACAGACTTGACCAACTGACAGACACTCTAATATGTATCAACATACGTTTATAAAGTCAATGGATCATCAAATCAATATCAAAACGTTTATAATCTCAACGGTTTATTATGTCGAAGTTCATAAGAATGCGAAGCGTTATTATGAATCCACGTCTATCATTGTCCACGACCACAATGATTTATAGTGTAAAACTCAGGTTTTAAATTTATGGTTTTAAAGAAGTATTGTTTCAAATGACAACGTTTTTGTAAAGTTCGGGCCGTAAGGTTTATAGTTTAAAAGAGATATCTTTCAGATGTCAAAGTCATTGCAAAGCTCGGTTCGTAAAGTTTATAGTTTTAAAGAGATATCGTTTCAAAAGTCGAAACGTCATACGTTTATAGTCGTTTATGAATTTCTATGCTATCACATCTTTGTCTATAGTCACAATGAATTATTATGCTTGAGTCCACAACCAAACTTACAACCGATAAACCTTTGCCCCAAAGAGAGATGCCCTATCGTTGGCATTTAGGATGATGGGATGCACTCACGTGGCCGCGTGAGTGGGGAGGTGGTCTCGCTCCCAAATAGTACTATTCATATGCATCATTTGGCTCATATAGAGTTAATGGTTGTGTAGAGATACCGGGGACTTTAGATACGATAGAAAACAAGCATACGTATAAACTTTAAACATTCAAGAAGTTATTCGTAATCAATACGACATTTTAACCATGTCGAGTATTCGAAAGTAAGCATAGCAGATAGCATAGCATAGCATTTGTAAATCAAGGATAGCATTTCTAAAACGAGCATAGCATAAGCGTAGCATCAAGTATAGCATAAGAATAGTATTTGTAATCCAAATATAGTAGTTAAATCATATAGCATGCTTTTCACCCCAAAACATTTAAGTAAAACGTTAAAAAGAGGGGCTGTGAAAACTCACTATTGAGCGTGAGCGTACGGATGGATGTAATGCGCGTGCCGACCGGGTTTGACTCCTATCCAAGTCCTAAGAACACAAGGTTTCTAATTAGTTTCTCGACTAATATGGTTTGTTAGGATTACTTAGCTACCTAATTAAATTACAAAGTACCGAAAAAGTTCGAATTTCCCCTTAATTAACGTTGTCGGTAATTGTTCGAGTTGTCAACAAAATAATGAAAATATATGAATAGAACATCTCAAAATTACCAAACTTGGTATGAAACATGAAATATAGTTCACAAATTTTCTGTGAAAATTTGGGGATTTTTGGATTTATAGATTATTTATAACCATTTTATGTCTAAAAAGTAGGATAATTATGGGAAAAATAGTAATTATACACGAAAAATTCTGGAACTTTTACCAGATCATTTTGTACCCATTTCTAGGTTTGTGTAAAATTTTCAAGTCTTTTTGAGCAATGGAACTTTGGTTCCCAACATTATGTGTTTTAACGAGACGTAAATCGGAAAACATATCGAAACACCTCCAAAGAGTGTCATTTTCTGAGGAAAATAACATTGGAATTTTCCCATAATTATTCATGTGTCCAAAAGTATTTTTCATGATTATTTCACCTTTTGTAGGCTTTATTTGCATTAATTTAGGAAAAATACTTATATTTTTCAAAAAATTCCCATTTTTATTTTCCAGAGTCTTTTCATGATTTAATTACTGGAAAAAATAGTCCCCAAAATTTTAACATGTTATATCTAGCACTTTTGTATTTTTGAATCATCACAACACAAGTATTTGAAATTTACAAGCTTACAACAATGTATGATGTTCATACATTTTCTAAAAATATGAGATCAACAAGATAAATTACTATCTTTTTATGCTACTGAGATATACATGTTAGGAGTCTAAAATAATTTTTCTTAGATTTATAGAACACCTTAAGACCCATGAACAAGTATCATAACAAGGTGCTCACAGAAAAGTTACTGTTTGCGCATCAGTTTTGTGTGATACATTTGGAGGTCGAATACTCAATGGATTTGAGTGAGACCAGTGGGGTTTTAAAGGTAAGACATTAAGCTAAATTCTAGAAGAAAAATAAAGATTTTTGGACCATTATTCACTGAGTTATGGTCGTTTCAAGTAGGGTCAAAATCTGGACAGATTACATGCATGACAAAGTGATCTTTTTGGTGTGTTTTTCACTACCAACGATTTTTAGACCTCATCCAATGATGGAGGCCTTGTCTTATATGCATGAATATGTATTTTTTACAGAAAAAAAATTATATTTTAACATAAATTAAGATTTAGCTACGAAAAATGGTGCATGCAAGCACTTAAACATCAAAAAGACGATTTTTCGGTTTGATCATGGGTTTTTCTTTTGTTTTTACACTTAAACAAGTGTAAGAAACAACCTACAAACACCAAACACCTTATGTGGATTATAGCCATGAAATAGGCACAAAATCCATGTATTTACAAAAATTAAAGTAAGAAAATGCAAGAAATGAAAGTACAAATGGGTGGTTATACCTTAAAGGTTTTGTTTTTGTGTAAGAACACCTTCAAAGTGATGATCTTTATTCAAAATGTGGCTCGAAATTAGTGTGTATTTAGGGAGAGTTGTGTGTGTTTTTGAGAGAGAAATGAGTGAAATGAGTGAAGGGAAGAGTGTAGAAGTGGTTCAAATGATTCTTGCATGTAAACTAATAAAGTTAGTGGGGGATTTGGGTGGTCAAGAGAGGGCTGGCTGTTTTTAGGAGGGGGTGGGGGTAAAAAAAAATTTTTTTTTTTTTTTTTAAAGTTAAGTAATTAAAGGTTTTAAATGTTACATATTGTTTTGGTATAAGTTTTTACATATTGAAATGTTTAATTGTGATGTTTTAATGGTTGAAATTCGAGTTATAAAATTTTATTTTCTAAGCTTGTAATTCACATCAAAATTCATGTGATTAGTTTACAATTGACATTTGCGAGTTAAATAACCGATTTCCGGTTGCGTTTACCGAGTTACGGAATTTCAGGTTAAATTCTGATTTTTGCGATATGATAAATATTTTGTGATGACATGTGAAATTTAATTTCATTAGTTTTCTTTGGCACTTTGTAACCTAATTTAATGTGGTTTACGGTCTTAAAGTCCACTAAGCAATCTTCTAAAACGTTACGCGATTTCGGTAACTTACGGTTTCGGTACTTCAGGAGTCATAATCTAGACTTTTCACTAAGATTTTAGAGTGCTGTAAACGAAATTATATAGACTAGGAATTTAAGTGCGTTATTGACCTGAGATTTTTGACGGTTGTCACATTAACTCTGAGTGTTTTAATGTTTAAGTCGATCACAATATTGATAATCATCTTAAAATATTATGACACACAAATAATAACCAAGGAATAAATCATTCCTAACTGTGTTGTTTTCGCGTTATGGCTGATACGATCTTTGCATCAGTAACTTCACCAAAAAGAATGTGCATTCCAAATACGAATAATTTCGTATTTTACAGTTAGGTATTTTAATTTTATATCTTATGTTATTTTTTTTTCTTTATTTTTCTTTTTACCTTGGTCTATGCATGGAGATAAAATAATTACTAACAATAGATAAATCATAAGCCTCGAGTATCATATTTGTGTCGTGCTAGTTTATAATAAGTTCAAAAAGGTTTATTTAAGTTTCAAAAGGGTTTGAGTTTCCAAGTTCGTACGAACCTGGAACTCAAGTTTGTAGACCCAAGTTCGTACGAACTTGGTTAAGCTGAGTATATATAGGGATTGACCAAGTCAAAACCCTTACATTTTTCCAAAATGCTTACGAACTTACAACCCCTACGAACCTACAAACCTACGAACCTATGTCACTGTGTCATCCAAACACACTAAATCCTTTGGTTTAGATTTGATTTCGAGTTTTGAATCCGTAATCCATCATCACATCGTTTCGACGCATTTCAGTGAGTATCTCATTCACATTTTAATCCATTGATACTCTCAGAATTGGCTTTTCTTTAGGTTTTTAAGAAAACTAAAAAGAAATCCAAATATAAATTGTGGTTATGGATTAAAAATGAAAATTCCTTATTCACTTGTGTCAACCGCATCATTGTGCATCTTTTCAAACATCCTGATTGCGTTTTAGTTCAAACATAATTTTGAGTTCTGGAAATCAGGATCATCCTGTGAACTTCCAAGTTCGTACGAACCTAAGTAACTGTTACAAGTTCATACGAACCTAGCTTGACTTTGTCAAGTTCGTACGAACCTATCAAGTTTGCTCAGTGATTATTTTTCAATAAACTTAAATATATCATGTTTCTTATGGCTTGATTCATATAAGTGATTCTTAGAATGATTAACCTGATTATTTAACATTATTATTGTCTATGTTTGGAATGTTTGCTTGTCTCTTTTGCAGGTATGGGTGATCGACTGTTCTTTAGCAAGCATAACTTGGCTATCTCTTTCGATCTTGAAGATCCTACTACCGAGCATTATAGAGGCATCCTTACATTTCTGATGCGCTCAAGAGTTCATTATGCTCTTTCCCATTCGTCGACGTTGAGGAAGACCGTACTCGGCGGAGTTTGATTGCGAGCCGAATCCACCAGTCATTCGTACTTGGGTGGAAGACCGTACTATCGAGTTCTCATTCTTATATCTTCGACATATCCTCCAGTTGGGTACTGAAGCCCAGGATGTTGATGCATCTTAGAGTGTCTGTCAGTTGGTCTAGTCTGTACTGTGTCTGTAAAAGTAATAGACTTAGTGAAAATTACATTTTCTGTGTACTACGACACAAGGCTTGTGTCGCATTAGTTGTAGTTGCGACACAGTGCTTGTGTCGCATTAGTGATCTCTGCGACCCAAGGCTTGTGTCGCAGAACGGCCAGTTTGTTTAGTATAAATATCAAAGTTAGAGATATTTAGGGTAAGACATTTACACACACTTTATTCTCTGTATTTTGGCTGCTACACTTACATTGAGAGAATATTTTGGGTGTTGAGAAATATAAAGTTTTATTCCTTTTGTTCATCATTTTGTTTAAACTTTATATTATTTGCTTGTGTTCTTGTCTCCTTATCCACTTGATTTGATTAAAAGATCATCCTTTGGGATCCACAATTGGTATCAGAGCCATAATCTTTGATTGTTTGTGGTATCAAATCATTTGAGATTCTTATTTATCTATTCGATAAACTGCAAAATCTTTGTGATTTGAGAATCAAGAAAATTAGGAGTGATAACGGTACAGAGTTTAAGAACTCGATTATGGAACTGTACTGTTTGAGTAATGGTATTGAACACCAATTCAGTGCCGCAAGGACTCCACAGCAGAACGGGGTTGCAGAACGTAAGAATAGAACCTTGATTGACGCTGCACGTACAATGTTATCTGACTCTAAGCTTCCAATCATCTTCTGGGCCGAAGCTGTGAATACGGCCTGCTACGTTCTAAATCGGGTATTAACGGTTAAGAAGAAGAACAAGACATCCTATGAATTGTTCAACAACAGAAAGCCTAATCTACAATTTCTTGAACCGTTTGGCTGTCAATGCACTATTATGCACACCAAGGAACGAATTGCTAAGTTTGGTGAGAAATCTTGTGAAGGTGTTTTTCTAGGATTCTCTAATAACTCACCAAACAAACGTGTGTATAACTTAGTGACCAAGCGTGTGGAAGAACATTTTGAAGTCAAACACTGTTTGATTCTTTTAATATTCCCGAGGTGAATGAAGAAGAGGATATAGTGACACTACTTCACGGGCTGGACATCGCTTCTGAAACACCACCCATCTCTGTTCCTCCACCACCTACAGCAACACCAGCAACTGCTCCTGCTGCTACTTGTGAGACTCCACCTCCACTCGTTACTGAGAATGTTCCTGATCCTACAAATGATAAGGAACAAATGTTTGAGGATTCTGTTCAATCACCTACATCTGACCTTGAAGATTTACCTGCACGTTAACTCGAACTTGAAGCTGACTCTACAAACCTTGATTCTATCATCGTTCCAGCTGCAATTCCGAGTTCTCGGATCAATGTGTCACATCCAGTTGATGCCATTCTTGGTGATTTAAACAAAGGTGTTTTAACGAGAAGACAGATTGCTACTGCTGAACAATCTGTGTTGATACCGTCTCCTATTACCGTCACTGATCCTGTTTGTCTTGCTTCGGAAATTGAAGAATGCTTTCTCTCCCAAGTAGAACCGAAGAAGACAGCTGATGCGTTAAAGGATCCATACTGGGTTGAAGCTATGCAGGAAGAGCTTCAACAATTCAACAAGCTGCAAGTATGGACTTTGGTGCCTTTACCCAAGGGTGTTCATCCTATTGGCACTCGTTGGGTATACCGTGTGAAGAAGGATGATCGAGGCGTGGTAATTCGCAAAAAAGCACGACTAGTGGTCCAGGGCTTCACTCAAATTGAAGGTTTGGACTATGATGAAGTATTTGCTCCGGTTGCTCGTTTGGAATCCATCCGCATTTTCCTGGCGTACGCTTCATTCAAAGGATTTCGGGTTTACCAGCTTGACGTTAAGAGTGCATTTCTGTATGGTCAAGTGGTTGAAGAGGTCTATGTCAAACAGCCGCCTGGATTTGAAGACTCTGTTCATCCGAACTACGTCTGCAAGCTAGACAAGGCATTGTATGGTCTTCATCAAGCTCCTAGAGCTTGGTATGAGCGGCTTGCGACTCATCTTCTGAAGAATGGTTTTGTACGCGGAACGATCGACAGTACTCTCTTCATCAAGCATGCAGGGGAGGACTTGTTATTAGTACAGGTTTATGTGGATGACATCATCTTTGGTTCCACCAAGGATGAACTGTGTCGCGACTTCGAGCGGATCATGAAGTCAGAATTTGAAATGAGTGCAATGGGGGAGCTGAACTTTTTCTTGGGCGTACAAGTCGAACAATCTGCTAAAGGGATTTACATTCATCAGTCCAAGTACGTCAACGACATGCTTACGCGGTATAACTTGACTGACTGTAAATCCTATGGGACGCCTTTAGAGCTGAATCATCACCTTGGTCCAGCAAAAGATGAAGAGGACTGTCCGGAAAAAGATTACCGATCTATGATTGGTTCTCTGATGTATCTCACTGCATCGCGTCCGGACATTGTCTTTGCAGTATCTCTCTGTTCTAGGTATCAGGCTAAACCGAAGGTGTCTCACATGAAGGCCACTTCTGGTGGATGTCAGTTTCTTGGACTTCGGCTCGTATCATGGCAGTGCAAAAAGCAAACAACTGTTTCTACCTCAACCGCAGAGGCTGAATACATTGCTGCTGCTAGTTGCTGTTCCCAGGTTCTTTGGATACAACACCAGTTGCGCGATTACGGTTTACTCTTAACTATGACTCCTATTCATATAGATAATTCTGCTGCTATATGTATTACTCGTAATCCTGTCCAACATTCTAAGACCAAACACATAGAAATTAGGTTTCATTTCATTCGTGATTGTTATGAGAAACACCTAATTGATCTGGTCCAAATAGATACCCTTAAGCAGAATGCCGACCAGTTCACCAAAGCCTTTTCCCGTGCTCGTTTCGATGAGCTAGTCAACATGATAGGTTTACGTTTCTTTCCCATTCAAAAGTAATATTTGTGACCTTAGTCTGTTATGTTCTTATTATTATTATTTGTTAAAAAAAAAAAAAAAAAAAAAGGACCAAAGCAATAGCCATTCTTTATGTTATTTAACATTTAAGAAAAGCAACGTTGCAACATTTGTTAAAAGACGTTTAGTTGTGTTCAAAACAACTAGGGATATGATAGTACTTTAGGAGACACTCCTCAAACGACAATCTCAAGTTTTATCCTCGATATATCAGTAGGTTTATCTTGTATATGTTATTCTTGCTCTTATAAACATCTGACTACTTGCACGATGTATTGGTAGACATGTTCACACTCTTCTTTGAGCAACTAAGAAATACTTAAATTCGTGTTTACTCTTTTGTGATGACCATCATATGATGTATGACAATGTGTCTTAAATTCTTATGTATTAGCTTGTCATGCTTCAATTGACTTGAGTTTGTATTTGACAACATTTGGGGATTTATGCTGTCTGCTTCCTTTGTTGTACGTCCGTACAGACCTGGTCTCAGTCAGTATACTTTCAAACATTAAGCAAACAAAAGTCAAAGTACTTTCAAATCTTATAAAATCAAAGATTACTTACAAGGTCGCCAAATGGTTTGACCAAGTCTGGTTTTGCTTACACCTGAATCAAGTGTATGTCGCTTTGTTGTACGGATGTACAGACCTGTCACCGCTGGCTTGATTCTTAAAAATGTTGAATTCAAACGCTTTCTCTAACTTATCGAAGTTTTGAGCATGACTTAATACTAAGAGTATATCTATGGGGGAATCACAGAGATCTATTCACTCTCACAATAACTGCTAAAGCTTGAAGTTGTGTGTGTTACATGTTTAAGTGGACAAACAATACTGATAATCGTCTTGTTTCAGACTGCGTCTAAGGCTTGATAACTTTCTTGATCAACTTAAAATTGGACATCTATACTGATAATCGAATTAAAGTTTGGTATTGTCTTGCGAGTCTGTCTTTCTAATATGATTCCTACAATGACACATCTCAAACTGTTCTTTTATGTTTTTTATTTATTATTTATTTATTATTTTGCTATTTAGTTTATTTAATTCGTTCACTAAGTGTCACAATTACAAAAATCTTAAAAACGTGAACTCTTGATTGACTTCTGCGACACAAGACTTGTGTCGCTTATTTGTGTTGACTATCCTGCGACACAAGACTTGTGTCGCATACTTTGTGGCCCAGCGACACTTCATTGTGTCGCTCTATTGTTTCGCCTATTGTGCTGATCTTCCAGCGACACAACCCTTGTGTCGCATATTGTGTCGCTGCCTTGTGTCAGGGGTATAAATACCCTCGTGTCGCTGTAATTAATTTCTAATTACCAGCGACACAATATTTCAAACGTAGCGACACAAGGGATTTCTGCGACACAAGCATACCGACTTCATTTTCGAATTTTTCTATGATTTTTTGAAGTTTTCTGTTCGTTTCCTTGCTGTTTTCGTGTTCCCCTTCTTCATACGCATCTATAGGTAACGTTTTTATCACTTATCATTACGTATTCACGTTAGCATTTGAATTTAAAGTTTCGGGTTTTAGGTTTTATTTAGTTTTGCCAAATTGAACGATTTAAACTGATTAAATGCGTGTAATTTTGATTGATTTATGTTCCTGCTATAATGGTACACCTTCGGACATGATCAAAACACAAAACCCCTAATTTTTGTTCATCAGAAAAATTTGGGTTTCAAAGTGTTCATCTTTGCGACACAAGCGTTGTGTCGCAGTCTTATGACGCTGTCATACTGCGACACAATACTTGTGTCGCTGTCTTATGACGCTGCTAATGTTGCGACACAAGTCTTATGTCGCTGTCTTATGACGCTATATTCTATGCGACACAACGGCTATGTCGCCATACAATTTGTGCGACACAACCCTTATGTCGCTAATAAATCGTTAATTTGATTAAATTGCAAAACTGCGACATAACTCGTTATGTCGCAGTCTATCCTGCGACACAAGTCTTGTGTCGCAAGACATTTTTAATTCAAAAATGTTAATGTTATTTATTGAAACTAACGGCTTCCAAGTTTCTCGTGTTCTTACAGATATGGCAGGTGTAAATGTGAACGCTTTATTCTGGGAACCACATCACAATGTGACTGCCTTTTTGGATGATGACAAGGAATCGGCCGCCCCATACAGACCAACGATCGCCTTCCTTCGCCGTTCCAGGATTTATAATGCAATCACAGCCACAACCGCTATCTACCGTGATTACATCACGGAATTTTGGGCTAACGCGGCAATAAATTCAGATCTCCCATTCACCAGGATTATCTCCCGAGTTCATGATCGTGAGATCATAATATCCGAACAGACTATCAGAGAGTTCTTTGAGTTTCCGGACGACTCAGAAATGCCAGTTACTTTTTCAAATGCATTTATCTCTGGTGGCATGATTCGTCTGGGTTATCCTACTATCCCCAGAGATCAATATCGCAAGGCCTTTCTCACCAAGGTCTGGCGGTATTTGATGCACATAATGATAGTGTGCCTTTCTGCACGCAAAGCTGGTTTCGATGGCATCAGCCACTCAACTGCGTCAGCAATGCTGGCACTGTTATACAATAAGCCCTACAACTTTTCGGGCTATATCTTTCGGAGGTTCAGACTCCCGTGCATCCTCATCCTGATATTATAAAGCAACTTTTGGATCGGATGGAGGAGATGCAAAAGACTGTGCACGATCAAGCCAATCTCATTCAGTCACAAGCCGCCCTAATTGAAGCTGAAACGTCTAGAATCACACAATTAGAGGATAGGTTTAGGGAGTTTGAGACCCGGTCTATTGGTCCGGGGGAGTCTGTTCCCGTCGGTCCATCAATAGAACCAATAGGACCGGGGTCAGAGTCTGTATCTGATGATGTATTAATTGAACCTTCTAATGAAATACCTTCTTTAGAGTACTTTCTTGTGCATCGGATTCCTGGCCAACCGAGACCGTTAGCAGTTGATTATTCTTGTGCAGACCTCTCGTTTATTCAACGCATGATAAACGAAGTCAATTCGGAAAATGATAGTGATAACTTTGAAGAAGATGCTGATTTTGAGGTTGAGCAGGAAGAGCTTGATGATGATGAGTTCTATGATGATGCTCCAATTATTGAGTCAGATTCTTCTGAAGACGAAACTGATAATACTTCTGAGACTCAAGATGAAGGAACATCAGAGACTCCTATTCCTGATGATGAACCGATTGAGACCAAAGATGAAAGACATGCTAAATGGTGGCCGCACGGAAAAGATGGGAAACAAGTGACGGTCACCTGCAAATCATACAAGGTCACTGGAGTGTATACTGGACTGATAAAGAGTTGGAAGATCTCAAATGGATTATTTATGATCAAAAGGCTTGATGGTATCCAATATTTCAATAGATCACTCTCAAAGCTGAGCACCTTGCCAAAAGGAGAAATCAATCGTCTCGCTCAGCTTGCTTTGATTAATCCTTCAAAAGACGATCGTGCCAACTTCATTCAATCTACGCTTCAACGTGAAATTCGCACTAAACGGTACAGTTTCATCAAACCGACATTGGGAACAAGAATTATATATAAGAAACGGTTAGATCCTGTCACCAAACAGCCATTAATCAAAATGCGTTATCCTCCGGCTGAGTGCTTGAAGAAGATACCTCTGGAAACAGTTCCCTTGGACTTTCTAAGAAGACTTCATTACTGGGAACTGGATGCTCATACTGGAGAGGCAGTTTTGATATTTGTGCCTGAAACCGAGCAACCAGAGAAGAGCTCACTTTATAACTTGAAGAAAACTCAATTCAGAGTTTTTGATCCGATGAGCTTAATAAATTTCTCTGAGAAAGATCTGAGAAAGCTATTTGACAATCCGATTCGCTTCAATGAGAAGAACGTGATGAACAAGAAGTTCGCACTTCAATTTCAAAGGATTGTCAATGTGTGTGTGACACATGGAATACACGCTGGCGGTGTATTTCCAGCAGGCTGGGTTTGAACGAAGATCTTGAAGACCAAGCTGAAGACACGGGGGAGTTTGTTGATGCATCTTAGAGTGTCTGTCAGTTGGTCTAGTCTGTACTGTGTCTGTAAAAGTAATAGACTTAGTGAAAATTACATTTTCTGTGTACTGCGACACAAGGCTTGTGTCGCATTAGTTGTAGTTGCGACACAGTGCTTGTGTCGCATTAGTGATCTCTGCGACACAAGGCTTGTGTCGCAGAACGGCCAGTTTGTTTAGTATAAATATCAAAGTTAGAGATATTTAGGGTAAGACATTTACACACACTTTATTCTCTGTATTTTGGCTGCTACACTTACATTGAGAGAATATTTTGGGTATTGAGAAATATAAAGTTTTATTCCTTTTGTTCATCATTTTGTTTAAACTTTATATTTTTTGCTTGTGTTCTTGTCTCCTTATCCACTTGATTTGATTAAAAGATCATCCTTTGGGATCCACACAGGAAGACGGTCCAACTTCATACTCGCTAGATCTCAGGGCTGGAGCTTTCCAGAGGATGGGATATGCTGGGGATGTCACACACAACCAGTATACAAAGAGTTATCTTTTCGGACAATGGCGGTATCTCGTGCATATACTGCTAGTTTCCTTTGGTCCGAAGACGGCGGGATCGACACAATGAATCATAAGATGCGGTCGGGAATGGTTTCACTTGTTTACAACAAACCATACTGCTTTTCCCAGTACTTTTTGATGAATTGGTCAGCAGATCCGCGGGGCTGTTAAAGATCGGTTTCTTGTCTACCCTCTTTTCGTTCTGATGGTCATCAATGGGTTAGCACCGAATCTGCCCGAGATCAATCCCGTTGTATATTTGTCAACGGTGGACAAGAAGATCTTTGTTCATTGTCTTAGCCATAGTAGTCGCCGTCTAGCTGCTGAGCGACCTCAGGCTACTCCACTTTTCGAGGTTGTTTTAAATGCTGATTATGCTCCACCACTCAATGACGGATGGTTGGATGTGCCCTAGGCCGAGGAAGAAGCTCGTGTTCCTACACCCCCACAAGTTGCTGCTCCCATAGAGCATGAAATGGTTGATGACATTCTTAATCATCTAGACCAACCCCAGGAGGGTCAGCAAATAGATCGTGCTACCGCTGAAGCTGTTGTAAGAGATGTTCTTTAGGGGGAGCCCTCGTCTGATGTGTTAGCTGATGTGGTTGCGTTTGTTACTGGTCCACACGATGATATTGAGACTGATATCGAACATATCGAGACTTATACTACTTGGGCTGATGAGGCAACGACATCGGCTTTTAATTTGTCGAGAAATGTGGAACGTGACTCAGAGGCTACTGAGAGTGATTCTGATAGGGATGAGCCTTCAGCTTTAATTTTTCATGGCTCACGTGCGGTTCTGGCTCCGCATATCTTTGCAAAACAAAAGGGTAAACGCAAGATGATTGAGGATGATGATTATATCCCTTAAGATGAAGCTGATGATGATTCTGACACCCCATTGGTTCGAGAACCCAAAAGAAGGCGTCTGACTGGGGTGGTCATTCGTGGAGTTGGTGATACTTCACCTCCTACTTCAGTCCGTTCTACACCACCTATTCTCACTACCACTACCACACTTGCCTCAACACCTATTCCACCATCAAAATCGACACCCACACCACCACCACCACTCTCAGTTACCGAGGCTACTACCACTACCCCTCCCGTCAGTGCTACTCCTTCCGCTTCCACTACCCCACCAGCAACTCATCCGTCTTCCAATCTATCTGAGATTGAAAGATTTATCTATCTTCCAGGCTGGATCTCCATCTTATCTGATATGGTTGCTAACTTGACTGCAGTTGTTACGAGTCAAGAGATCAGGGTAAATAATGTGACTGCTATGAATGAAAAGCTCATTGAGCGAAATGAGAAGTTGGAAGAGATAGTGCGAGACAATGAAATTCTTCTCTACCGCCTAAAGCGCAAGACAGCTCAGGGGGAGGAACCTAGCTGTAGGGGAGATGGACTTAGAAAGAAAAGGGATGAAGACAGAGATGATGATCCCAGTAAGCCAAAGGAAGGTGAGCTGCCTAGCTCTTCGACTAAAGCACTAAAAGCACAAGGCCAGGGGGAGTCTAGTCAACAAAAGGGAGTGACTGGTACTGAAGAAACTCCAGTAAATCTGACAGAGACAGACACTATCGAAGCACTTCTTAATCTAGATGTGTATGATAGTAGTGAGTCTGAGTTGGAGGAAGGAGAATTTTTGGCTAAGGAAGTTGCTGATTGGAGGTCCGACGATGAGATTATACTAGATACTGATAATGATATTGATGAGCATGTCGTGACAAAGCAACTGGTGACTGAAGTGATTAGAGATGGGTCAGCAAGTGAAAGTGTGATAGATCGTCAAAGATTAGAGTTAGAAGATGCAAGTATTCTTGATGATGATTCAGAAGCTGATAGAGAACCATCTAGAGCAGAGTTAAGAAGTTTGTGGTTTAAAAAGATCGAAAAGGAACCGGAATTGAAGTTTAAAGAGACTATCAGAGTCAAAGGATCGGGAGAGCTGAAAAGAGGCATCATAAGCTGGTTTTATGACAGTGAGCTGAAGCTGTTCATACTTAAGAGATATGATGGAATTCAATACTTGGAGAATAGATTAAAGATTTTCAGTTCCTTGCCGAAGATTGAGCTCAAAGAACTAGCTTGGCTTAATTTGATAAATCCGGGAGAAGATCCTTATGCTAGAACAATGGAACGAATTGTAAAGCGTGAAGGAAGGTCAAACAACTTTGTTGAGTTGAAGCCGAAGACAGGGAATAGAGTTCCAGATTTGACAAAGATAGATCCTATTTCAAACAAACCGTGGATGAAAATGATTTATAAACCGGTTAAGTGTTTGAAGAAAGTTCCTTTGAAGAAGATGCCACAGAATATCTTGACTGAGCTGAAATGGTGGTATGTAGATAACAAGACAGCGGAAGCTGTAATGGAAGATGTTGATGGGAATGAGTTGTTGAGAGTTTATGATAGCTTATGTAGGACCGTTAAAGGACAGGCCTTTTCACAATGAATCAATATCAATAGCTTAAGCGCGGAAATCAAAAGCTAAATCAAAGTACGTTAACAATTAAACTCAACACAAGCAATCACAATAATAATATTAATCAAACAAACCAATTGTGATTTACAGATGATTGACTGGAGAAACAACACAGGCTGCACAAATACGAATTTCAGCAACTGCAGATCTGAAACCCTAAACGACTATTTATATAATTATCTATTTTAGGTAACTAAGCGATATTGACAATATCGCTTATGCGATATTGACAATATCGCTTGAGCGATATTGACAATATCGCATGAACAGTAGTTGATCTAAATAATTACAACTCGAAACGTAGACCAAGTGACAGACACACTAAATGCACCAACAAACTCCCCCATGTCTGCAGCTTGGTCTTCAAAAATAATCTTCAGTTAAGTCTTCAATCAAACTCCTCTATGTCTTCAATATTTAGACACTCCCCCATTGAGATAGCATGGTCTTCATAATTTTGATGTTCAGATTCATGTGACTGACACACCTTTTGCATACAATAAGATCTTCAAACTATATGACCATCTCTCAATCTTTAGCAGCTTCTCCAATATAATTTATCTTCACAGTCTTTGGAGAATAACCAACATCTTTTATATCTTCAATATTTGACTTTAACAAGATATGTGATATTGAATAAAACAACATAGAACTAAAATATTTTTGTAATTTTCTTTATAATTTAAAAGTAAAGAATACCAAAAAGAAAATAAATCGGGGATAAGATTGTAATATGTCTGCTTAAGGATCATATCAGGATATCATGCATTTATTAGAAAATAGTAAGTGTTATTTTGATTATCAGTATATTTGTCCAAATTTAAATTTAGCACGCAGAGTTAACTAGCCAAAGAGACAATCAGGAACAAGACGATTAGAGGTATTGTTTTTCCACTTAAACATATAACATACTCAACTTCAAGCTTAGCAATTATTGTGAGAGTGAATAAGTCTTCGTGAATCTCACATAGATATACCCCCAGTATCAAGTCATGCCCAAGACTTCGATTAGTTAGAGAAAGCATTTGAATTCAACATTTTTAAGAATCAAGCCAGCGGTGACAGGTCTGTACTTACGTACAACAAAGCGACATACACTTGATTCAGGTGCTTGCAAAACCAAACTTGGTCAAACCATTTGGCGACCTTGTAAGTAATCTTTGATTTTATAAGATTTGAAAGTACTTTTGACTTTTGTTTGCATTGTTTTTGAAAGTATACTGACTGAGACCAGGTCTGTACAAACGTACAACAAAGGAAACAGACAGCATAATTCCCCAAATGTTGTCATATACAAACTCAAGTTAATAGAAGCATGGCATGCTGACACATAAGAAGTAAGACGCATTGTCATACATCATATGATGATCATCACAAAAGATCAGACATAGATTAAGAGATTTCTTAGTTGCTCAAAGATGAGTATGAGAATGCCTACCAATACATCGTGCAAGTAGTCAGATGTCTAGAAGGTCAAGTATAACAGATACGTGATAAACCTACTGATACATCAAACATAAACCTTAAAATTTCCATTTTGTGTACATGTCACCTGATGAACTATCATATTCCAAGTTATTTACAGACACAATCCAAACTGTTTTCCAGAATTAAGAATCTTGCTGTTCAAATTTCTGATTGAAATAATTACTCCCCCTGAACAGCAAATTCTTTACTCAATTCTAATTCAAAGGTTATCCCCTAAAACTTAAACAAATTTTAAAAAAAAAAAAAAATTTTAATTTAAGAAATTTCGCAACGTTACATTTCTTGAATACTAAAAAGTATAAAGAGTGGTTGTTGCAGTACTAATAAAAGTTCCAAAATCACATATCAAGTCAAATCAAATGCTTTTAACCACGTTATGCCGTCTCGAAGCTTTGAGAATCTCATCCAGTCAATCACAATGCACCACACCTAACTTCCACAATACGCATCCTTGCAGTCAAGAAAAATATAATATATCAAAGAGCTGACTGCAACACCACAAACAATGAAACATTAGATTTTATGGGACACCCAAGCCTTGATAGTCTTGGGGTGTCCATTAGCGTCCATAATCATTACATCAACGAGTTTATGATATTTTAACATGTCACTTGATTTCATTGATGTATTGTTTGTGGATTTTTGTTTCCAAACCTGCTTAACATTGAATGAAGATGGTTGCTGATTAACTACATCAACCTTTCTAACCAGCGGTTGAGAAGGTATAATGTTATTAACCTTTAAATTTTGAAAATTACGAGATGACCCACGTTGTTTTGATCTCTGAAAGTTTCTATATTTAGTATGACGTGGATCATTTCGTGATGCCCATTTTCTAGCAAGCACCGGACACTGATTAATAAGATGACCCTGCTTCTTACAATAGAAACATGATCGTCTCTCTCGGAAAGTTTGGTCATCACTCGACAGTGGTCTCGGTGAAGGAGATGACTTACGAGGCTTGTTTTCAGGTACATTTACAGCACATGAACACTTATGTGAACATGAAGGAGTAAATGTATTTGCAGTTGAAGAAATCTTTTTAGAAAATATTTGACCTCTACCTTCGGTAGTAAGTATTAAATTTTCTGTCTTGTTGTTATTCTTCTTAACTTTCTTTGTAACCTCGTGAGTTACATCCTCCACTTCCACCACCTCTTCAACATTTGTTGAAGGCACAAACAAAATAGGTTCAAATTTAGGCTTAATAAGCTCAGCCTTCTTTTTATTTGAACTTGGGATTTTAAGCAACTCAGGTCGCTTGACATCAACAGCCTTAACAAGATTAGGCTGTGTAACCTTTTCTGCTTTGATAATAACTGGTTTCACAACAGGATTTGTATCCTTCTTGAGAACAGAAGGGACATAATCTTTTATTTCATCCTGTGAGAGACTAGGCTGATTCAAGTTTGAGGGAGGAGGTTGGTTGTGATAACCAATTCCTGCCTTACTATTTGTATCAGTCCTTTGACTTTGCAGGATGTCGGAAAAGACCATAGTAGATGTTGAAATGTTTGCAAGTCTTCGTTTTAAATCAATATTATCAGCTTGAGTATTAGCAAGATCCTTTTTAAGATGAGCAATTAGTTTTAAATAGCTATCAATTTCATCTTGTTTGCTGTAGATCATAGCTTTCAACTCTTTATTTTCTTCAATAAGTGTCTTTTGATTTATTTCAAAAACTTTTTCATTATCTTTTAACACTCTGTTCGCTTGAATAAGACTTGTTAGATCTGTATTCAAACGATCATTATCTACTATGTACCTGTTGATTTTACCAGTTAGTTTGATACAAGAATTACAAAAAAAAGAATCACAGTCTACCTCATTTTGGACATCCGCCATAAGAGCTACGTTATCCGTAGCAGAAAAATCATATGGTTCATTGTCCATCAGTAGAGCAGCCTTGGCGATCTCAGTTTCCTTCTCACATTCACGAGCAAAATGACCTAGGTTTTGACATTTATTGCATTTAATCTTTGATTTGTCAAAACCCGTGCTTGTCTTATCAGTAACATCTTCAAGAGATCTCTTTCCAGTTCTCTTCAAATATGTCTTAGTCCTTCTTGTAAGCATGGCCATGTTCCAACGAAGGTCAACCCTCTCTAGCTCATCAGGGTCAACTTGTGCAAAATCTTCATCGGTAAGATCTACCGAGCTAATCCTCTTTGACAAGAAATCATCATAAGATGATAAGAATGCGTTGAAGATAACTGCATGCTCATTTTGTGATGCAGTAGCAGAGGAAGATGGTTGAGTTGGAAACGAAGAGAATGTTCCTGGTTTAGATTCAGAAGTAGACGGCCCAGATAGAAGAGCTGTACTTCCATATCCAAAACTACTGTTATCAGGAAGCAAAGAGCTAGATTTTGTGCTTTTCTTTTGGATGTCCAAAGCACATGTTTCTAATTTTCCAATAAGTTGATCCAAAGACATTGCCAATATGTCTGGATTACTCTCCATCATTAATACTCGAGTTTCCCAAGAAGGAGGTAGAGCATTTAGCAGTTTCTTGTTGACCTCCATAGAGCTAAATTTGTGTCCACCCTCAGTCAGCTCATTCACAAGACGTGAATATCTACAGAACAAGTCCTTAACCGTCTCGTTCTTCTGAATATCAAACAGATCATACTGTTTCTTTACAAATTCCAGCTTAATTTGCTTGTATTCAGTGGTACCTCCACATCTTTCAGCTATACCATTCCACAGATCATAAGCTTTATCATGGTGCTTGAACATCTTCATAGCATCAGCAGGTAAAGACATGGTTATAGCAGAGTGAGCCTTTCGTTCACATTCCCATGCCTTACGTTCCTCAGCAGTCATTGAACGAATGGTTTTTGGAGGAGGAATACCCACATGTTCTCCACCTGCAACCGGTCTAACGTATCGTTCAAGTAAAGGTATCTCCATTTCAGGGTCGGTAAACGCAACGAACGATAAGAATCTCCCACGCCATTCAGAATACTCCATTCCCGGAGCAAAGAATGGAGGTTTATTTGCAGAACCAACTTCAGCATTGTGTTTCAACATAGCATTCACAGCTTGTAAAGTAGTCATTTTTAAAAATTTCAAATTTGTCCGAACGAATTTTTTTTCTCCAAAAATTTCAAATTTTTTGATCGAGTAAAATGAAAATTTTTTCAAACTAGAATTAGGGAACGGGAAGCTTAAATTCAAATTTTGATAATTGCCGAATTTTCCCGCCTTTTTTTTTTTTTTTTTTTTTTTTTTTTTGAAATCAGAGGAAAAGGGCGATATCACAGGCGATATTGAGAACAATATCGCTAAAATTAATTAGTCGATATCACCAATATCGCTAGTAATATCGCTAGTGATATCGCTCAAATTAATGAGCACAGAATTAACAATGTCGCTGAAAACCCTAATGGCGATATTGATGGTAATATCGCTATCAATATCGCTAAAACGGCTGTAAACCTTAAAAAAATTATTTTTTACGAATCAAACAAAAATAGGGTTAAAAAATGATGAACACAGCTCCAAAAATCACTAAAAGTACTGATCAAATAGCTTTTAAGAATAATAAACAATTCGTTTATAGCAAAACTAGTTAAAAAGACTTTTAAACGTACGAATATTGATTCAATAAACCACTAATCCAATGATTATTGGCTCTGATACCAATTGTAGGACCGTTAAAGGACAGGCCTTTTCACAATGAATCAATATCAATAGCTTAAGCGCGGAAATCAAAAGCTAAATCAAAGTACGTTAACAATTAAACTCAACACAAGCAATCACAATAATAATATTAATCAAACAAACCAATTGTGATTTACAGATGATTGACTGGAGAAACAACACAGGCTGCACAAATACGAATTTCAGCAACTGCAGATCTGAAACCCTAAACGACTATTTATATAATTATCTATTTTAGGTAACTAAGCGATATTGACAATATCGCATGAACAGTAGTTGATCTAAATAATTACAACTCGAAACGTAGACCAAGTGACAGACACACTAAATGCACCAACAGCTTACATCTGGGAAACTTATCAAAAGATGATATGATGAAGCTGCATGTAAACAAGATTCTCTACAGAGATAGTTGGAGACATGAGGGCAGAAGATATCAGAAAGTGGTAAGAGTTTGTGTAGAAAGAGGATTATGGGCAGGAAGTCAAGTGAGCTGAATGAAAAATCAAGATCAAGACTCAAGAAACTAGAGCTATTGTCGAGGGGGAGTCTGTTGGTACATATTTAGTGACAACAGCTTTCTAGTTTGTAATAGTTAGTTTAATAAGTCTTTTTGAATTTTGTTTACTTATTTTGTAATGTAAGTTCGTACGAACTTAGGTAGGTATGAACTTAGGAATCATATGAACTTAGGCTAAGTTCGTATGGGCCTGTGACCAGACAAGTTCGTAGGGTCCAGACTGTACGAACTTGAGTCCTTTAAATAGATTACTTGTTTAGTTCGTATAACAAGTTGTTTTAGAGTATTTCAAGAGCTTAGCAAAGGCAAGTTCGTACACTTGTAATTGTAGAAGCTAACATTGAATGTAATAGTTCTTTACGTTCAATAAAAGTGTTATTAACCATATTCATATTGCTTGATTGATTAGTGTAACGTTTGTTTAAGGATTCCGCACTTAATAAACGTGATAACCTCTTAGATCCAGATCTAGGGAACCTACATATTGTCTTAAATACTTGTCCTATAAACACTAGATTCCCTACTAATTGATTCCTCAACTAGCATGTCACTAGGAACTAGGTTATAGTGATTTTGATCGGAGTGGTCATGCTCAACTCTCAATACTGCCTTGTTAAAGAACTAGTAACCCTTCTTGGAATTTGTAGATTCCTTGGGGTGCATGAATAGAGTAGCAGACCCAATCATAGTCTAACCGTTCTTAACATCACAAGAGTACTTAATCTAATAATCATTTAAGAACAAGACTCTTTGTTTGATGTTTTGAATTGCCTTCAATGAATGGCTTTTGACAAAATCTAAAGGTGATAGACAAACTAGATCACTTAATGATTCTTTGTTTTCCTTTTTAGATTCATAAACTAGTTTTGTTTTAACACTTTAAAATTCTATTTATGATTTAAACCAACTCTTGCTTAAAACTACCCAATAAATCCCTTAGTAATCCACAATGTACTTCACTTATAGTGATCCATAGCTTCAAACCTTGACCATGTTCAAAAGCGTCCCATAGTAATTCACAATGAACTAACTTAACTGTAAATCCACAGCTTCCTACTTTGACCATAGTTTTGAGATAATTAATTACCCTTTTATTGACGTCTTAATAAAAAGGTTTTAATCACGTTTATTGGTGGAAAGATGATAGTTGAGTATGAGGTTTAAAATCATAAGATAAAAAGCATATTAAAAACATTAAATTTTCAATTAAAAATTATTTTAACATCATCCCATATTTATTTAGCTAACTATGTCACAACAAATACACAAAGTAACTAAGCACTAATCATAAAGTCCTAAGTCTAGCATAATCAATATGATAATAACAAACATTTTAATAAAATAGATAAAGGAAAGAGATAACGGTGGATTAGGACGTAACCGAAATATTTTTGAATTATAACTCGAGACTCTGAGAGCTCTTCCAAAATATTACAATGTTTCTCCACTAACTAACCAATAATTATCTAATCTATTTTTTAGAAACATAAAGAAAAAAAGAAGAATAATAAAAGATGGTGTAGGTTACCTGTACATATCACGATTCGAATGAAAACAAAGTAACGTGTGGGAATCCGATTAGCTTCAATGTAGTGAATGCAGTTCTTAATATAACTTTTGTTTTCTATTAATATTCATTAAACGATTACAAAAGTTCACAAGCTTTCTAATATCGTTCACTCTTTATTCACAATTTGTACAAACTAATTCTCTACACAAACTTACCTACACTTAGCTATTTATACTTTTGACACATAAAGATCAGGCAACACTCTGAGTATCGCTATAGGCGACACTCTAAGTGTAGCTTAAGGCGACACAAGCAAGTGTCAATCTTGAGCTGCCTGTCATATAAGATGTATCAACAAACTCCCCCTTAACAATAGCTCTGGTTGAAATCATTTTTTCGTCATTTCCACTTCAAAGGAAGTTGACTACCAGCATGGATTCCCTTTTTAACACACACCCTAACAACTCTCTGGAATTTTATAGCTTCAGATTTGCAGTCTTCATGCAACAAAATTTTGTTCTTGTGTAAGATCTTCAAGTTAGACAATGAGAAGTTTATCAAACTAATAGGATCATAGACATATATAGGCTCCCCCTCTTCTTTATTTTCAATTACCGCTTAACTCGTCACACCATCTTACCACCACCATTTGAAGTTTTTCAACAAATCTAGTGGATATTTACTTAATGGGATTTTTTTGAGTGATTTAACTAGAAGTTATACTAATTTGATCCAAGGACTACTAGTTGCCAGCTTTATTTCTTTCTTAAATATCATACGTTTTCCCAACATTGGTTTATCGAAACTAAATCCTTCTCTGACTTCCTTTCTCAAAATTCGCTCCATATTGCTTCCCTAATCGTCATTCATTCGATTGTGACAACCGTCAAAAATCTCAGGTCATTAACGCATTTAAATTCCTAGTCTATCTAATTACGTTTACAGCACTCTAAAATCCTAGTGAAAAGTCTAGGTTACGACTCCTTAAGTACCGAAATCGTAAGTTACCGAAATCGCGCAACGTTCTAGGAGATTGCTTAGCGAACTTTAAGATTGTGAGGAACACAAAATTAGGTTACAAAGTGCCAAAGAAAACAAGTGAAATTAAATTTCATAAGTCATCACAAAATAGTTATCATATCGCAAAAATCGGAATTTAACCGGAAATTCCGTAACTCAGTGAACGCAACCGAAAATCGGTTAATTGACTCGCGAATGTCAATCGTGATAGAATCAAATACATTTTGATGAATGTTATAAACTTATAAGATAAAGTTTCATGACTCAAACTTTAATCACAAAGACATCACAAAAATCGGAATTAACCGAAATTCCGTAACTCGGCAAACGCGAACCGAATCGAATAAACGAAACTCGAATCCGACAAACTAATACTTGAATATCCATTATAAACAATCTAAAATACAATTTGAAGTATTTTATAAATTTAGAACATCAATTTTTACAACCCTAATATTAAGCACAAAAACAACACAATTTAAAGCCTTTAAATGTATAAGACTTGTGCAATTTTAATACAAATAAATACTAAAACTAATATACATTTTATTTTGACAAAAAAATAAGTTAAAAACCTCATTTTAATGACCCAAAACCGGACCCCCCTTTCCCTCTCTTTTTTTTTCCACTCAACCTCTCCACTAACCACTTATATTCCATGCAAAAGTCTTCTACCACTTACACACTCTTCCTCTCATCATTTCTCTCATTTTCTCTCAAGAAAACACACACAAACCTCTCTTTTCACACACTAAACTCCAGAGAATATCCATCCTTAAATCATATCTTTGAAGGTGTTCATACACCTAAACCAACTTTCTAAGGTATGCACACCATCTCTAGCTTCCATTCTTGCAATTTCCTACTTTGATTCTTGTAAAAACATGGATTTTATGCCTTTTTCATGGCTAAAATTCTCATACAAGGATTGATGGTTTGTAGGTTCCCTTACACTTGTTTAAGTGTTAAAACAAAAGGGCAACCCATGATCAAACCGAAATCAAACCGAAAAAGTCGACTTTTTGATGTTATAGAGTTTATTTACATGTTCTTGCTAGAATAAATGGTTAAAATGTTAATTTATGTTTATGTTTCTATAAAACACATGTTCATGCATAAAAGACAAGACTTCAATCTTTGGATGAGGTCTAAAAATCGTTTGGTAGTGAAATCACACCAAAAAGATCACTTTGTCATGCATGCAATCTTTCTAGATTTTGACCCTACTTGAAACAACCATAACTCAGTGAATAATGGTCCAAAAATCTTGATTTTTCTTCTAGAATTTATCTTAATGTCTTACCTTTAAAACCCCACTGATTTCACTCAAATCCATTGAGTTTACGACCTCCAAATATATCACACAAAACTGATGCGCAAACAGTAACTTTTCTGTGAGCACCTTGTTGTGATACTTGTTCATGGGTCTTAAGGTGTTCTATAAATCTAAGAAAAATTATTTTAGACTCCTAACATGTATATCTCAGTATTATAAAAAGATAGGAATTTATCTTGATGATTAAGTATTTTTAGAAAATGCATGAACATCATGCATTGTTGTAATCTTGTAAATTGCAAATACTTGTGTTGTGATGATTCAAAAATATATAAGTGCTAGATAAAACGTCTTAAAATTTTGAGGATTATTTTTCTCAGTAACTATATCATGAAAAGAGTCTTGAAAATAAAAATGGGAATTTTTGGAAAAACATAAGTATTTTTCCTAAATTAATGCAAATAAAGCCTACAAAAGGTGAAATAATCATGAAAAATACTTTTGGACATAAAATAATTATGGGAAAATTCCAGTGTCATTTTCCTCAGAATATGACACCATCCTCAAAATTTCACACTCTTTGGAAGTGTTTTGATATGTTTTCCGATTTATGTCTTGTTAAAACATATACGATTGGGAACCAATGTTCCAGTGCCCTAAATGGCATGAGAATTTTACACAAACTCATAAATGAGTTAAAACTGATCTAGTAAAAATTTCGGAATTTTTCAAGAATAATTACTATTTTTCTCATATTTACCCCACTCTTTTGGTCAAGAAATGATTAAAAATAATCTGTAAATCTAAAAATTCCCAAATTTTCACAGAAAATTTGTGAATCATTTTCCATGTTGTATACCAAGTTTGGTAATTTTTGGAATCTGTTTTCAAGTGATTACGTTATTTTAATCACAACCCGAGTGATTACCGACAACGATAAATCAAACTTTAACGGCACTTTGTAACACAAACGACTAACTAAGCAATCTTAACAAGCCATCTTAGCCAAGAATCTAATTAGGAACCTTGTATTCGTAGGTCTTGGATAGGAGTCACTCTTGGTCGAAACGCGCCTTACATCCATTTCCGTACGCATACTAACAATTGTGAGTACTCAGCCCCTATTTTAACGCTTTATCTAAATGTTTTGGGGTGAAAAGCATGCATGAATGATTTGAATGATTTATATACTTGAAAATGATATGTTTTATAATGCACTTAAATTACAAATGCCATGATATGATTATTATGCTGTGCTATGCTATGCTAAATTTCAAAACAATGTCGTGAATGCTTATCGATGTTACATGATTATATGCTTGATTTCTATCGTATCTAAAGTCCCCGGTATCTCTACACGACCATTAACTCTATATGAGCCAAATGATGCATATGAATAGTACTATTTGGGAGCGAGACCACCTCCCCACTCACGCGGCCACGTGAGTGCATTCCATCATCCTAAATGCCAACGATAGGGCATCACTGTTTGGGGCAAGGGTTTATCGGTTGTAGGTTTGGTTGTGGACTCAAGCATAATTTAAGCATCAATTTCATAAAAAAAATGTAATGGCATAGTGATTTCGAAAACATCTATTAACGCAAGGCGCTTTGACACGTAAACGACGTTGCTATAAAACGATAAACTCGCGACTCAAATTTTATAATGACATAGTCATTCGAGATGAGGTTTCTTTATGGATTATCAACTTAGGGCCGAGCTCTACAATGACATTGCTCTTTGAAGTAAACTTCCTTTAAAATCTTAAATATCACAACTTGGACGTTTATCTTGTTATGTAATTCGAAACGCTACTTCATTAACCATACATATATAACCGGAGTTATTAAATCATAAATCATTGTGATTTTGACAATTAAAGATGTAGTTTCTCATGACATCACGTTTTCTTATGAAACTAGATAAAATAATTCGTCTAAATGACGAATGGTTTGTTTGAAAGAGGGCAAGCCATTAACTTTATAAAACATAACTTGAATTTATAGAATAAGATTTACATACTTAATCAAAAACACCATATCGTGAGATTTATAAACTTCGAATATTCCTTTTAAAATATGAGTATGGTGTTATAAATGAACTATGACTTTTAATTGAGTTTCTAAAGTATCGCTTTTAAATGAGTCCCATATTTAAATAAATTTCATTTACAGACAAGATATCTATTCACAAAGGAATTTAACATTCAAATAAATATCACTCTTAAAAGAGCTTTAAGTAAATGAATTCCTTGTATAACTACTGTGAAATAACATCTGACTATTATTCAATGTTCATTTTAACTGGGGATCGGTTGATTACCTTAGTCGTGTGAGCTCGGCACTAAACAGATTATCCTTGTAAACTAATCACGCATAATGTGTAACGTTTGAACCAAACTTCATAAACTTTTAAAGGAAGTCTATCATTTTACCAAACCTGAGTACTCACCAACTATGTTTCATAGTTGACCTGTATTTTTACATGCTTTTCAGGAATTAGTCTCAACTTGTCTATTGAAGCTAAACCCGCTAGATGACTTATGCTGTTGTTGTGTTACGGAATTTGTATCTTTTGGATGTAATAGTGTGTTTAGATTATCCACTTCGTGCTGTAAACGCTTGTAAGACATAATGTTATGTATTAATTGTAGACTGATGAACGGTGATCTTTTGTAATTTTCGATTTATGAAATCATTGTACTGTTACATCTCGTGTTTCCGCTTTAGCGGGGTGTGACAGAAAATGGTATCAGAGCCGAAGGTTATAGAAACACCGGTTCTCCTTAGGGAAAACCTAGAAACTATAACCACTAAGATTAGTACCCCTTTTAAGTATGACTCGTTCAGGTGTTGCATCCTTCGAATTTAATTTAACATAGCCTGATCAACTATGTACAATTAAAGGAGAAACGATGCAAGATCGGAATTGGTTATAGGAATAGGGTACGCTTTAGAACTCACTTAAGATAGTACGATTTCTTTAAGTGTGTTGAGTACCTTCATATGCTAGGAGTTGATATAACTCTAGGAGTTGAGGTCACTTTTGATAGTCTTATCACGTCGCGTTTCTCATTCCACGCCATCGAATTGGCCAACTGTCCTGTTTGACGCCTAACACCGAACCCGAGGAAGAGGAGCCCTCGATGGAGAACGAATCCCCACACGAAATGAGCAATGATACGTCACCTACACTCATTTTATTCCAGTCACCGTTATTAGGCGTACGCTCGAAAAATCACCGCACGTAAGACCGTCGCCATACTCACCCGATTCTCTTTAAGAGCGCTACGTCCACAGCCGCGAAACCTCCGAGAGTCATTTCCGAAATCCCGAAATCACGAAACTTTGATATGACCTTCCGGATAGCACGTAGTATGAACGTCGTAACCACCGAACTTCAAATTAAACAGGCAAGAAGTGCCCATCGAAGATAGATTCTAGTAGAAGCGACATAATTTAATAGAAAAGCAGACTCATCGCACGAGCAACGCTTTGAAAACCGATTTTAGACACGAAGTAACTATCAACACTTCAAAAGTATCATCTGACACCAGTGCTACCCCAACCAATTTCCTCAAGGACCGCACATTAGGCATATGGTCAGAAAGAGAGTTCCGATACTGAGGAGAGTGTCGATGGCACCGCCGCCTCAAGAGACTAGTGAGATACCACGGGAGGTCATAGAAACGTCAGTAAGGCCCACGTCTGGCCTATCTTGGGAAGAAGTGCAAAGAATCCGGTACATGACCTTAGAACTAATAACTGCCAAATGAGAATAGATCATTAGCAGCAACTGATGTACGATCAGACAGATAGGTTAGAGCAATTGTCGGAGTATACGACCAAGGCACGAGTGGCAGCAAGTGCGGAGAAGAACACAACTAGGAGGATGATGTTGCTATCCTTGTTAGTTGGAGGACTTGAGTCGCTCACATTGGTGTTGTTATTTTGAGTACTATGTTCCGGGTTTAGAGATGATTGAAGTGCTTAGTGACAAAAACACAGATTGTTAAAATTTTTGTACAAGAAAAACATTTTTGTTTTAGTCTCCCCTAACGTTTTAGCGACTTTGAAATTAAAATTTTGGTGCTAAGATTTTGTTAAAAAGACTATTATGATACACGTCCTATTCAAAAACCATGTAAAAGACGTTGGTTTAATGTAATGAAAATCCTTAGACGTTTTGTTTACCTACACGATTATTATTAGTAGAAATTTCAAGTCTTGTACATCATACGTGAGAATTCTTTAAGGTCAAGTTCGTACAAAAAGAAAATCTTTATTTTGTCACTAATATTAGGACGCACTGTCATAGGAAATGGCATGCCTCATTATGAACGATACTTTTCTGACAACGACTCAATCCATGAGGAACGGACTCAGTACGAATACCTTGATGAGGAGGTAGTTCATATGGAAGAGATAGACGAAAAAGTCGATAAGAATTAGAACATTGGGATAATACATGTAGACGTGGATGAAAGACTAAGAGATCAGACGGAAGAAGGTTGAAAATGGTGTCATCCATAAAGATTCGTAAATACCTGAAGAAGGAGTATCTTGCTATTCTGGCACACATAGTCGAGAGGAGTCAGAAAGTAAATGTACACAAGATATTCCAGTAGTACGCGAATACCCCGACTTATATCAAGACGACTTACCTAGACTACCCCCGCCTAGACAAGTCGAATTCCGAATTGAACTAGTACCAGGAGCTGCCGCAATAGCTAAGGCACCGTACCGCCTAGCACCTGCAAAGATGCAAGAACTATCGAATCAATTTCAAGAGCTCCTGGAGAAAGGATTCATACGACCTAGTTCATCACCATGGGGAGCCCCAGTCCTATTCGTTAAGAAGAAAGATGGACCGTTACGAATATGTATCGACTATAGAGAGTTGAACAAACTAACGATCAAAAATCGATACCCTATCCCGCGAGTTGTCTGACCAAGATCAATCTAACAAATTTATTAGATTAAAACAGTTTTGAATAATTACTAAGAAGTTTGCGGAATAACACTTAGTAATGTAATGAAGATAAACAATAAGAACAATATAACAGAATTATTATCAAACGCTTCAATCTTGTTAATTTTATAAGACGAATACACTGATTTGTATTAGGGTTACAAGAACCTTGAAGCGGCGTACTTAATCTTCCTATTCCTTCTAGGTTAGGATCTCTATTTATATTGCATAGAGTCCTAAAACAAACTCCTATATATATGGAAACTATTACATTCCATATTTATTCAAATTCTATCTACCCGCCTGTTTTATACATAAACAGTGGTAACTACAATATTTACATAAACAGTGTTAACCACTCTAACAGTGTTAACACTTGTATGTTTTACTCAACTAGTATACCAACAGTGGTAACTAGACTAACAGTGTTTAACTATTACAAATAAGCTTAACAGTGGTAACACTTCAACAGTGGGAACCTCTACCAGTAGTAATCATCACAAACAGTTGTAACTCTTGTCTTCAATTCAATCTTCACCAACAGTTGTAATCACAACCCTAGCAGTGGTAACTTCTGAGAACTTGAACTAACAGTGGTAACCATATCTAACAGTTGTAACCATATCACTAGCAGTGGTAACCTCTGAAGACTTGAACTAACAGTTGTAACTTCTGAAAACAGTGGTAACCATTAACACTAACAGTGTTAATGCCTTGTGCATTTCTTCTTCAACAGTTGTAATAATTTCTAATTCCCAACAATCTCCCCCTAAACTTAATCTGTCTCCTACAGATCTAAGTTTATCTACCTGCTACCCTTTTTCCTCCTTCAAAGATTTGCATATTGGCGCCTGATAGCCTCTTCTTTCTTGTGAATCTGGTTTAAGATCATGTATACCAAGTCTTCTGCTAAATCATTGTTGAATGACACAGATAACTTAGCAATCCTTAGCCTCTTCAATAAACTCATACTCATATCATATTCTCTATCAGTGAGCATCCAGAGTATCACTCCATCCTCCAATATAACATTATGTACCCCTGGATTACTGAGATATATCCACTGTTTTACTGATCTAGCAGTTTTGAACTCATCAGCAAATTTCTCAGGCTCAAACATCATTAAAATCCAATCCCATGTTATCCTCTCAAAATCACTCTCAATCTTTTTCTTAATCTTTTTAGAGTGAAGACCTTTTGCACATCCAATCTCATACATCCTGACCAGATCAGCTCTGTTTATAGCTCTGACAACTTCCTTAAATGACCTCCAATATGATACTGAAGAATCAGCTCTGACCAATTTAAGTTTCTCACGTTTCTTTGGAGCTAAGAACTGTTCAATATACCAATCAATAACTATTGGAGAGGCTTCTGGTGGATTTTGAACATTCAAAGGTTCAATGATCATTACATCTTCCAAATTGAGTTTGCTTCTAGGAAGATCAGGGATAGATGCAGAATCCTGTTTCAGTTTCTCCTCAGTCTCCTCTCTTTTCTTCTTCAATACTTTCTCCAACTCTGCCACCTTATCACTTTCCTCTTTCTTTTTCCTTTCTTTTTCAGCTTTCCTTTTGACCTTTTCCAAAGCTTCTTCCCTCTTTCTTGCTTCTGGATTTAGAAAGGTATCCCTATCCCATACTCCCTGTAACTCTTCTAGGGTCATTCTATTTAATCTTGCTGTAGGAATAGGACCTCCTTTTAGTTTTAATAGCAAATTCTTCTTCAACATGGCTCTAGTGACTGGCTTAGTCTTCTTAGTAGCAGCCTTTCTCTTTTCTTGCACCTGCTGCACCAGTAGTTCAATATCATCCAACTTTTGCTCTCTCAGCTGAGCCTCATCCCATTCATTCACCTGATCCTTAGTCATTTTAACCCATTTGCCCGGTTACACCTCTACATCAATCAAATTTTCCTTCAATAGATCTGCATTCATCTCAACAAACATCCTTTGTGCATACTCATCATCATTCATGGTGGCTTCAGGAGGCATAACTTTTTGCTTTTTCTTCTTTGGCTCTTCCTCCAAAATACCTTTACCCTTGTCCTGGGGATCAATCTTGGGTAAATCTTGAGCAGCAGTAGTAGTTGGTTCTCTGATTGTAACAGGTGGTAAAGGCTTTGATTTTTCTTTGACAATTTCTGGTTCAGCAGTTGGTGGTATTTCCATTTCTATTTCTTCATCCACATTTTCAGAACTTGAAACTGCCTCACCCTGCCTGTCCTCACGTTTATTCCCTTTCTCTCCTTTATTTGTCCATACCTTCTCCCCCTTTTTGAAAGCAGTTTGAGCAGAGTCATGTTCATCTCCTTCTACCATTACATATGCCTTCCCTTCTTTCAGAACCTTGATTACAATCAACTCCAATTGAGAAACCCTCTGCTCCAAACTAGCTATCCTCTCATCCTTCTCCTTATTCCTCCTCCTCTCCAACCTGAACTTCTCCCAAACATAATCAATCATTTTCGTCAATTCCAGGTTATTTCTAGCCTCATCACCTTCAGAATGTGACTTCCTTGGTGAATCATTGACATTGGTATCAAAATCTGTATTATACCTAGTATAATCATCAGATTCCCCTTGATTCTTGGTACTGGGACCACCAAAATCATCTACATGAGTAGAATCATGTTCTGGTGTTGCCTCTGATTGGGTCTTATTAATGTTACTTCTGTCCTGTTCTGCCAGTGGGCTAGAAACAGTAGAAGCAGCCCTTTCTGAATGGTCTCCCCTCTCCTCATGGACCACATGCTGTTCCTGACCCTTGTCAGTTGGCTGAGGTATCAGAGCAGCATGAGCCTCAGATGCCTGGTTTGTAGCCTTTTTGGCTTTTCTAATGTATGTGGCTGTGATATGGGGTCTTGGTGTTGCATTGTTACCCCCAGTTGCTGTGGGTTGAGGAGGAAAGGGTTGTTCCATCCTCTCAGCAACTGGTTCAGCTTCTGTTGGTTGTACGGATGCTGTGGTGGAGGGTGCAAGAAGCATTGTTGGAAACAATGCTGTTACCCTCCCAGAAAACAAAACTCCTTTTATAGCTGTATTCCTCTTCATGTTTGTAAAAACTTTAGATTTGAAAGAGGAAATACCTATAATCTTATCCAAAGCAGGCAACTCAGGGATTTGTTCATTTAAACAGAGTTGCACAAACCTTGGATACATTAAAAATTTCAGTTTAGGTTGATTTATGTTTCTTAGCATACCAGCAAAAATAAAGTTAGAAAAATTAAAGATTTGACCAGTAGCTAAGCATACCAATGCATATGCTACATTACTGCTGAATTGTTCAAAAGATGAACGTTTTGATGATAAACAGTGCAGTAATGTATGAATTAAAAATCGCCATTGGTATGAAAACATTGTTTTCTGAAAAACATATCCACCTAAGTTGCCCTCATATCCTATTCGTTGTAAAGTAGAGTATAAAACTTCATCAGAGATTGAAGTTATACCTTCTTCATCCTGAAGATGAAGAGAAGAGCGAATGGAGGCTTCAGTAATCACCACTTGGTGCCCAGCAACGGTAGAAACAATTTTTGGAACACCTGGTTCATCCTCAATCTTAGCGTTAACCCAGAACTCATTGATATGATCATGTGAAATTCTGGGTGCTACAGTGATCGCATGGTGAATCGTAGAGTTACGCAGAAAATCGATGATTTCAATGTAATCATTGGCGATGGTAGGTTTTACCAGATAGGTGATCATGTTATGATCTTTGCCCAGTGCAAGTTGAGACTCGGTTGATGATGAAGAAGCCATGATGAATTTGAGTAAGGTTTTGTGAAAGCAGTGTTTATGAAAGCGTAAAGAATATGAACAAGTGTGGGGAGTATTTATACTGCTATTGTTAATGACCTAATTTTGAAGCAAAATTCCCAATTTTAACACTAACAGTGGAAACTATTTTGATATGAAAATAATACTAACAGTGATAACTAGTTTGGAAATAACTCCTGACCAAAGGAATTAAAACTCAAACCTAGTGACTATGTTAGTATTACTAACAGTGATAACATTTTTTTTTTTTTTTTTTTTTTTTTTTTTTTTTTTAATTTCATAGATAATAGTGTAAATGTGACTCCTGAGTAGTATAAGCAGTGGTAGCGGTGATACTAACAGTGGTAAAAGTTACACTTACAGTGTTAGTAAACATTTACACTTGGATAGTATAACAGTGGTAACTGATATACTAACAGTGGTAAAGATTACACTAACAGTGATAGAGAACAGTGACAATAATTAGTATAAACAGTGGTAACTGTCATACTACCAGTGGTAACAAATTCACTGACAGTGGAATGTCCTCCACTAACAGTAATAACCTACAAAGTTAGTTCAAAATACTAACACAAATAAAAGAAACAGTGGAAACTAAACATGATACATATACAGTGGTAATTGAATAAGAACAGTGATAATTTTGTAAGAAAACAGTGGTATTTATCATTGTTTAGACTCAATTACACCTACCAGCATCTAATCCTTAAACATAGTAGAGATGGTTTTCAGAAATGGAGATGAACAAACTCTTTAAGAAGAGTTAATCATACCAATACATGAAATCAAAAATGTAAATCTGCCCACATCAAAGGCTTTGGTGAACAGATCTGCAAGTTGATTATCAGTATGGACTTTTATAATCTGAATAAGTCGTTTTTCATTACAATCCCTAATAAAGTGATACCTTATCTCTATATGTTTAGTTTTAGAATGTTTAACAGGATTATTGATGATGCTGATAGCAGAAGTATTATCAATAAAAATAGGAGTGTTTAAGAAAGTGAAACCATAATCAAGCATCTGATTCTGAATCCATAGAACTTGAGCACAGCAACTTGCAGCAGCTACATACTCAGCCTCAGCAGTTGATGTTGATACAGTTGTCTGTTTCTTACATTGCCAAGAAATTAATCTCTCTCCTAGAAATTGACAACCTCCTGATGTTGACTTCCTATCCAAGCTAGCTCCCCCATAATCACTATCTGAGTATGCTTTTAAATCAAAAGAAGATTCTTTAGGATACCAAAGACCTAGATCAGGTTGTCCCTTTAGGTATCTAAATATTCTCTTGACAGCATGCAGATGGGATTGCTTTGGACAAGTTTGAAATCTGGCACAGATACAAACAGCAAACATGATATCTGGCCTGGAAGAAGTTAGATACATCAATGATCCTATCATTGATCTGTATAGATGTATATCAATTTCCTCCCCCTCAGGATCTGCAGATAGTGGCTTATGAGTCTCCATTGGAGTGCTGGCCACTTTTGCTTCAGAGTATCCAAATTTGATGAGAATATCTTTGACATATTTATTCTGGTTGATGAAGATACCATCTGAAGTCTGCTTGACTTGAAGTCCCAAAAAGAAAGTGAGTTCACCCATTGAACTCATCTGAAACTTCTGATGCATTAGCTTCTCAAATCCTTTACACAGATCAGCATTGGTAGAGCCAAAAATGATGTCATCAACATAGACTTGGACCAATAAAATGTCATTCTGATCTCTTTTGGAGAACAGTGTCTTGTCTATAGTTCCCCTCTTAAATCCATTATCTATTAGATACACTGATAGAGTCTCATACCAAGCTCTAGGTGCTTGATGTAGACCATACAGTGCCTTATCTAATCTGCACACTCTGTCTGGATATTCAGGATCTTCAAAGCCAGGGGGTTGACACACATATACCTCATCATCAATCTTTCCATACAGAAAAGCACCCTTTACATCCATTTGATACACTGTGAATCCTTTGAATGATGTATATGCAAGGAACAATCTGATGGCTTCTATTCTTGCAACAGGAGCAAAGACATCATCATAATCAATGCCTTCTTCCTGTGTATACCCTTGTGCCACCAGTCTTGCCTTGTTCTTTATCACAATTCCTCTTTCATCCTTCTTGTTTTTGAAGATCCACTTGGTGCCTATTGCCTTTTTACCCTTTGGCAGATCCACAAGTGTCCACACATTCTGAATCTTGAACTGTAGCAACTCTTCTTGCATTGCTTCAATCCAGCTGGGATATTTAAGAGCTTCTACTGCCTTTTTAGGTTCTACCTGAGATAGAAAACATACATATAGGGATGTATGTATTTCTTCTTGATTGACAGTAGTCTGCTGTCTAGTTTGCACAGCAGAATTAATATCCCCAATCACCAGTTCCAGAGGATGATCCTTAAGAACATGATAGTTAGATGTTGAGGACTCTGGAATGGTTTCCTCCAAGTTGGTAAAATTCCCTTCCTGCTCTGGACTGTCACAGGATGGTGTATCAACTTGTTCTTCTGACTCAACACTCTGAGTAAACACTTCTGGTGGATCAGGAGAAAGAACCTCTTGAGTATCAGGAGTCCAGTTAGGAAAAACAATGTATTCCATTGATTCTGAATTCCTTGATGCAGAAACTCCTGAGACGCCTAGGTCTTTTTCTACTTCCTCATCTGCTGTCCCTGTTGTGGTACCTGAAGTTGTACCTGGACTAGAATTTGCAATTGTATATCTAAAAGCAGAGTTAAGAGAATCAATATCAAACAAAGTCTTTGAACCTTTCCCATCAGGATTAATGGTATTCTCATTAAAAGTGATGTTCAAGGTTTCTTCTATAATCCTAGTCTTTTGATTGAATACTCTATATGCCTTACTTTGATTAGAATACCCTACAAATACACCTTCATCTACTTTGCTTTCAAACTTTCCTAGGTGATCTTTGGTATTCAGAATGGTGCATGGACAACCAAATGCTTTTAAGAAACTAATCAGTGGTTTCTTTTTGAACAAAAGCTCATATGGAGTTTGGAAGTAGGGCTTAACTATGGACACTCTATTCTGAACATAGCAAGCTGTGCTAACTGCTTCTGCCCAAAAGGACATAGGAAGCTTTGCATCAGCCAACATAGTTCTAGCAGCCTCAATTAAAGTCCTATTCCTTCTTTCAGCTACTCCATTTTGTTGAGGAGTCCTAGGAGCACTAAATTCTCTCTTAATGCCTTTTTCATTACAGAATTTATCCATCTCATGATTTTTAAATTCTGTTCCATTATCACACCTTATGATTTTAACCTTTTTATCCAATTGATTTTCAATCTTAGTTATAAATGATCTAAGTATTTCACCTGTCTCATCTTTAGTTCTGAGAAAGAAAACCCATGTAAACCTGGTATAGTCATCAATTATAACAAGGCAATAAGACCTTTTTCCCATACTACAGATACTTGTTGGACCAAACAAATCCATATGCAACAAGTATAGAGGAGTGGTGTTTGTATTCAGAGATTTGGTCTTAAAAGAAGTTTTGTGTTGCTTTCCTTTGAGGCAAGAAACACAATGATCATCACATGAATATACCTTCTCAGGTAAACCCCTAACAAGCTTGTTTTTGACAAGTTTATTAATGGTTTTATAATTTATGTGACACATCCTTCTATGCCACAAAGTGGATTCATTCAGATTAGCTTTTGAAATTAGACAGTTTAAATCAGATTGAGGTGCCATATTTGCTAGGTCACACTTATATACATTATCTTGCCTAGGAATTCTCATTAAAATCATATTTTATGGTATTTTGAATTCTTTTGACAAAATAAGACATTCAGTGTCAGTAAAATGAACTGGGTTCTTTTTATCTGTGATTTGACTCACACTTAGCAAATTGTATCTCAACTGTTCCACATAGTATACATTTTCAAAACTTAGCTTATCACTCTGAATAGTTCCTTTTCCTGTTATCTGTCCTCCTTTGGGATTGCTCCCAAATGCTACATGTCCTCCATTGAATGATTTGAAGTTTTGTAGCTGTTCCTTACTTCCAGTCATGTGTCTTGAGCATCCACTATCAATATGCCATAAGCTTTTTGGCTTGCCCTGCACATAAACAAACACAGAGAAAAATTAATTTCTCTTGGGAACCCAAACCAATTTGGCTTTGGGCTTCTCATATGTATCAAATAACTCAACTTTCTTGAAGATCATTGATTTTGATACATTGTTGGATTTTGAACCTTTAGGTAAATTAGATGCAATAGGTGTCCAAATCCAACTACTTTTAGACTTTACAGTGGTTTTTGGTCTAACAGTGTTAATTGAGAGACCATTGTTATAATGCCTAACAGTGTTAAATTTGTTATAACTGTTATTATGTCTAGCAGTGGTAAAATAATTAACACTGTTAGTATTCCTAACAGTGCTATTTACTCTACCAGTGGAAACAGTTGAATTAACTGCTCTAACAGTGTTAACAGATTTACCACTGTTTACTTTATACTGTTTTTTCACTGTTTTAGTCTTATTTTTGTAGGCTAAATTTATAGCTTTTGTGCCTGCAGTGGAAATCTTTGCAGCATTCATAGCTTGATTTGCCTTTTTATTCATCTTTCTTGCATCAGTTTTATGATTAACTTTGGATTTAAAAGTTTGTTTGTTAATCATATTAGCTGCTGTCCATGGTTGTTTTTCAATTTTTGGAAAGACTTTTGTATTATGAAAACAATCCTTTTGAAGATGATTCTTCTTTCCACATATAAGACATAACTTTTCTTTTATCACAGTTATATTCTTTCCCAGTTTTTGAGTAATCATTTGATTCCAGTTTCTTTGATTGCCTCTGGGAACATGTTTTTGAGATTTCTGTGATTCAGAGAAGTTATTCTTACATTTACATTTATCACAGTTGTTTAAGACAGATAATCTGTATGCAGATACAGAAGTGTTCACATCCTTTTTATCTGTTCTTTGAAGTTTATTAGGTGTGATACTCACATGTTCTATCTTATGTTTAGCCTTCTCCTCAAACAGTTTCTTACCCTCTTCTAGTTTATCAACCTTAAGTTTTGAAACTAGATCAGTAACATTATCTAAGTTTTCTCTTGTGGATTTAAGTGAGTTATTGGACACAATATTCTCAGTTTTAGAGACATCATTATCCTCATCATCTTCTTCTGTCCAATCTCTTATTTCAACATTATCAAAGTTCACATCTTCTTGTAAACTTTTAACAGGGTCAGCCTCTTTAACATCAGCATTCATTCCTTTCTTAAGTGAAATAATATTAATATCAGTTTTTGCAGGAAAATAGTTGTTGTTATATGGAGGTGGTACATTGTTGTAGCCCAACCCAGTTTTAAGTTTATCATGAATCTGTGAATTGATAAGTTGAGTAACATTTTTAGATGCATTTTCAAGATTACTAATAGTTAACTTAATGCTATCTCTTTCACATGTTACTTCAGACAGTTTTAAAGTTAGATCTTCAATTCTTGTCTTAAGATTATCTTTCTCCCACCTAGCATACTCAATATCATACTTAAACTGTGTTGCATTCTCTTCATATTTCTGAATCTGTTTTTCAAGATTTTCTATTACAGAGATTGTGTGTCTACTTTTGATTTCACACTGCTTAAGTTCATCACACACTTTCTGATTATGATCTCTATAATGTTTCACAGTTTGTTTACACACAGTTGAGCACAATTTTATTTGTACCTCATAGGGAATCTCAGACTGCTTGTCTGATTCAGCAATAGCCATGAAGCATTGATTCTTTGCTTCATGCTCTTCTTGATCACTCCAGTCCCACTCACATCCATCAACAGATACCAATGCATTAGATGTAGTATCTTGGATAGGAACATTCTTAGTCTGACCCAGACTTCCTCCACTTCTTTGCACATACCCTCTTTCATTCTGATCAACCTTTGGGCTTCTGCAATCCCTTGCAAAGTGTCCCATCTTGTGGCAATTGTAGCATTCAACTTTGCTCTTATCAACCCAACTAGCATCACTCCTCTTCTGTGCAAAGTTATTCCTTCCAGTTCTTTGCATAAATCTTTTAGCTCTCTGAGTGATTAGAGCAATCTGCAGCTTGATATCCATCTCTTCTAGATCATCTCCTTCAATTTGATCTAAATCTTCATTAGTAAGTGAAGAATTCACATTACTAGCAAAGAAAGATTCTAGAATGTGATCATTAGAATAGCTAGAAGATGACCCACTTCCTCTAGACCCATATGATGACCCATTCTGACTTGGTTCAACTTTTGATCCAGACCCTGCTAAAAATGCAGTATTGTTGCTATCACTTCCAGATCCCATCTTCTTGCTCTCCACTTCAGATTCAAAGTTCCTCAGATCATTGTAGATATCTTCCAGTTCCAATGCTTCCAGATCTTTACTTTGTCTTAGTCCAACAGTGTAGATAGTCCATTCATCACCCAATGACCTCAAAAACTTTCTGTTCAAATCATCTCTGTCAATTTTAACTTGATGATTTTCCAGATCTCCTACTAATTTAGAAAATCTGTCAAAGATTTGTGTCAAGGTTTCTGTCTTGGCAGATTTAAAATTTTCATACTGTTGTTTAAGCAGAGATCTTTTGTTCTTCTTGGTGTTATCATTACCACCAAATCTTCTTTCAATTGCTTCCATCAGAACTTTAGCATCTAAACATGCCTCAAATCTTCTCTGATATTCATTAGGAATAGATAATAATAGAGTACTTAAAGCTTTGTACTCTATAGATCTGACTTTTCTCTCTGCTTCAGATGTGGGTGGTGATCTTGCTTGAGCAACACCATCACTATTTAATGTCACTGGAGGACCATTAACAACTACTTCCCACATCTGATAATCTGTAAGTAGCATATATTGTCTGATTCTGTTTTTCCACAGATCAAACTCATCAGGTCTAAGCATGGGGATCTTTGTGACTTGAATTCCTTCATTGTTTTCTAACATAGTTGAAACTTACTATATCTTCCTGTATTCAAAACTTAAACACTGCTCTGATACCACTTGTCTGACCAAGATCAATCTAACAAATTTATTAGATTAAAACAGTTTTGAATAATTACTAAGAAGTTTGCGGAATAACACTTAGTAATGTAATGAAGATAAACAATAAGAACAATATAACAGAATTATTATCAAACGCTTCAATCTTGTTAATTTTATAAGACGAATACACTGATTTGTATTAGGGTTACAAGAACCTTGAAGCGGCGTACTTAATCTTCCTATTCCTTCTAGGTTAGGATCTCTATTTATATTACATAGAGTCCTAAAACAAACTCCTATATATATGGAAACTATTACATTCCATATTTATTCAAATTCTATCTACCCGCCTGTTTTATACATAAACAGTGGTAACTACAATATTTACATAAACAGTGTTAACCACTCTAACAGTGTTAACACTTGTATGTTTTACTCAACTAGTATACCAACAGTGGTAACTAGACTAACAGTGTTTAACTATTACAAATAAGCTTAACAGTGGTAACACTTCAACAGTGGGAACCTCTACCAGTAGTAATCATCACAAACAGTTGTAACTCTTGTCTTCAATTCAATCTTCACCAACAGTTGTAATCACAACCCTAGCAGTGGTAACTTCTGAGAACTTGAACTAACAGTGGTAACCATATCTAACAGTTGTAACCATATCACTAGCAGTGGTAACCTCTGAAGACTTGAACTAACAGTTGTAACTTCTGAAAACAGTGGTAACCATTAACACTAACAGTGTTAATGCCTTGTGCATTTCTTCTTCAACAGTTGTAATAATTTCTAATTCCCAACACTTGACCTTCTAGACATCTGACTACTTGCACGATGTATTGGTAGGCATTCTCATACTCATCTTTGAGCAACTAAGAAATCTCTTAATCTGTGTCTGATCTTTCGTGATGATCATTATATGATGTATGACAATGCGTCTTAATTCTTATGTGTCAGCTTGCCATGCTTCTATTAACTTGAGTCTGTATATGACAAACATTTGGGGAATTATGCTGTCTGTTTCCTTTGTTGTACGTTTGTACAGACCTAGTCTCAGTCAGTATACTTTCATAAACAAAGCAAACAAAAGTCAAAAGTACTTTCAAATCTTATAAAATCAAAGATTACTTACGAGGTCGCCAAATGGTTTGACCAAGTCTGGTTTTGCTTTCACCTGAATCAAGTTTATGTCGCTTTGTTGTACGTATGTACAGACATGTCACCGCTGGCTTGATTCTTAAAAATGTTGAATTCAAATGCTTTCTCTAACTAATCGAAGTCTTGGGCATGACTTGATACTAGGGGTATATCTATGTGGGATTCATAGAGACTTATTCACTCTAACAATAACTGTTAAGCTTGAAGTTTGAGTATGTTATATGTTTAAGTGGAAAAACAATACCTATAATCGTCTTGTTCCTGATTGTCTCTTTGGCTAGTTAACTCTACGTGCTAAATTTAAATTTGGACAAATATATTGATAATCAAAATAACACTTACTATTTCCTAATATATGCATGATATCCTGATATGATCCTTAAGCAGACATATTACAATCTTATCCCTGTTTTATTTTTCTTTTTGGTATTCTTTACTTTCAAATTATAAAGAAAAATTACAAAAATATTTTATTCCTATGTTGTTTTATTCAATATCACATATCTTGTTAAAGTCAAATATTGAAGATATAAAAGATGTTGGTTATTCTCCAAAGACTGTGAAGATAAATTCTATTGGAGAAGCTGCTAAAGATTGAGAGATGGTCATATAGTTTGAAGATCTTATTGTATGAAAAAGTGTGTTAGTCACATGACTCTAGACATCAAAATTCTGAAGACCATGCTATCTCAATGGGGGAGTGTCTAATTATTGAAGACATAGAGGAGTTTGATTGAAGACTTAACTGAAGATTATTTTTGAAGACCTAGCTGCAGACATGGGGGAGTTTGTTGGTACATTTAGTGTGTCTGTCACTTGGTCTAGAGTTTGAATTGTAATTAGTTAGTCAAATTCTGATATATCCAGCGACATTGACAATATCGCTATAGCGATATTGGCAATATCGCCTAGGCGATATCAATATCGCCTAGCTGATTAGATGATAGTATAAATACCTAATTAGGGTTTCGGTTTTGTCGCTGCTGTTGTTGAAATACGAAATTAAGCAGCCTGTGGTATTCTCTCGGGTCATTCATCTGTAATTCACATCTGATTTGTGTTGATTAATATAATTATATGTGATTACTTGTGTTGAGTTTAATTCTAAACGTACTTTGATTTTGCTATTGTATTCCGCGCTCTAGCATTTGATATTGATTCATTGTGAAAAAAGGTCTGTCCCTTTAACGGTCCTACAAACATGACTAACAAAAGTGGGAGGGATGTCATCCCAATAGTACTATTCGCATATTCGGTGGATAGCGTCATCTAGCTAATTGTTACAGTTTGTAGTCATGAGGACTTCTATGCACTACAACTAGTTTAACATAGGATCGCACAAGGATTAGTTGTTAGGTTTTCAATCATCGCATGAAAACAGTTTGTATGTAAACCGTACATATGTTTTTCACCCCAAATTTAGAAAGCAGTAAAAAGCAGTAAAATAGGGGCCGTTAACTCACCTAGTGAGCTATGTGAGTGCTAGCGTTTTATAAAGAGTGTTTTGCCCAAAATAGCCTCCTAGGTCCCTAAACGCATGAGGTTGTTTGTGTAAGTAGATAGCTAACCGCGTATCTAGGTTTGTAGAAGTAGATGGCTACCCGCACATCTAGGTTTGTATAGATAGCTACCCGCATATCTATGTTTGTTCAAATAGCTGGCTATCCACATATCTACGCTAGTTGTTCACTCGACTAGTAAGTTGAAAAAGTATTTCGTTTTCAAAAAGTGTACGACCCGTTGTTGATAGATTTTATATGTACGTGTATGTTTCTCGATGGTACCGTGAGTTCGTTTTTATATACTTATACTCTTTGTTGCATTCAAAACGTAACTTTTAAACTATTCAAATCGTTTTCATTTTAGCTTTTCCCTCCAAAATTTGTTCCGAAAATAGCTCGAGTAAAAATAATTTTTTCTCAAACTAAAGTTACTCGATGGGAAGCTTAAGTTTGAATTTTGGTAATCGATAAATTTTTTTTTTTTTTAAAATCAGAAATAAGGGTTACCCGTCCGGGTAAGGCTTCAGTAAACTGGGTAACATGTCACCCGTCCAGGTGACTAGTGGACAGAACTCCAGGTCCTTTAATTCACCCGTTCGAGTGAAGTCTCACCCATCCGGGTAAGGTCAAATTTGGCCTGTTTTCCCTGTTTTTGACAAAATGACTTCAAATCCAACTTTTGACATTTCAAACCAACTCTTTAGCATTTTAACTACATGTAACATATTTCTAGTCCAAAATGTGACATTTTAGGTTTTCGATTCTCGTTTTAAAACACTCGTTTCGTTACTCATTTCAAAAGTCATTTCCCACTCTTTTACCGACTTGTTTGGCATTTGAACTCAAATCTTGTTTTAACACTTTCAAATAATCTCTTTATACATATGTCCTTAACATTATGTGTTTAACCAACCCTTTTATCATTCTTACTACATTTCCATGGCAAGACATCTAAAACGTCTCATAAGGTGTGTACATTACCAAATCATACTCTTTTGGTATCCATTTTAACACAAGCTTGTTCTTGATTATTTTAAGCATGTTTTAGTTTGTTTTGAAGGCATAGTCTTATAAACCAATGTTTTAACACACATTTAGTTGATTTTAATACAAGAGTGAATATCTAGCATGAAGGATATCAAAATGTAGGAAATGACAAGATCAAAAGGAAGAGTTTCCTTACAATGCTTTTGAAACCCAAAACTCCTAGCTTTCCTTTGAATGAGGTGATTCTCAAGATTATGAGATCACAAGAACCCAATGGTGAACTAGAGCTTAAAAGATGGTGAAAATGATGTATAAAGGTGGTGGTTCATGGTGGTTTGTGGTGGTTTGTGGTGGTTGTATGGTGGTTCTAGGGTGGTTTGATGGTGGTTGTTCTTGAGTAAATGGTGGAGGTGATGAAGGGTGATGAAGAAGGTGGTGGAAAGTTGAGAGAGAAAAGGGAGAGAATGCAGATTTGAAGAGTGAAGAGTGTGTGTTTGTGTTGCTCTTGCAAATAAAGATTTCTTAAATGGGAAGCAAGTGGTGGTTTGATGGGAGGTGCCTAGTCAATCAACTAAGCAAGTAGGAGAAGTACTCAAGTGTATTGCAAGTGGCGTTGGAGATCAAGCAAGTAAGTAAGCATGTGATTTAGTAAGCAAGTAAGCAAGGAGGTGAATGCGTGGATGAGAATTGAGTTGAGAAAGGGGGGAGACGTATGAAGAAGGAAGGGGAGAAGAAAGAAAATATGGCCTCTTGACTTTGGTGACATGCTAGCTTGCTAGCTTGGAATTAATTTCCAAACTTTAAGCTACTTAATGGTTTAGCTATGTGTCTAGTTGCTTAAATAGTGTTTAATTAGGTGTTAGCAAGGTTAATTAGGGAGATTAAAGGAGGTTGGAACATGGTTAGTAAATTCCAAATCATTCGTAAATTTTTGGTGTTTCGTTTAGTGAATCTCGTATTACCTTTCTTCGTTGTGTTTAATTTGAATCCTATAAGCTTGATCTAAATCTTTTGAAAGATTATGTCATAAGCCCTATCATGATAATATAAGTAAATAACTACTATTAAATAGTTTTATGTTATTTAGGAAATGTTTATCACCAATGTTCGTGTTTGTCGGAATCATCCGATTTATATTGTGCAACTTCAATAATTACGCAAACGTAATGCATCAAGCATTAAAGTAGTGTGCATCAAAATGTGCAAAGTGGGCGTGTGCTAGACTTATCTCAGTTTAAATCAAGTTTGATTTCATTAAAGGGGAATTAGCGTAAGAATGCATGATTTTAGGGTGTACGGAATGTACCGATTTTGTGGGTTGTCACAATCAACTTCTTCTGTCTGATCGATTACAATTGCCTTTCCTTTACCAGTTGAAATTTCTGAACTTGGAATACTGGATCTAGGTGCAAAGTCATTATCTTCACCATCATCCAGTATCACATATTCCAACCTTGAAGGTTCCTCGGAAGTGCCAGTATCACTTTGGAGAGGAACATTGAAGGTTTTGAAGACAGCATTGTATTTGAATAACCACTCGGGACCGGTTTGAACTGCTGGTGTGTAAGAGGTGACTTGTATATTGAATACAATCTCCACTCGACCAGAAATCTTATTAAAGACTCGTTTGTTTGGTGAACCAGAATCATAACCCAGGAAGAATCCTTCGTCAGCCCTTTCACCAAATTTTGGTTGATTCCTTGTTTTAAGTAAAGTACAAGGAACTCCAAAAGGTTCAAACCTTGTTAAATTTGGTTTCCGACCGTGTAAAAGCTCATAACATGTTTCCTTAAGTCTTTTAACCGTTAGAACCCTATTCAGCACGAGACAGACTGTATTCACTGCTTCACCCCAGAAAATGACGTGAAGCTTTGAATCAGCCAGCATGGTCCTTGCTGCTTCAATGAGTGTCATGTTCTTCCATTCTGCAACTCCATTCTGTTGTGGCTCGTAAGGTGCACTAAACTGATGTTGAATTCCCTTGCTTAGACAGTAGACGTTCAGCACTGCGTTCTTGAACTTTGAACCATTGTCGCTACGGATTTTCTTGACTCCTCGACCATATTGATGTTGGACTTGAGTAAAGAATGTCATCAGCATCTGTGATGTCTCATCCTTAGAACTCAAGAAGAACACCCATGAGAATCTCGAGAAATCGTCGGTAATAACTAGACAGTAGTGTTTCCCGCCTATACTCCTGGCATTCACTGGATCGAATAAGTCCAAGTGAAGGAGTTCAAAGGTTATGGCAATGGAGTTCTGAGTCTTTGACTTGTGAGGTTTCTTGTGCTATTTCCCCTTTTGACACGGCACGCATTTGTCCTCTAGCCCGAAACTCTGTACTGGGACACCCTGCACTAATTCATTCCGGACTATATAGTTCATTTTCCGGAAGTGCAGATGTGCCATCCTCCTATGCCATAAATGAGATTTTGTCTTCGAAGCTTTGGACAATAGACATGTCGACGCCAATGAAGACTCATCAACACTCATGTCCATCACATAAGTGTCATTCCTTCGTGGTGCCCTCATGACTATCCATTCCTCTAGGATGACAAACCCCGGTTTCAGGATGAGTGCCTCTCTATCTGCGAAATGAACAATGTTGGTGCACATTTTGTGACAACAGCTTTGTTGAGACCTGTTTTGTGACAACAGATCTAGCTTGTAATAGGGCTCTTTAGCTTGTAATAGGTCTAGTGTTAATTGTAATCGAGTTTGTACATTGGTTTTGAATTGTAAATGAAAAAGTTTGGTTGGAAAACATTTTAGAGTGAAAAATCAAAAAGCTGAAAAATGTTGACCAAGGTTGACCGCGAACCGAGTCAGTTCGCAGGACAAATTTGGACTGCGAACCGAGTCAGTTCGCTGGGCCATAATGGGCTGCGAACCGAGTCAGTTCGCAGAAGCCCATAACCCGCGAACTGAGACGGTTATAAATACAAATTAGGGTTTAAACCTAAATAACTTTTGCCATTAACCTGATACGAATTACCTGAGTTTTCCAGAACGTTTATACATTCTAAAGGCTAGGTGTTGATCGTTTAACATTCGTTAATAGTCAATACAAAGCAATTAGATACCCGATTCACTATAATTGTGAAACAAATCGTTATAGATCCTATAACTAAGTATTGAGGGATTCCGCACCTTAATACGTTAGATAACCTCGTTATCGATCCGAATACGTACGTACTTACAAGCTTCTAGTTTGTAATAGTTAGGTTTAGAAGTCATTTTGTTAATCATTGTAATCGTTAACTTAAGTTTTGTCTGTGTATTTTGTAGGTTCGTACGAACCTATAACGTACGAACTTATAGGTTCGTACGAACTTAGAATAGGTACGAACTTAGTAAGTTCGTACGAACTTAGAAAGTGCCTAGGTTCGTACGAACTTAGCTGCCTATAAATACACAAGTCCGAAAAGTGGTTTTTAAGGGTTTAGGAACTGGGTTTTTGTGGCTAAGTTCGAATACTCTGTGTAACTTCGAATGTAACCTCGTTTACATTCAATAAAAGTGATATTTATACTCGTTTGTTATCGTTTATGTTTATGTGAGGATTCCGCACTCTTATAAACAAGCTTACCCCGTAGATCCGAGCCCTAAGGGGACTTACAAACAAGATGTCCCTTATCACAAATCTGAGAAACAATCATAAGATTGTGTTTAAGCTCCTCAACATAGTTTACTTGCTCTAGTGTTATCTTTCCATTAGTGACATTTCCTGAACCAGTGATTTGCCCTCCCTTAGCTCCAGCAAAATTTACATGCCCCCTTTCTTTTCCACGAAATCCACCATGATCTGCCTTTCCCCTGTCATGTGCCTGGAGCAACCGCTATCTACGTACCACCAATTAATGGCACATCTAGTCAACTCCTCAAGAAATAAACATTAGTTATCCAGGGGGACCCAAGCCATGACGGTCTTGGTTCGGCCATTCTCCACAAATGTGAACTCCTTCAAATACCCATCTCTCTTATCTTAAGACTTGGATAATGAAGCAGTCACATGTGGTGGTGAATGGTGGGTCTTTCCCCTAGGCCTTCTCTCAGGAGACTTTTGAAATAATCTCTATTTGACTGGCCTTGGGTTAGATGTAGATCTAACCTCAGTTGAATATCTATAATGTGAATTGTGATAATTCCTATTAGTATTATCCTGATTAGAAACGTTTCGTGTGGGGGTCTGAAAATGTTATGGAGTTTTCGACCTGATAGATTTTCCAGTAGAGCTACCTGTGACAGGAGTAGTGCTCCATGGACTATCATCCATCGAGAACTGCACTGGTTGGAAATGGGGTTGAGATCTTTGAAATTTGGGCGTTTGCTTATGACCTACTCTATTTCTAACCACATTTTCAACACTTTCCTTAATTTTAAGTTCATTTCGGAAAACGCTTGCCATTTTCTGATTTACACTAGTTATCTCAGGCGTTTTAATTATTTTTTCCTGAGAACTACTAGTTTTAACAGTTGATTGGTCTTTCTTCACCTGTTTTGGTTTGACTCCTGTACTTTTGTTTGGACAAACACTTGCCACATGTCCCTTTTGATGGCACAAGAAGCACGAACGTTTTACCAAAGTTTTCTTAAAAGCGTTGGTATCGGTTTGGTTTTTCAAGTTAGTTGAAGTCAGTGAGTGTGACACCCGACACTTTAGGGTAATGATTACCTTAAACTAGAACTCTAATTTCGTGTATTTAGTTCTTTATTAGGCTAAGTACTTGTGATTAATTGCAACTATTTGTATATATGTGTATATACACTTACGTAATTGTTTGAATTACACCTTCGTAATTATTCGTAATTTCGCGAAACAACCAGACGTGGTCCGACTATTTGTACGACGTTGGTGAAAACTATTAATAGTGTCGCACCCCCAAGACGCGTGGCAGCGGAAGGTATGGGGTGTCATGGGGGCGGCGACCAAATCAAATATCACAACACAAGAGTTACAACAAACGACCTCTATATGAGACGTTTTCAAAAATCTTTACATTACAAACTTAAAAGTGTTTACATAAAAGCTAGGAGTTCGCATCCGATTCGTAGAATCACATAACTATTATTACAAAATATAGTAAATGCAATCTAATTCCTTGGTTGTTTCAAAATATGCGACTCGAGCTATTGCTTCCAAAGCATCCTACTGCGGCTGGTCACCTGAGAATACATACTAAAAGAGTCAACATAAAGTTGGTGAGCTCATAGGTTTGAAAATAATTGGTATTATATTATATGGAACGTGTGGAACACAAGATTTCCTGTTTGTATCATCCAACAATGATAGTCATGTATTACAAAAATGTAAAAGAGGTGTATATTGTTGCCATGAGCCCATAGTTCGAGCTTAACTGTGGTGTCGGGTCACAATCAAGTGCCACGATCGTGGTGCCTCCCAGCGAGTGCCTAATCCAACACTCGTAAGAACAAATGATAATGCGTCCGTTTGACCAGTTAGCGCGACTAACCCGGACGGGGGAGTCAATCCCAAATAGTACTATTCATTAACATTCACGCTATAACGATACTAACAAACTATGTGTGGGGGACTTTCAGGATTAGTTAAATACTCATGCAACCAATATATCGTGTTTTGTACTTGCGTTCACATAAAATAGCAGTTGTTAAAAGCAGTTGTATGTATTCTCACCCCTGAGTGGAAATAGTGGAAAAAGGGGCTATGAAACTCACTTGAGATTAGCCTGTTACTTAGCAAATAACAAGTAGCAAGCAATTCGTGTTCCCAATTGAAATCTTCTAACGCCCTAGACGTATAAGATTGTGTAAGTAGATGTCTCAAAAGACCATCTATAGTGATTGTATAAGTGGAGGGTTAATGTCCACTTATAAGTTAGTAGTTCACTTAACTAGTATGTCCGTTCTTGTTTACTTATCGAAAGACGTGTACGAAACGTTGGTGAAAGTTGTTAAAACATAACGTTGAATTGAGTGGTAAGTGGGTGAAGCCCACGGGGGTCCGAGGGCAGCGCCCCTGGTGGCGGGGTCCAAGGGGTGGCAACCCCTGGTGGGGTCCAAGGGGCAAGGCCCCTGGCTGGGGTCGATTTAAACTTATATTTCTTTTAGTAAAAATGTTTTGATTTTTGGTCATCAGCGACACAAGGCTTGTGTCGCTAATGTGGTGTTGGCGACACAATTTTAGTGTCGCAGAGGTGACAGTTCAAATGTTATAGCGACACAAGGGTTGTGTCGCAAAATGTGACGGTTCAATGCTATAGCGACACAAGGGTTGTGTCGCAAAATGTGACGGTTCAATGCTATAGCGACACAAGGGTTGTGTCGCAAAATGTGACGGTTCAATGCTATAGCGACACAAGGATAGTGTCGCTAATGACTACTGGGCTTCAGCGACACAAGGACCAAAACAGATCAGTTTTTCCAATTTTATTTCGTAATCTAAATTTTCGAGAAAAAATCCAAGAAAAATATATGTTGTTTCTTATTATGTTAGGTACTTAAAATAATTTTTATAAAATTTTTAGACGAGTTTAAGTATTTATAAAAATTATGGATTCTCTCAAGGGTCAAAAAGTAGCCAATCAGGAGTCATGCAAGGAGATTGAGTTTCTGGGCAAAATGCGTGCGTTTTTGGACAAGGTCATCTGAATGACTATTTTTCTCAACGAAATTTATGAACTTTTGGCGGTGGTTTCAAGTCTTTTAGAGATGTAAATCTCGAGTTATGACTAAAACAATGAGAGACAAATTTCTGTCTTTTTACCCAGCCCGCCTACATGTTTTTGTAAAAATCATTTCAGGTATCAAACGAGCTCCAAAAATTATGAGACCAGTGGCAAATGAAAGATAACTTCTTAAACTTAATTTTAGCCTTTTGAATCGTTTATTTTGGTCAAGTTTTGAGGTAGATATCACCTCCCAAAGTTAGACAAATTTTCTGGCCGGATTGCATGCAAAGTTCTTGCATGTTTAAAGTTATGAAAAACGATTTTTATGTAATCTTTTGGACATATATTAGTTAAGTGAGCACTTTAACATGTTTATAGATGAATTACAAGTATTATAAAAGAGTTATATGTTCTTACAAGATTGAAAAACCGATTGAAATGGAGAGGAAGGTGAGGAAGAGCTTGATTTCTTGACTTTTCTTTGAAATTATGGTGGCGGTTTGTGGTGGTGGAGTGGTGGTTGGTGGTGGTGATGAGGTGGTTGATGGTGGTGGAAAGATGGCAGATTTTTAGAGAGAGAGAGAGAGTTGAGAGTGTAGAGAGAAGGATGAGAGAATTTGGGTTGTGTGTGTGTGAAAATGGAGGGGTTAGGGGGTGTTTTGTGGGGTGGGCTTGGGCCATATTTGGAGTGGGCTCCTTGGATCAGCCCAAGCCGAATTGGGCCTGGCCCAAAAGTGTTTCGGGCTCGTGACTCGTTTTCTTGACTTCGTGTTTCGTTCCCCGATCGTTTAAACGTTAATTTGTGATTTAAAAAGTCGATAATATACGTTGAGCTTTTGTATAAGCTTTTAAATTTGTGAATAATATTCGGGATAAGTAAGTATTCTTAAAATATTAAATTGAGTCACAAAAGTATATTTCGGGTGTCAATCGGGGGTCGGGCTCGGTTTGCGCGTTTTTGTCGCATTTGTTACGTTTTAAACAAAACGTCAAAGTTTTTCGTGTATTAGTATTTGAAATAATAATATAGGGTATATAACCACCATTTTAACTATAAATATGATTACGTTATCTATGGAAAGTTTTCACCAACGTCGTATAAATAGTCGGACCACGTCCGGTTGTTTCGCGTAATTACGAAAAATTACGAAGGTGTAATTCAAACAATTACGTAAGTGTACATACACATATATACAAATAGTTGCAAATAATCACAAGTACTTAGCCTAATACAGAACTAAATACACGAAATTTGAGTTCTAGTTTAAGGTAATCATTACCCTAAAGGGTCGGGTGTCACAAATAGATAACGCAATCATATTTTATAGTTAAAATAGTGGTTATATACCTTATATTATTATTTCAAATAATAATACACGAAAGACTTTGACGTTTTGTTTAAAACGTAACAAACGTGACGGAAACGCGCAAACCGAGCCCGACACCCAAGCAACACCCGAAATATACTTTTGTAACTCAATTTAGTATTTTAAGAATACTTACTTATCCCGAATATTATTCACAAATTAAAAGTATATACAAAAGCTCAACGTAAATTATCAACTTTTTAAATCACAAATTAACGCTTAAACGAACGGGGAACAAAACACGTAGTTGAGAAAACGAGTCACGAGCCCGAAACATCTTTGGGCCAGGCCCAACTCGGCCTAGGCTGGTCCAAGAGGCCACCCCAATTAGGCCCACCCAAATAAGCCCAAGCCCACCCCACAAAAACACCTCCATACACTTCATTTTTCACACACACAACCCACACATTTCTCTCTTCCTTCTCTCTACTCTCTCTACTCTCCCTCTCTCTCTAAAATCTGCCATCAACTACCACCTTCCCACCACCATCAACCACCTCATCACCACCATCAACCACCACTCCACCACCACGAGCCGCCATCACATTTTCAAGAAAAAGTCAAGAATCAAGCTCTTTCCTCACTTTCCTCTCCATTTCGATCGGTTCTTCAAGCTTGTAAGAACATCTAATTCATATATAATACTTGTAGTACATCTATAAACATGTTGAAATGCTCACTTAACAAGGATATGTCCAAAAGATTGCACAAAAATCGTTTTCATAGCTTAAAACATTCAAGAAATTTACATGAATTCCGGCCAGAAACTTTGTCCAACTTTGGGAGGTGATATCTCCCTCAAAACTTAACCAAAATGAACGATTAAAAACGCTAAAACTAAGTTTAAGAAGTTAGCTTTCATTTTCCGCTGGTCTCATAATTTTTCGAGCTCGTTTGATACTCGAAATAATTTTTACAAAATCATGTGGACGGGCTGGGAAAAAGGCAGAAAACTTGTCCCTTATTGTTTTAGTCATAACTCGAGATTTACATGTCCAAACGACTTGAAACCAACGCCAAAACTTCAGAAATTTTGTTAAGAATAATAGTGGTAGATATGACTTTGTCCCAAATGTGCACACATTTTGCCCAAAAACTCAATCTCCTTGCATGTCTCCTGATTGGCCACTTTTTGTCCTCTGTGGAAACTTACAATTTTAATAAATACTTAAACTTGTCTAAAAATTCTGTAAAAATTATTTTAAGTACCTAACATACTAAGGAACAACATATATTTTTCTTGGATTTTTTCTCGAACATTTGAATTACGAAACAAAATCTACAAAACTGATTTTTTTCTGACCCTGTGTCGCAGAAGCCCAGTAGTCATTAGCGACACTAGCATTGTGTCACTATAGCATTGAACCGTCACATTTTGCGACACAACCCTTGTGTCGCTCTATCATTCGAACCGTCACATTTTGCAACACAACCCTTGTGTCGCTATATCACATTTGCGACACAATCCTTGTGTCGCTATAACATTTGAACTGTCACCCTGCGACACTAAAATTGTGTCGCCAAAACCACATTAGCGACACAAGCCTTGCCCCTTGGACCCCACCAGGGGTTGCCACCCCTCGGACCCCGCCACCAGGGGCGCTGCCCCCGGACCCCCGTCATTCGTGGGCTTCACCTACTTCCCACACTAAGCAACATTATGTTTTCACAAACTTTCACCAACGGGTCGTACACGTTTTCGAATAAGCAAACAAGAATGGACATACTAGTTAAGTGAACTACTAGCGTATAGGTAGACATTAACCCTCCACCTACACGATTGGCTTAAGTGGACATTAACCCTCCACTTATACAATCACTATAGATGGTCTTTTGTGACATCTACTTACACAATCTTATACGTCTAGGGCGTTAGAAGATTACTCTTGGGAACACAAATTGCTTGCTGTTATTTGTTAAATAACATACTAATCTCAGGTGAGTTTCATAGCCCCTTTTTCTACTATTTCCACTCAGGGGTGAGAATACATACAATTGCTTTTAACAACTTGTAGGACCGTTAAAGGACAGGCCTTTTCACAATAAATCAATATCAATAGCTTAAGCGCGGAAATCAAAAGCTAAAACAAAGTACGTTAACAATTAAACTCAACACAAGCAATCACAATAATAATATTAATCAAACAAACCAATTGTGATTTACAGATGATTGACTGGAGAAACAACACAGGCTGCACAAATACGTATTTCAGCAACACAACAACTCTGAAACCCTAAACGACTATTTATAGGTGACTAATCAGCCTGTTTAGCGATATTGTAATATCGCATATGCGATATTGTAATATCGCTTAAGCGATATTGGTGATATCGCCTATGCGATATTGTCAATATCGCTAAAGCGATATTGCCAATGTCGCTATTTACAGAATCTAACTAATTAGTTACAACTCGAAACCAAGACCAAGTGACAGACACTCTAGATGCACCAACAAACTCCCCCATGTCTGCAGCTTGGTCTTCAAAAATAATCTTCAGTTAAGTCTTCAATCAAACTCCTCTATGTCTTCAATAATTAGACACTCCCCCATTGAGATAGCATGGTCTTCATAATATTGATGTTCAGATTCATGTGACTGACACACCTTTTGCATACAATAAGATCTTCAAACTATATGACCATCTCTCAATCTTTAGCAGCTTCTCCAATATAATTTATCTTCACAGTCTTTGGAGAATAACCAACATCTTTTATATCTTCAATATTTGACTTTAACAAGATATGTGATATTGAATAAAACAACATAGAACTAAAATATTTTTGTAATTTTCTTTATAGTTTAAAAGAAAAGAATACCAAAAAGAAAATAAATCGGGGATAAGATTGTAATATGTCTGCTTAAGGATCATATCAGGATATCATGCATTTATTAGGAAATAGTAAGTGTTATTTTGATTATCAGTATATTTGTCCAAATTTAAATTTAGCACGCAGAGTTAACTAGCCAAAGAGACAATCAGGAACAAGACGATTAGAGGTATTGTTTTTCCACTTAAACATATAACATACTCAACTTCAAGCTTAGCAATTATTGTGAGAGTGAATAAGTCTTCGTGAATCTCACATAGATATACCCCTAGTATCAAGTCATGCCCAAGACTTCGATTAGTTAGAGAAAGCATTTGAATTCAACATTTTTAAGAATCAAGCCAGCGGTGACAGGTCTGTACATACGTACAACAAAGCGACATACACTTGATTCAGGTGTTTGCAAAACCAAACTTAGTCAAACCATTTGGCGACCTCGTAAGTAATCTTTGATTTTATAAGATTTGAAAGTACATTTGACTTTTGTTTGCTTTGTTTTTGAAAGTATACTGACTGAGACCAGGTCTGTACAAACGTACAACAAAGGAAACAGACAGCATAATTCCCCAAATGTTGTCATATACAAACTCAAGTTAATAGAAGCATGGCAAGCTGACACATAAGAATTAAGACACATTGTCATATATCATATGATGATCAACACAAAAGATCAGACACAGATTAAGAGATTTCTTAGTTGCTCAAAGATGAGTATGATAATGCCTACCAATACATCGTGCAAGTAATCAGATGTCTAAAAGGTCAAGTATAACAGATACGTGATAAACCTACTGATACATCAAACATAAACCTTAAAATTTCCATTTTGTGTACATATCACCTGATGAACTATCATATTCCATTATTTACAGACACAATCCAAAATGTTTTCCATAATTAAGAATCTTGCTGTTCAAATTTCTTATTGAAATAATTACTCCCCCTGAACAGCAAATTCTTTTCTCAATTCTAATTCAAAGGTTATCCCCTAAAACTTAAACTAATTTTAAATATATATATAAGTTTTTTTAATTCAAGAAATTTCGCAACGTTACATTTCTTGGATACTAAAAAGTATAAAGAGTGGTTGTTGCATAAACTAACAAAAAGAACAAATAATGACTAAAAAAAAATTCCAAAATCACATATCAAGTCAAATCAATTCTTTTTAACCACGTTATTCCGTCTCGAAACGTTGATAAACTCAGCCAGTCAATCACAATGCACATCCTTGCAGTCACTAAAAATACAATCTATCAAAAAGCTGACTGCAACACCACAAACAATGAAACATTAGATTTTATGGGACACCCAAGCTTTGATAGGCTTGAGATGTCCATTAGCGTCCATAATCATCACATCAATGAGTTTATGATATTTTAAAAGGTCACTTGATTTCATTGTTGTTTTGTTTGTGGATTTTTGTTTCCACACCTGCTTAACATTGGATGATTTCTGATTAACTACATCAAAATTTCTAACCAGCGGTTGAGAAGATATAATGTTATTAACCTTTGAAATTTTAACATTACTAGATGACTCACGTTGTTTTGATCTCTGAAAGTTTCTATATTTAGGATGACGTGGATCATTTCGTGATGCCCATTTTCTAGCAAGCACTGGACACTGATTAATAAGATGACCCTGCTTCTTACAATAGAAACATGATCGTCTCTCTCGGAAAGTGTGGTCATCACACGACAGTGGTTTCGGTGAAGGAGGTGACTTACAAGGCTTGTTTTCAGGTACATTTGCAGCACATGAACACTTATGTGAACATGAAGGAGTAAATGTATTTGCAGTTGAAGAAATCTTGTTAGAAAATATTTGACCTCTACCTTCGGTAGTAAGTATTAAATTATCTGTCTTGTTGTTATTCTTCTTAACGTTCTTTGTAACCTCGTGAGTTACATCCTCCACATCCACCACCTCTTCAACATTTGTTGAAGGCACAAACAAAATAGGTTCAAATTTAGGCTTAATAAGCTCAGCCTTCTTTTTATTTGAACTTGGAACTTTAAGCAACTCAGGTCGCTTGACATCAACAGCCTTAACAAGATTAGGCTGTGTAACCTTTTCTGCTTTGATAATAACTGGTTTCACAACAGGATTTGTATCCTTCTTGAGAACAGAAGGGACATAATCTTTTATTTCATCCTGTGAGAGACTAGGCTGATTCAAGTTTGAGGGAGGAGGTTGGTTGTGATAACCAATTCCTGCCTTACTATTTGTATCAGTCCTTTGACTTTGCAGGATGTCGGAAAAGACCAGAGTAGATGTTGAAATATTTGCAAGTTTTCGTTTTAAATCAATATTATCAGCTTGAGCAGCAGCAAGATCCTTTTTAAGATGAGCAATTAGTTTTAAGTAGCTATCAATTTCATCTTGTTTGCTGTAGATCATAGCTTTCAACTCTTTCTTTTCTTCAATAAGTGTCTTTTGATTTATTACAAAAACTTTTTCATTATCTTTTAACACTCTGTTCGCTTGAATAAGACTTGTTAGATCTGTATTCAAACGATCATTATCTACTATGTACCTGTTGATTTTACCAGTTAGTTTGATACAAGAATTACAAATAAAAGAATCACAGTCTACCTCATTTTGGACATCCGCCATAAGAGCTACGTTATCCGTAGCAGAAAAATCAGATGGTTCATTGTCCATCAGTAGAGCAGCCTTGGCGACCTCAGTTTCCTTCTCACATTCACGAGCAAAATGACCTAGGTTTTGACATTTATTGCATCTAATCTTTGATTTGTCAAAACCCGTGCTTGTCTTATCAGTAACATCTTCAAGAGATCTCTTTCCAGTTCTCTTCAAATATGTTTTAGTCCTTCTTGTAAGCATGGCCATGTTCCAACGAAGGTCAACCCTCTCTAGCTCATCAGGGTCAACTTGTGCAAAATCTTCATCAGTAAGATCTACTGAGCTAATCCTCTTTGACAAGAAATCATCATAAGATGATAAGAATGCGTTGAAGATAACTGCATGCTCATTTTGTGATGCAGTAGCAGAGGAAGATGGTTGAGTTGGAAACGAAGAGAATGTTCCTGGTTTAGATTCAGAAGTAGACGGCCCAGATAGAAGAGCTGTACTTCCATATCCAAAACTACTGTTATCAGGAAGCAAAGAGCTAGATTTTGTGCTTTTCTTTTGGATGTCCAAAGCACATGTTTCTAATTTTCCAATAAGTTGATCCAAAGACATTGCCAATATGTCTGGATCACTCTCCATCATTAATACTCGAGTTTCCCAAGAAGGAGGTAGAGCATTTAGCAGTTTCTTGTTGACCTCCATAGAGCTAAATTTGTGTCCACCCTCAGTCAGCTCATTCACAAGACGTGAATATCTACAGAACAAGTCATTAACAGTCTCGTTCTTCTGAATATCAAACAGATCATACTGTTTCTTTACAAATTCCAGCTTAATTTGCTTGTATTCAGTGGTACCTCCACATCTTTCAGCTATACCATTCCACAGATCATAAGCTTTATCATGGTGTTTGAACATATTCATAGCATCGGCAGGTAAAGACATGGTTATAGCAGAGTGAGCCTTTCGTTCACATTCCCATGCCTTACGTTCCTCAGCAGTCATTGAACGAATGGTTTTTGGAGGAGGAATACCCACATGTTCTCCACCTGCAACCGGTCTAACGTATCGTTCAATTAAAGGTATCTCCATTTCAGGGTCGGTAAACGCAACGAACGATAAGAATCTCCCACGCCATTCAGAATACTCCATTCCCGGAGCAAAGAATGGAGGTTTATTTGCAGAACCAACTTCAGCATTGTGTTTCAACATAGCATTCACAGCTTGTAAAGTAGTCATTTTTTAAAAAATTTCAAATTTGTCCGAACGAATTTTTTTCCCTCCAAAAATTTAAAAATTTTGGTCGAGTAAAATGAAAATTTTTTTCAAACAAGAATTAGGCAAAGGGAAGCACAAATTCAAATTTTGATAATTGCCGAATTTTCCCGCCTTTTTACTCAAAATTTTTTTTTTTTTAAAAAAAATCAGAGGAAAAGGGCGATATCACAGGCGATATTGAGAACAATATCGCTAAAATTAATTAGGCGATATCACCAATATCGCTAGTAATATCGCTAGTGATATCGCTCAAATTAATGAGCACAGAATTAACAATGTCGCTGAAAACCCTAATTGCGATATTGATGGTAATATCGCTATCAATATCGCTAAAACGGCTGTAAACCTTAAAAAAATTATTTTTTACGAATCAAACAAAAATAGGGTTAAAAAATGACGAACACAGCTCCAAAAATCACTAAAAGTACTGATCAAATAGCTTTTAAGAATAATAAACAATTCGTTTATAGCAAAACTAGTTAAAAAGACTTTTAAACGTACGAATATTGATTCAATAAACCACTAATCCAATGATTATTGGCTCTGATACCACTTGTAGGACCGTTAAAGGACAGGCCTTTTCACAATAAATCAATATCAATAGCTTAAGCGCGGAAATCAAAAGCTAAAACAAAGTACGTTAACAATTAAACTCAACACAAGCAATCACAATAATAATATTAATCAAACAAACCAATTGTGATTTACAGATGATTGACTGGAGAAACAACACAGGCTGCACAAATACGTATTTCAGCAACACAACAACTCTGAAACCCTAAACGACTATTTATAGGTGACTAATCAGCCTGTTTAGCGATATTGTAATATCGCATATGCGATATTGTAATATCGCTTAAGCGATATTGGTGATATCGCCTATGCGATATTGTCAATATCGCTAAAGCGATATTGCCAATGTCGCTATTTACAGAATCTAACTAATTAGTTACAACTCGAAACCAAGACCAAGTGACAGACACTCTAGATGCACCAACACAACTGCTATTTTATGTGAACGCAAGTACAAAACACGATATATTGGTTGCATGAGTTATTTAACTAATCCTGAAAGTCCCCCACACATAGTTTGTTAGTATCATTATAGCGTGAATGTTAATGAATAGTACTATTTGGGATTGACTCCCCCCGTCCGGGTTAGTCGCACTAACTGGTCAAACGGACGTATTATCATTTGTTCTTACGAGTGTTGGATTAGGCACTCGCTGGGAGGCACCACGATCGTGGCACTTGATTGTGACCGGACACTACAGTTAAGCTCGAACTATGGGCTCATGGCAACAATATACACCTCTTTTACATTTTTGTAATACATTACTATCATTGTTGGATGATACAAACAGGAAATCTTGTGTTCCACACGTTCCATGCGATGTGATATCAACTGTTTTCAAACCTATGAACTCACCAACTTTATGTTGACTCTTTTAGTATGTATTCTCAGGTAACCAGCCGCACTAGGATGCTTTGGAAGCAATAGCTCGAGTCGCATATTTTGAAACCACCAAGGAATTAGATTGCATTTACTATATTTTGTAATAATAGTTATGTAATTCTACGTATCGGATGCGAACTCCTAGCTTTTATGTAAACACTTTTAAGTTTGTAATGTAATGATTTTTGAAAACGTCTCATATAGAGGTCGTTTGTTGTAACTCTTGTGTTGTGATAATTGATTTGGTCGGCGCCCCCATGACACCCCATACCTTCCGCTGCCACGCGTCTTGGGGGTGCGACAGAGAGGAGACATTTTTTATTTGTTTACCCTTATCATTTTTATGATTTTCAATTTTAGGATCAACAAATTCAGAAATTGCCTTAGACTCCTCCTTTTCTAAGTTTACTTCCATTACACCCTGACTCTCAAAAGATACTTTCTTTTTCAGATTTGGTTTAGGTGTGGTAGAACTCTCAGTTTTTATTGACTCTGTTTCAGTTTTACTAGTTACAGCTCTCTCTGACTTAGTCGACTCATGTTGGGACATGTTATTGTGACAATAGATCTAGCTTGTAATAGGACTAGTGTATTTTTTATCAAACTTGTATAAATTGGTTTAGACTTGTAAATATATGATATTAACTTGTTATTATTATTTGTTAAATGTTATTAGAAAAATATCGATTTTAAGTTAAAGTCTGAATCGCGAATTGAGAAGTCAACTCGCAGGTCAACAGACTTGCGAGTTGAGATCTCAACTCGCAGTCCAATCTGGACTCGCAGCTCTCAGCTGCGAGTTGAGATCTGGGCTCGCAATAAATCTGGACTCGCAGGCCCATGGGCTGCGAGTTGAGTCAACTCGCAAAGCCCATGGCCTGTGAGTTGAAACAGATATAAATATTTTAATGCTGCTCATTATTAGAGAGGGGGGATCTAGAAATCCGTGCCATCATTTACACACACCAAATATTTAAATATTCTCTCCTCGAAATTCGTGCTGATATAAAGGCTATCATTGAATAGGCTCGGTTTTGATTGTTTAACACTAGTTGATATCAAAACGAAGCTTGTTAATTGATAGATTAGTTATATAAGCCTAAAACCTTAAGTATTGAGGGATTCCGCACCTCAATACCTAAAAGATAATTCGTTATCGTTAACCAAGATCTAGAGACTTACAATTGGTATCAGAGCTTTCGGGCTTAGAAACGTTGTGGTTACAAGGTTTTTGGTTATATAACATCTTTAGGGTCGTTTTTCGAACGAAATCTACGGATTTATTCGTAAAATACCAAAAAGTTTCAGTTCCCAGATTTCGAGGCGCCGTTTTGCGAGTTGAGATTAGGGTTACTGTTATTTGCGAGTTGAGATTAGGGTTTCTGCGAGTTGAGATTCCTGCGAACCGAGTTCCTTGCGAACTGAGTTTTCTGCGAGTTGACATTTCCTGCGAACCGAGTTCCTTGCGAACTGAGTTTTCTGCGAGTTGAGATTCCTGCGAACCGAGTTCTTTGCGAACTGAGTTTTCTGCGAGTTGACATTTCCTGCGAACCGAGTTCCTTTGCAAATTGAGTTCCTGCGAGTTGACTTTCTTTGCGAGCTGAAACCCTTTGCGAGCTGAGATTCCTGCGAATTGAAGTTGTAATATCTTGTGATTTGACAACTTTTAAGACTTACCAAGATGTATGACTTGAGTAGAATGATTGAAATGGAACATGAGGTTGGAAAATCTAATGTTCCGCCATAATTGCTTAGACTCGAGGACTATTATGGGTGGAAAGACAGGTTCGAAAGCTACTGTAGATTCCATGACATAACTATCTGGCTGTGTATTAAAAACGGATATGTTGCACCTACAGCTGAGGTAGGGAACGCAACAGTGATTGTGACTTATGATCGAATGAATGACAATCAGAAGAAAGAATTCACAATCGATAATAAAGCACATTCTTCAATTAAGATGAGCCTTCCTAAGGAGATCAACCATCAGTTGAAGTCCTTTCACACAGCTAAAGAGCTGTGGGACGCTCTAGAAAAGAGATGTTAGGGGAGCCCTCAGGTGAAAGCTGGTAAATGTAATCTTCTAAAAAAGCAGTTTATGGTATTTAAGGCTTTTAGAGAAGAAGATCTTGAGGCTTACACCACCCGTTTCTATCATCTATTAAGTGAGCTTGACGACCATGCTATCTTCTATAATGACAAGGAGAAAACCGACAAGTTTATTGAGGGTTTACCTTGTAAATGGGAGATGTACGGTATCATGCTGAAAGATAATGATGAAAGATATGCAACCATGACCCTAGAGAAAGCGATTGATAAACTAAGGGGTTATGATTTCTCTAAGAGAACGAGAGATACGGATTCTGATCATCTACAGAATCCTGGTCTGTACCATGGAAAGACCAGTATCTCTAATTCCTCATCCAATTCGACCACGGCTTTGTTTGCGGGTGAAATTGATGAGATTGGAGAAAAATTGACTGAGGATCTCTGTTTCATTGCTTCGGATAGCGGTGAAAAACGAAACAGGAACACCACCTCAGATAAATCCACTCAAGGGCATCATAAGATGCCGATGAGTGTTAAATCAGCCGAACAACAACTTTCTGTGTTGGCATCGTTCGTTGCTTCCTATGAAAACTATATTCAAGGGAAGATAAACGATCCGGCACAATTTGATGAAGATTATGATCAGGTTGACCCTGATGACTTAGAGGAAATGGACCTCCAGTGGCAACTGGCTATGGTGTCAACGAGAGTAAAGAATTTCCTAAAGCGTACGGGTAAGAGAGTGGTTGGAAATCGACCAGGTTTTGACAAGTCCAAGGTCAAGTGTTATAACTGTCAAGGTTACGGACACTTTGCCAGGGAATGCCAAAGACCAAAGGTTGATGCTGGAACTTCAAAACAAGATTCGGGAAGTAATCTAACTTCCAAAGTCTTAGTGGTTCAGCAAATAGATGGATCTTATGATTGGTCTACACCATCAGAGCAAGCTCTCATGGCTGAGATTGACGATCTAGAGAAACAAATTGAATCCACTTCCTACATGCCGACTACTGAAGAACTTCAAGCTAATGTGCCACACACAGAAGTTAAGGGGATTGACGAAGATGTTCTCTACATCAACTCGACAGAAGAAATGAGTCCCGATGATTTTGTGGCATATATGGCTGATATTCAATCCAAAAAGAAAAAGGAGCAGACTGGGAACTACGACAACTGGTGGTATGTTGACAGTGGATGCTCTAGGCACATGACAGGAACCAGAAGTCTACTAACAGACTTCAGAGGTGGACTGAGACAAGGAGTGCACTTCGCTGGTGATAAAGGAGGAGTAATTACTGGGAAAGGAACAGTTTCAAATGGAACTTTGACTCTAGAGGATGTGAATTACGTTGAAGAACTAACGCACAACCTAGTGAGTGTTTCCTAAGTCTGTGATAAAGGTCATCCTGTTCTCTTCACTGAGAAAGAGGCCTTGATCCTGAAGCCGGGTTTTATCATTCCCGAAAAATGGATACTAATGAAAGCTCCAAGGAAGAAGGACATTTATGCTATCAACATGAATGCTCCTATTACTTCAATGGTGTCTACTTGTCTGTTATCCAAGGCTTCAGAATCAGACTCTCTCCTATGGCATAGGAAAATGGCACACTTAAACTTTCGAAAAATGAACTATATAACCAAACATGGGTTAGTTCTGGGTGTACCACCGAAGAGTTTTGCATTTGAAGACAAGTGTATATCCTACTTGAAAGGAAAACAGCATAAGAAACCACACAAGTCTAAAAATGTGAACTCTATTTCCTCGCCTTTTGAGTTGCTACATATGGATCTCTTTGGCCCAATAAGCAAGAGAAGCATAGGTGGCAAATGGTACAGTCTGGTTGTCACAGACGATTTCTCTAGATTCTCTTGGGTATTCTTTTTGGGATCTAAGGATGAAACTCCGGGCTTTCTTATGGAGTTTCTAGATCTAATAGAGAACATCTATAGAAAAAGAGTTAAGAGAATTCGTAGTGACAATAGGACCGAGTTCAAGAATTCTACATTGAATGTATATTGTTTAAGCAAAGGCATTCAACATCAATTCAGTGCACCATATGAACCTCAACAAAATGGTGTTGCTGAAAGGAAGAATAGAACTCTAATTGAAGCAGCGAGAACAATGCTTGCAGATTCAAGGCTTCCGGTCATATTTTGGGCAGAAGCAGTGAATACAGCATGTCATGTTCTCAATCGGGTTCTTACGGTTAAAAAGCAAAACAAGATATGTTATGAGCTTTTGAACAAAAAGAAACCGAACTTAAAAGGGTTTGAACCCTTTGGAGTTTCATGTACGTTGTTGAAAACAAGTCATCAACCTAAATTTGGTGAGAAGGCTGACGAAGGATACTTCCTAGGTTACATGCCTAACTCACCAAACAAACGGGCCTTCAATAAAAATTTGGGACGTGTTGAAATAGTTTATAACATCGAAGTTACGAGCTATACACATGACTCACATAAGGGATTGGATTGGCAGTTTGACTATTCAGATCTTTTCAAGTCATTTAAAGTCCCTATCAGTGACTATGTCAGTAACTCAGATATTCCTGAGCATTTATTGTCGGGAGATGAGGATCCCACTCCTTCATCGAGTGCTCAAACGTCTGATGCTAGGAATATTGTCGATACTGATGTGTTCCTCCCTATCGAGTCACAACAACCTCAAGATGATATACCTCTAGAGAGTGAAGATCCTGAAATTGCTTCTCAAAGGATTATGGATGATGTTCTTACTCCTCTGAGACAATTAAGGATATCAACTACTAATGAAGGTATACCACCTTTGGAGGAAATTGGTGCCAACTTACAGGATGATATTCCAGTTGAACCTGTTACTTCAACAAGAATTAATAGGATTCATCCAATAGATAATATCATTGGTGATCCAAATTCTCCTGTTCTGACTCGGAATCAATCTAAAGTTAGTACATCCTCTCATTCAAGCTTGTATGCTGAAATGAACGAGACAGGGATCTCAAATCTATGTCTATATTCATGCTTTATCTCACAAATTGAACCTAAGAATGTTCAGATAGCTTTGAAGGAAAATTCGTGGGTCGAGGCAATGCAGGAAGAGCTGTCTCAGTTCACAAAATTGCAAGTTTGGGAGTTGGTTGACCTACCTGTTGGAGAATATCCAATTGGAACTAGATGGGTATTTAAGTGCAAGAAAGACGATCGTGGAATCCTGATTCGCAATAAAGCTCGTCTAGTTGTCCAAGGTTTCAATCAACAAGAGGGGTTGATTACAATGAAGTGTTTGCGCCTGTGGCTAGGCTTGAAGCAATTAGGTTATTCTTAGCATTTGCAGCCTCAAAGAACATAAAAGTATTTCAGCTGGATGTTAAAAGTGCCTTCTTGTATGGCAAAGTCAAAGAAACGGTGTATGTTTCTCAACCACCGGGATTTACTGATCCAAAGTATCCAGATAGAGTATATCGTCTCGATAAGGCTCTATATGGATTACATCAAGCTCCGAGAGCGTGGTATGAGACACTGTCCACTTATCTTCTTGAGAATGGATTCACAAGAGGAAGAATTGACAGTACACTCTTTGTGAAATGGAAAAGAAGAGACTTTCTACTTGTTCAAGTATATGTTGACGATATCATCTTTGGGTCATCTGACGAAAGGATGTGTAGTGAATTTGAAAAGGTTATGAAGAACAAGTTTGAGATGTCAGCAATGGGTGAATTGACATTTTTCTTAGGATTGCAAGTCGATCAAAAGAAAGATGGATATTTCATTCATCAGACTAAGTATACTAATGAGCTTCTAGAACGATTCAAGATGGAAGAATTAAGAATTTTTCATACTCCCATTCCAGAAGCTCATGGTATTGGGCCAGATACATCGAGTGATAGAGATGTGGATCCTACTCTTTATAGGGCCATGATTGGATCACTAATGTATCTTACAGCTTCCAGGGCTGATATAATGTTTGCAGTATGTGTCTGTGCAAGATATCAAGCTACTCCTAAAGAGTCTCACATGCAAGCTGTGAAACGAATTCTTCGTTACCTCAAAGGGAAACCGAAGCTGGGACTTTGGTATCCGACTGATGGAGACTTAGATTTTGTGGCTTACACTGATTCTGATTACGGAGGATGCAATCAGAATAGAAAGTCTACAACCGGTGGATGTCAATTCCTAGGAGGTAGACTGGTCTCTTGGCAATGCAAGAAGCAAACCTCAGTAGCCATTTCTACATGTGAAGCTGAGTATGTTGCAGCTGGCAGCTGTTGTTCCCAGGTTCTGTGGATACAACAACAATTGCTTGATTATGGGTTGAGTATAACAAATACTCCTATGATGATTGATAATGAATCAACGATCTCAATAACCAATAATCCGGTCAAGCACAGTAAAACTAAACATATTGATATTCGACATCACTTTATTAGAGACTGTGCTGAGAAGAACCTGATAAAGTTAGCTAAGGTTCCATCTGTGGATAATTTAGCAGACTTATACACCAAAGCGTTCGACAGAGCTCGATTCGAGAAATTGGTGCAACTAAATGGAATGAGAAATCCAGAGGATTAGTCTTCCATAGAGTTGGTTTGTAATAATTAGTTGTTTAAATTTATTAGTTTATGTCTATTTTTTTATAAAAAAAAAAGAAAAGGAAAAGGGGGTAAGGCGTATGGCATTCATTTGCTTGTTACCGTTGGGGAATCGCCTCCGATAAAGGTTAAGTCTTTATCAACTGGGAAATGATAGTAAATTAGAGGAATTGGCTTAATAAATGTAGGTAAAAGTCTTAAGTTAGATGTGTTAGTAGATTCAAATTTGTTACATGAACTTTACATCTTTAAAACCAGGCCTTCACTTATCTTTATTTTAGTATACTCCTCTCTCCACACGATATAATCTGCTTGAAAAACTTTAGATCTAGACAGCTTCAGTATATGATGTACTGGTAGGCAATTTCTGCTTTGATTTCTGAGCATATAATAAGCTATAAATCTTCTATGTGTTATTTGGTGTGATTTACTATATGACGTATGACATAAGTCTTAATTGATGAAAGATAGTCTGACCATACACTGTTATCAAGAATCTATGAAAATATGTCAAGACAAATAATAAGAATTATGGCTGTTAGTGAAATTACTGGTGTCTTTATTGTACTAAGTACTGACCTGACTCCTTTAGTTTTGCCAATAGTTTCAAGCTTGGTTTGTCTATACTAAGGGATCTTCTGTTGTACTAAGTAGAGAACTAGAACCACTAGTATCTACAAAACGAGTTTGATATTTGTCACATTTACTCTAGGGTATGTCATATGCTTCACAAAGAACATTATTTAGTGACCTCTACCTTGAAAGAGAAAGATACGGTGTTATGTGTTATTTTTGATTTCTCAGTATGTCATTTTTGAATCACATTAGGTAATACACATTCAAACAATAAAAGGTTTGCTTGGAAATCAGTGTAGACTTTGTTTATATGGATTATAATACCGGTAATCATCTTGAACTGTCTATGATATTTAAATCACTTCATTTTGATGTGAATATTATATTTTGTGGAAATAGGTAACCAAGTTATACTCTTATAAATGTAAGTTGATAAATGGTTAAGTTGTGAGTTCTTATGTAACTTATTGTGAATTTCATAAGGTTTGCATACGAACAATCTTCTTAGACTTTTTACTCATCATTTGGTTCAGCTGTTTCCTTTTGATATGATCCCACTGTCGATAAATTTCTTAATGCCCTCGATTAGGATTTAATTTACTTTATTTTATTGTAATTTTATTTTAGTCAAAGTGTTTCATTAATACAAGGGTACTTGATACCAATGTTTTTTATGAATCATTGTACGTTTATTTATTTCATTTTATCTTATTTCTTTTTTTATTTTTATTATTATTTTTCTTATGTTTCTATTGTTCGTATTATTGCATCACAAGTGAAAGATCCTCAGATTTTAGACTTGTGCGCTTTTTCCAAGCAAGATAAGTGAAAACTATTTTATTTTAGACTTGTGCACTTTTTCCAAGAAAGACAAGTGAAAAATATTTTATTTTAGACTTGTTCGCTATTCCATAAGAAAAACAAGTGAAAGATCCTCAGATTTTAGACTTGTACGCGATTTGGACTTAAAAATGACGTTTTGTAATTAAAATGTATTTTTTAGACAAAACTTGCGAATCCAGAACAGTGTTGCGGGTTGAACTCAACTCTGCGAGTTAAGTTTTGCGAGCCGAGTTCAAAGGGTGTAAAAGGGGACTGCGAGTTCAGTTTTACACACACTTGCGAATCCAAACTCACTTGCGAACCCACACACACTGCGAACCGAATCCACTTTCCATTTTTTTTAAATTTTTGTTAGAGGATCGGATCTTTGACCTCTTAGATATTATTCACTTTTCGATTGTGATTCTTTTGAGGTATATATCATCTAATTCCACCGGCTAATTAACTCAGAAATTGACATTTTCTTAAAATGAGGATTTTTGATTTTTTGATTACTAAAATCTTTAATGTACTGCTCAAATGAACAAGAATCCTTAGGGTTTATGATCATCGGAGTATATTGAACACAATGGCATACTTTAATTATGTTAAAACTTACAAAATTTGAAATTTAATTATGATGTCATCTTGGCAGTTCATGCTGCGAGTTGAGATCCAGACTCAACTCGCAGCCTGCTCCTGCGAGTCCAACCTTTGGTTGACCTGCGAGTTGAACTTGTTTCTGCGAGTTGAACTTGCGAGTTGACTTTGGTTGACCTGCGAGTTGAACTTGTTTCTGCGAGTTGAACTTGCGAGTTGACTTTGGTTGACCTGCGAGTTGAAACTTGTTTCTGCGAGTTGAACTTGCAAGTTGACTTTGGTTGACCTGCGAGTTGAACTTGTTTCTGCGAGTTGAACTAACTTGCGAGTTGACATATTCTATTTTGAAATTTTTGTAATTTAATTTACAAACTCTAGATTTTTATTAATTAAGAGTTATAAATTATTTAACAATTAGACGTGTAGACTTAAATGAAAACACGTAAAATTGTACACTTTAAATTTAAAAGGCTTACGACTTTGAGTAATAAGCAGTATTACTTTTAAACGGACATTCGAGCATTAGACTTATTGATTTTATATATAATGAACGACTATAATTGTTAATTAAGTTTCATAACTTAATAGTTCAATTGTAGTTCGTCGATTATATAGGTCTTTCAATATTTGTTAAACTGTTTGTCTAACATTAGTGTGATATGTTGTTGTTCTTACAGAAATGGTTCGACAATTTGCTGCTCAGCACAATGTGCTCGTCAATCTGGATATCAATGCACGAGGTGCATCCAGGATAGCTCGGATTCTTACTTTTCTGAGTCGATCTAGGATTCAATTTGCAATCACCGATTCACCTGCTTTGTCTCAAGATATACTTACCCAATTTTGGGCAAATATTGTATATGATACATCGGTGAATCCTCCGGTCATCCAGACAAGGATAAATGATCGTCCGGTTATCTTTTCTGCTTCAGATCTTAGAAACATTTTACAGTTGGGAACTGTGGAGCAGGAAGATGGACCAACTGAGTTTCCGTCGGACTTTATCGAGGGAGCTTTAGGACGTATGGGGTATGTTGGACCCAAGAGAGGCCGTCAGTTTCTGAAAGCCCTCGTGTTCGGAGAATGGAGATTTTTACTCCATGTCTTGGTCACGATCTTTGGGCCAAAGAAAGGAGGATATGATGAGCTTAGCTCTTCTCTATTATCGGCTGCACTGTCACTGGTTTACAATAAACCATACAGTTTTTCAGACTATGTTTTTGGAGAATTTGTTAGACAAATCTTGGGAGGTGTCAGGTCTCAGTTTATGCTATATCCCAGATTTTGTATGCTTATCATTCGGGCTTCGATTCCTGACTTGCCAGACTTTCAAGCCGATTTAAAAGTTGATACCATCAGGCTGAGGGCTTACAATGCCATGTTTATGCACACCTCAAGGAGGTTTGAGATGCAACCACAGCCGACAGAGCTGTTTGGGTTCTTGATCCATCCCGATTATGTGACGACACCAAATCATGGTTGGCTAGATGTTGATGTGGACGAGGGTGCTCCTGAGCCACAAGAACTGATTGAGGAGGTTCTTATTCAAGCAAATCAGCAAGAGCAACAAGTTAATGTTGACATTGCAGCTGAAGTGGTGCAGCAAGTACTGGCTGAGAACGATGATGCCAATGATCCCATCATGCAGGATGTGGATCAGTATGTTGCTGAGGCACCAAGGTTTGAAGAACCATCCACAGAGGCACCTGATGCTGCTGGACCATCAGGAAGAGATGAAGAAGCTGCTCCGGCTTCTGAATCTGATTCTGATGATGATGATGATGACTCTGGACCTCCTGGGTTTGTCTCTGGGATTCCAGAAGGGATGATTCGAAAAGGATCAAGACTGATTATGGATCCGGCGCTGAAATTAAAGAGGAAAGCCGTTGATCAGGATCCTGATTTTGTTCTTGTCGAAGAAGATGAGGATGAAAAAGAAGAGGAGGAGGTGCTTATTACTCGACCTCGCAAGCTGCTCAGACAAACAGCTTCAACCTCTGCAGCTCATCTACAATCAAGTTCTACGCCCTCAGAGGCTGAAATGATTGCTGACTTGGTTCGCCCGTCTTTGCACCCAACCACCAAATCTAGCAGGGTTGCGGCGCGTCTATTAACCGATGTTGCTACCGAGATAGCGAAGAAAATGCAACCGCCTGCTCCCACGCCACCAACCACCACTACTGCTGCTCCATCCACCTCCTCTGCGACTGATTCTGATCGTATTAATAGCTTAGAGTCCAGAGTTCGAGAGTTGGAAGAAACCGTCAAATTCTTGATTTCTCAAATGCTGTCTATGTCTGATAACATGACTAATCAGAATGATGCCTATTCACTGCTCATCAAGACGAATAACAATATGATAGATGATGTAGCTGACAAGCAGAGGCAAATTGATAGACTTAATCGCCTTGCTCACACCTTTTTGAAGGACGTGCCATCTCAGGGGGAGATTAAGGCCTTCCAAGAGTCTTGTAAAGAAGATGAGCTTGCGAAGAAAAAGAAGAATGATGAAGACAATGATCCCTCAACTGAAAAGGAAAGTGAGCTGGCTGGTCCTTCAACGACTGGTCAGCAGACTACACTTCAGGGGGAGTCTGCTGGAGCTAGTGGAACTGGTGCTGGTGTTGATAAGGGTGAAGCTGAAGAAGGTGACACTTGTATTAATATAGACTGATTGTAATTATTAATACATTGTAACTTTGAATTATTTTGTAATATAATTCTGTAATTAAGATGTTTAAACTTGAATGTTTAAAATGTTATAATTATGAATGTTCGTATATTATAAGCCTTTTGTAATTCTAGATTGACTATGATCGAAAAAAGAGTTATAGGATCATATAATATATGATGTTCGCATATTATAAGACTTATTCAAATTTTAGATCGATTATCATAATCGATGAAAGATTTGAATAAGTATATATATATAATATATTTTAAATACACAAAGGGATTAATAAGAAAAATCTTAGATTGATTCAGGGAAATCAATGAAAGAACTTATGATATTAATCTATTTGTGTATGTATTTCTATAGCTCATGAAATGTTGAACTTATCAGATTCTGAAGGCGACATGCCAGATGAATTAGATGAGGACATTGACTTTGACCTTGAGGAAGGAGAGTTTGTACCTCCTGAAGATTGGACTTTCATTGTTAATGATGGGGCAGACGAGTATGTAGATCTTGACGCTGATGTTGTTGAACACATTGTAAGCCCATCTACAACTAAAGTGGTCATCCAGGAAGAAGATGGAGAAAGGGTTGTTGATTTAGATGAAAATCTAGATGAATCAACCAGTTCTGAATCAGAAGATGACCTTCCAGAAAAACTCAGAAATAATCCCATGTTTAGACCTCTGAAAAGGAGAAAGCAAAAGGTTGGGATGTCTGAAGTAGATATAACTGGAAAGAAAGCTCCAAGAAAGGGGATCATCGGCTGGTATTTTGATTCTGACTTGAAACTTTTCGCTATCAAAAGGTTTGACGGAGTTCAATATTTTGATAAGAAGCTCAAAGTATTCAGTTCGCTTCCTCGATTTGAAATCCGAGACTTGGCACGCCTAGAACTGATAAATCCCAGTAATGATCCCTACGCAACTTATGTTGAGAGAATCATTCGGACTAAGGGTAGATCAATGAAGTTTGAGAAGATTAAGCCAAGAGTCGGAAAGACGATCAAATTAAAGGAACGAAGTCAGAGAACTGGCCGAAGATTAAGGAAGAAAACTTATCCAGCTGTCAAGTGCATACAGCAGATACCACTGAAGACAATGCCACAGAATATTCTGGGAAATCTTCTGAACTGGCACGTGGACTCAGAGACTGGTGAAGCTGTCATGGTTGAAGCTGATGATGAAGTTGAAGGAGGAGAAAGAGTAATTCTGACAGTCTATGACCATCGACACCTGATGAATCTGTCGAAGAAGGACCTATTGAAGTTAAACGAAAATAGAATCCTAACGACTGAAGCATGGGGTGATCTTGCAAGAGATTATCAATTAATGGTGAAGACTTGTATTAGAATGAAGATTCATATGGGCAGTAGTATTTACAAGTAAAGACCAAAGACAAAGTTGAAGATAACGACACTAGAGCTATTGTCAAGGGGGAGTCTGTTGGGACATGTTATTGTGACAATAGATCTAGCTTGTAATAGGACTAGTGTATTTATTATCAAACTTGTATAAATTGGTTTAGACTTGTAAATATATGATATTAACTTGTTATTATTATTTGTTAAATGTTATTAGACAAATATCAATTTTAAGTTAAAGTTTGAATCGCGAATTGAGAAGTCAACTCGCAAGTCAACAGACTTGCGAGTTGAGATCTCAACTCGCAGTCCAATCTGGACTCGCAGCTCTCAGCTGCGAGTTGAGATCTGGGCTCGCAATAAATCTGGACTCGCAGGCCCATGGCCTGCGAGTTGAAACAGATATAAATATTTTAATGCTGCTCATTATTAGAGAGGGGGGATCTAGAAATCCGTGCCATCATTTACACACACCAAATATTTAAATATTCTCTCCTCGAAATTCGTGCTGATATAAAGGCTATCATTGAATAGGCTCGGTTTTGATTGTTTAACACTAGTTGATATCAAAACGAAGCTTGTTAATTGATAAATTAGTTATATAAGCCTAAAACCTTAAGTATTGAGGGATTCCGCACCTCAATACCTAAAAGATAATTCGTTATCGTTAACCAAGATCTAGAGACTTACAACTCAGGACTAGTTACCAAGTCCGACACTGCTGAAGGAATTGTAGAATCAACACTCTTTGACAACTTATGTTCGGTTGTTAAGAATGTGTAATTATGGTTATAAGGTGGTGGGACTTCAGTATATCCCATGCCACGATGATCACCTGGCTGTTTACCTATAGTTAGCAAAGTGTCTAAGGTTTCAACCGAAAATCTTCTTAGCTCAATTTTCTATTAAGATCTGTAATTCGAACCTTAGCATATGCTAGTTCTTTTTCTTTATCTGAAGTTTTTCTAGTCAAGTCTGATACATGTTCTCGAGCCAAATCAATTATTTGACTCTGCTCATTAACTATATCTTTTAGTTTTATAATATCTTCGATATCAGATTTAGACTTAACTACTAATTCAGAGTTTCTCTGTTTTAATGCTTCATTTTCTTCTCTTAAGTGTTTAAGCTGAGTTGTCATTAAGTTAGATGACTCTATCAATTTCTCTGCTTCCCCTGCAAGGTTAGTACATAATAAATAGGAATTAAATACAGAGTCCAAATTTAATAGTACCTTATGCTTCTCAGCATCCAGATTGCGCATATATGCGATGAAGTCCTTTGTACTCATCGTATTAGTCATTTCCAACCTTAACCCTCTGGTCTCTGAAGCATGTACTACACTCTCAACCTTCTACTCTTCCTCATCCTCTGTATCAGTTGCGACTTGTCCATCTCTCATATCTCCGTCTATCGAGGCCATGAACGTTTGGGGTTCTTCAGCAAAAGAATTCCAGTTGTAAGAACCATTAGTGGTTCCTTGAGAGGAGTAACTTGGTCGCCCCTGGTTCGTAGTTTGCTCTCTCTTTGGTCTCTGACATTCTCTTGCAAAGTGTCCAAAACCGTCACAGTTATAACACTTCACCTTGATCTTGTGAAAACCAACCAGATTACCTACAAACTTCCTTCCAGTGCGGTTGACAAACCTCTACACCCGCCTAGCAACCATGGCCATTTTCCATTTTCCAGTTGATCAAAATCTTCACTTATCATTGCTGGATCGGTGATTTTTCCTTTAATGAAATTCTCTTGAGTGGCAACAAATGAGGCTAGAAGAGACAAGTAGCCGACTTTACACTCATCGACATAGACTTCAACGCTTTAGTTATTCTTGATAGCGAGTTCCTGTCATTCCCAAATCTCCAGATGAGGCAATATAATAGACCTTGCTTCCAGAGTTTCTCAAAGCATTGTCTATATCGACTTCCCCAGTGAAGAATGTTGTAACTCCATCACTTGTTGATACAGTAGAATTAGACTTTTTTCCGTGGTATACATTTGGATCTTGAACCTGATCAGATCTTGTCTCTTTCTTTTGCATGTTCAGATCATAGACTCTCAACTTTCTAATCACTTCATCAAGCGTTAAGGTCTTATACTCTCTGCTTTCTTTGATCATTAGAGAATATATATCCCATTTCAAAGGTAACGCTTCAAGCAGTTTGTTATTCTTCACAGTGTCTGTATATGCGAGCCCAATATTGTCCATCTCTGTCATCAGATAATAGTATCTAGTGATAATATCTTCTAATGACTCGGATTTCAAATGCTTAAAAACATAAAACTGTTTAGTAAGCAAGTCAGAACGACTCTCCTTGATATGCTCATTTCTTTTAAATCTCTTCTCTAAAGCTAACCAAAGCTCTCTAGAAGAATTATATTTTTTGAAGGTGTGTTTTATCTCTTGTGGAAAGCACATAGTGAGAGCAGATAACGCTTTGTTTCTGCCTCATACATTTTCGGTCTTCTTCCTTCATAGTCGAATACGTATAAACTTTTAATTTTCCTTCGAATTCGTATGTTGGAGGATCATACCCGTCGGTGATACAAATCCACATTTTAACCTCATTGTATTTGGCAAATGACTCAAAACCAATCTTTCCACCTAAAATAATCCTCGCCTTTCAGTAATTTTGGTGGTGAAGCGGATTTCCCCACTTTGTGATCCATTTCAATTATTTTGCTCAAACTAGAAATTATATTTGTGGAGGTACGAACTTGACTTATAAGTTCGTAGAAAAAATGGACTGAAAACTTCGTACGAACTTGACTAAGTTCGAAGATTAGGTCAACAAACTTGGTCAACAAACTTGAGATAAGTTTGTAAGATTCAAGTTCGTACGATCGAACTGATAAACCCTAATTCGCAAAATCCGAATCTGGGCTCTTCTAAGATCGAAAACTCAATGATCTTCAACACCTTGAACGTAAAAAATAATGATTAAACGTCCAAGTCTTCCGTATTCTCTCGTTCTTTAATGTTTTTAACCCCGAACCTTAAACTAATCAATGTTTATCACTCTGATACCACTTGTAGGTTCCCTAAACCTGGATCTACGACGTAATCACGTATGTAAAGTGTAGAATCCTTAAACACACGTAACAATAATCAACGATGTTGGTGCATTTAGTGTGTCTGTCACTTGGTCTAAGTTTCGAGTTGTAATTATTTAGATCAACTACTGTTCATGCGATATTGTCAATATCGCTCAAGCGATATTGTCAATATCGCATAAGCGATATTGTCAATATCGCTTAGTTACCTAAAATAGATAATTATATAAATAGTCGTTTAGGGTTTCAGATCTGCAGCTGCTGAAATACGTATTTGTGCAGCCTGTGTTGTTTCTCCAGTCAATCATCTGTAAATCACAATTGGTTTGTTTGATTAATATTATTATTGTGATTGCTTGTGTTGAGTTTAATTGTTAACGTACTTTGTTTTAGCTTTTGATTTCCGCGCTTAAGCTATTGATATTGATTCATTGTGAAAAGGCCTGTCTTTTAACGGTCCTACAAGTGGTATCAGAGCCATTTAATCATTGGATTATTTGGTTTGAATCAATATTCGTTTACGTTTAGATTAAAAAAAAAAAAAAAAATTTCTGTCCTTTTGAGTGTCTTTAAGTGTTAAACTAATCATTTAGTGCTTGTGTTTAAGTTTCTGGATCTTTGTTCGTTGGTTTCAATCCTAAAACTTGTTTTGATCTTCGAAACTTGTGTTTTTAGGGTTTACAGCCGTTTTAGCGATATTGGAACTCAATATCGCCATTAGGGTTTCTGCGACATTGAAAGCGACATTACTCATTAATTTGAGCGATATCATTAAGCGATATTAGTTCAATATCGCCTAATTGATTTTAGCGATATTAACCCAATATCGCCTGGTTGATTTGTGCGACATTACTGCAATATCGCCTGTGATATCGCCTGTTCTTGTTTGATTTTGACTTTTGCTTTAATTAGCGATATTATTAGCGATATCAACAATATCGCTCATTTATCTAATTGATTTAAGCGATATTGTCAATATTGCTTTAGAGTCTTAAATTAATTTCTCATTATTTTTCAAAAGTTAATCAAATTTAATACTTTCTAAGATGTCTACTTTGCAAGCAGTCAATGCAATGTTGAAACACAATGCAGAGGTTGGGTCAGCAAATAAACCTCCATTCTTTGCTCCCGGAATGGAGTACTCTGAATGGAGAGGTCGTTTTTTGTCGTTTGTTGCGTTTACTGATCCGGAAATGGAAATATCATTACTAGAGAGATATGTGAGACCGGTTGCAGGTGGAGAACATGTGGGTATACCTCCTCCAAAAACCATTCGTTCAATGACTGCTGAGGAACGTAAGGCATGGGAATGTGAACGAAAGGCTCACTCTGCTATAACCATGTCTTTACCTACCGATGCTATGAAGATGTTCAAGCACCATGATAAAGCTTATGATCTGTGGAATGGCATAGCTGAAAGATGTGGAGGTACCACTGAATACAAGCAACTTAAGCTGGAATTTGTAAAGAAACAGTATGATCTGTTTGATATTCAGAAGAACGAGACGGTTAATGACTTGTTCTGTAGATATTCACGTCTTGTGAATGAGCTGACTGAGGGTGGACACAAATTTAGCTCTATGGAGGTCAACAAGAAACTGCTAAATGCTCTACCTCCTTCTTGGGAAACTCGAGTATTAATGATGGAGAGTGATCCAAACATATTGGCAATGTCTTTGGATCAACTTATTGGAAAATTAGAAACATGTGCTTTGGACATCCAAAAGAAAAGCATAAAATCTAGCTCTTTTATCTGGGCCGTCTACTTCTGAATCTAAACCAGGAACATTCTCTTCGTTTCCAACTCAACCATCTTCCTCTGCTACTGCATCACAAAATGAGCATGCAGTTATCTTCAACGCATTCTTATCATCTTATGATGATTTCTTGTCAAAGAGGATTAGCTCGGTAGATCTTACTGATGAGGATTTCGCACAAGTAGATCCTGATGAGCTTGAGAGGGTTGACCTTCGTTGGAATATGGCCATGCTTACAAGAAGGACTAAGACATATTTGAAGAGAACTGGAAAGAGATCTCTTGAAGATGTTACTGATAAGACAAGCACGGGTTTTGACAAATCAAAGATTAGATGCAATAAATGTCAAAACCTAGGTCATTTTGCTCGTGAATGTGAGAAGGAAACTGAGATCGCCAAGGCTGCTCTACTGATGGACGATGAACCATATGATTTTTCTACTACGGATAGCTTAGCTCTTATGGCAGATGTCCAAAATGAGGTAGACTGTGATTCTTTTATTTGTAATTCTTGTATCAAACTAACTGGTAAAATCAACAGGTACATAGTAGATAATGATCGTTTGAATACAGATCTAACAAGTCTTATTCAAGCGAACAGAGTGTTAAAAGATAATGAAAAAGTTTTTGTAATAAATCAAAAGACACTTATTGAAGAAAAGAAAGAGTTGAAAGCTATGATCTACAGCAAACAAGATGAAATTGATAGCTACTTAAAACTAATTGCTCATCTTAAAAAGGATCTTGCTGCTGCTCAAGCTGATAATATTGATTTAAAACGAAAACTTGCAAATATTTCAACATCTACTCTGGTCTTTTCCGACATCCTGCAAAGTCAAAGGATTGATACAAATAGTAAGGCAGGAATTGGTTATCACAACCAACCTCCTCCCTCAAACTTGAATCAGCCTAGTCTCTCACAGGATGAAATAAAAGATTATGTCCCTTCTGTTCTCAAGAAGGATACAAATCCTGTTGTGAAACCAGTTATTATCAAAGCAGAAAAGGTTACACAGCCTAATCTTGTTAAGGCTGTTGATGTCAAGCGACCTGAGTTGCTTCAAGTCCCAAGTTCAAATAAAAAGAAGGCTGAGCTTATTAAGCCTAAATTTGAACCTATTTTGTTTGTGCCTTCAACAAATGTTGAAGAGGTGGTGGAAGTGGAGGATGTAACTCACGAGGTTACAAAGAAAGTTAAGAAGAATAACAACAAAACAGAAAATTTAATACTTACTACCGAAGGTAGAGGTCAAATATTTTCTAAAAAGATTTCTTCAACTACAAATACATTTACTCCTTCATGTTCACATAAGTGTTCATGTGCTGCAAATGTACCTGAAAACAAGTCTTGTAAGTCACCTCCTTCACCGAGACCACTGTCGAGTGATGACCAAACTTTCCGAGAGAGACGATCATGTTTCTATTGTAAGAAGCAGGGTCATCTTATTAATCAGTGTCCGGTGCTTGCTAGAAAATGGGCATCACGAAATGATCCACGTCATACTAAATATAGAAACTTTCAGAGATCAAAACAACGTGGGTCATCTCGTAATTTTCAAAATTTAAAGGTTAATAACATTATACCTTCTCAACCGCTGGTTAGAAAGGTTGATGTAGTTAATCAGCAACCATCTTCATTCAATGTTAAGCAGGTTTGGAAACAAAAATCCACAAACAATACATCAATGAAATCAAGTGACATGTTAAAATATCATAAACTCGTTGATGTAATGATTATGGATGCTAATGGACACCCCAAGACTATCAAGGCTTGGGTGTCCCATAAAATCTAATGTTTCATTGTTTGTGGTGTTGCAGTCAGCTCTTTGATAGATTATATTTTTCTTGACTGCAAGGATGCGTATTGTGGAAGTTAGGTGTGGTGCATTGTGATTGACTGGATGAGATTCTCAAAGCTTCGAGACGGCATAACGTGGTTAAAAGCATTTGATTTGACTTGATATGTGATTTTGGAACTTTTATTAGTTATGCAACAACCACTCTTTATACTTTTTAGTATCCAAGAAATGTAACGTTGCGAAATTTATTAAATTGAAAAAATTATATATATATTTCAAATTAGTTTAAGTTTTAGGGGATAACTTTTGAATTAGAATTGAGACAAGAATTTGCTGTTCAGGGGGAGTAATTTAAAAATCAGAAATTTGAACAGCAAGATTCTTAATTCTGGAAAACATTTTGGATTGTGTCTGTAAATAATGGAATATGATAGTTCATCAGGTGATATGTACACAAAATGGAAATTTTAAGGTTTATGTTTGATGTATCAGTAGGATTATCACGTATCTGTTATACTTGACCTTCTAGACATCTGATTACTTGCACGATGTATTGGTAGGCATTATCATACTCATCTTTGAGCAACTAAGAAATCTCTTAATCTGTGTCTGATCTTTTGTGATGATCATCATATGATGTATGACAATGCGTCTTACTTCTTATGTGTCAGCATGCCATGCTTCTATTAACTTGAGTTTGTATATGACAACATTTGGGGAATTATGCTGTCTGTTTCCTTTGTTGTACGTTTGTACAGACCTGGTCTTAGTCAGTATACTTTCAAAAACAATGCAAACAAAAGTCAAAAGTACTTACAAATCTTATAAAATCAAAGATTACTTACGAGGTCGCCAAATGGTTTGACCAAGTTTGGTTTTGCAATCACTTGAATCAAGTGTATGTCGCTTTGTTGTATGTAAGTACAGACCTGTCACCGCTGGCTTGATTCTTAAAAATGTTGAATTCAAATGCTTTCTCTAACTAATCGAAGTCTTGGGCATGACTTGATACTAGGGGTATATCTATGTGAGATTCACGAAGACTTATTCACTCTCACAATAATTGCTAAGCTTGAAGTTAAGTATGTTATATGTTTAAGTGGAAAAACAATACCTCTAATCGTCTTGTTCCTGATTATCTCTTTGGCTAGTTAACTTTGCGTGCTAAATTTAAATTTGGACAAATATACTGATAATCAAAATAACACTTACTATTTTCTAATAAATGCATGATATCCTGATATGATCCTTAAGCAGACATATTACAATCTTATCCCCGATTTATTTTTTCTTTTTGGTATTCTTTACTTTTAAATTATAAAGAAAATTACAAAAATATTTTAGTTCTATGTTGTTTTATTCAATATCACATATCTTGTTAAAGTCAAATATTGAAGATATAAAAGATGTTGGTTATTCTCCAAAGACTGTGAAGATAAATTATATTGGAGAAGCTGCTAAAGATTGAGAGATGGTCATATAGTTTGAAGATCTTATTGTATGCAAAAGGTGTGTCAGTCACATGAATCTGAACATCAATATTATGAAGACCATGCTATCTCAATGGGGGAGTGTCTAAATATTGAAGACATAGAGGAGTTTGATTGAAGACTTAACTGAAGATTATTTTTGAAGACCAAGCTGCAGACATGGGGGAGTTTGTTGGTGCATTTAGTGTGTCTGTCACTTGGTCTAAGTTTCGAGTTGTAATTATTTAGATCAACTACTGTTCATGCGATATTGTCAATATCGCTCAAGCGATATTGTCAATATCGCATAAGCGATATTGTCAATATCGCTTAGTTACCTAAAATAGATAATTATATAAATAGTCGTTTAGGGTTTCAGATCTGCAGCTGCTGAAATACGTATTTGTGCAGCCTGTGTTGTTTCTCCAGTCAATCATCTGTAAATCACAATTGGTTTGTTTGATTAATATTATTATTGTGATTGCTTGTGTTGAGTTTAATTGTTAACGTACTTTGTTTTAGCTTTTGATTTCCGCGCTTAAGCTATTGATATTGATTCATTGTGAAAAGGCCTGTCTTTTAACGGTCCTACAAACGAGTAACACGAATATGGTAAAGAACACTTTTATTGACCGTAAGTATCAATTACATTCAACATAAGACAAAACCCTAACAAGTATTTCGAACTTGCTTCTATTCTGACTTACAAAACACAAAACAACTTATTACATTCGAACATGTGAAGTAATCTATATAAAGGACCTAAGTTCGTACAGGTTGGACCCTACGAACTTGACTGTCCTGAGGCCCATATAAGTTCGTATGACTCTAAGTTTGTACCTACCTAAGTTTGTACGAACTTACCTACAAAGCATTAAAAGTAAACTTATACAAAAAGACTTATCAAACTGACTAATACAAACTAGAAAGTTGTTGTCACTCAATATGTACCAACAATTCCCAGATTACTGGCACCGAAACAACGATTCAAAAAATCACCAAACTTCTCAGCGGCATTTTTGATGAGACTCTCTCCTGTTGTTAAAATGCTTACTGTGAGGTGTTTAATTAATATTGTTGTTCGAAACAACTGAAATCTGTTTCAACTAATATTGATAATGTGTTTTTTTGTATGGTGAAATTGATGAAGATGTATACATGGTTCCTCCTTTAGGTTATTATGATCAGTCTAGTTCCAAGGTGTGTAAACTAGTCAAGTCATTATATGGCTTGAAACAGGCACCTAGGAAGTGGAATGAGAAGTTAACCTCTGCCTTGTTAGAAAACAACTTTGTTGAAAGTAAGAATGATTATTCACTCTATATAAAATCTAGACTTAATTACACTGTTCATCCATGTGGTATACCCAAAAATACACTCGTAGTCCCTCGTAAGTTTTTTTGACACTCGTCATCCCTGTCATTACTAAATGTTATACCGAACGTTTGCCCTAACGCCCGTTAAAAAAATCCGTTAAATGAGTCACGTGTACCTCATGTGTGGGTTAAATCAGTATGAAATGACCAAAATACCCTCTATTGTGCCATCTTTATTGTTCATCCCCTCCATTGTTCATCCTCTTTATTAAAAGCAAATAATTTAAGCAAAAAAAAAATTCGTATTCTTTTCTGTAATCCTAAACACAAGATTCATAATTAGATAATATTGCAACATGTTAAGAAATAATACTCAAGAAACAAAAGACAGAAGAAAACTTGCTTTAAAGGATATTTCTATTAGGGAAAACAAAAGGATTTTACTATTAAGAAATTGCTTTAAAGAACTTTTTCAAGAAATCTACAAATATAATAAAAGAACTGTGAATGTGAAGAATCTTCTCAATCAACAATTCTTATTCAAACTCTCAAGGGGGTAGTTTATAACTTGGGTGGCATGTCTTCCCACCACTAACTCTCTCAATGCAAATTTTCAATCCTATAACAAAATCTCATACCATCGTTCAATTCACTTAAATTTCTACTGAGTCAAAAACCATAACACAATGACAATAGCTAATCATCCACTACTGATTCCGATCACACTCATCCGCCTCCTGACGCGGTCAAACCACCGCCACCGACCTTCGACGTAAAGCCGCTACTACCGGAAGGCCGTTGTTTACTTCGTTTACCGGTAGGAAAAGTTAAAAGACTCGATTGATAACATTTCTGGACTCCATCTCTGGCGAATCTATGGACTCTCTCTCTAAAAAAAATTTTGATGCAATAAAACCCAGATCTTTAAATCAAAATAGGGGTACGGCTATATATATCTATGTATATGTTTGTATGTAAAATTTGTAAGTCTGTACAGTCTAAATTAGAGCAAAGGACGTTCGGTGTAGCATTTAACGGATTTTTTTAACGGGCGTTAGGGCAAAGGACGTTCGGTGTAGCATTTAGTAATGACAGGGATGACGAGTGTCAAAAAAACTTACGAGGGACTACGAGTGTATTTTTGGGTATACCACAGGGATGAACAGTGTAATTAAGTCTAAAATCTATAAATAATGTGTTTGTTGCCTTGTTGGTTTATGTTGATGACATTGTGGTCACTGGTAATGATATTAATGAAGTTAATAAGGTTAAGTTGTTTTGAATATTTTTTGGGAATAGAAGTGGTAGCTACTGAACAAGGTATAAGCTTGAATCAGAGAAATATTGCTTAGAGTTGATAAATGAGTTTGGTTTGCTTGGTTGTAAACCTTCTCAAACTCCCACTGAAATTAATCTGATGTTGTCTAATAGTGATAATATTGGCAAGAATGATTTCAAGTTAAAAAATGTGAATGTCTATCAAAGGTTGATTGGGAAATTGATTTAATTGACTTTAACCAGACCTGACATCAGTTATGGTGTTCATGTCTTAAGTCAATATATGCACAGTCCTTTGTAGTCTCATATAAAGTGTGCTTTTAGGATTCTCAGGTATTTGAAACCTCAACAGGTATGGGTTTGGTTATTTCTAATTCCTTATCATTTGACTTGCATGCATATGTGGATTTAGATTGGGGTAAATCTATGTTGTATAGAAAATCTATGACAGGTTTTTGTGTATTCTTAAATGGATCTCTTGTTTCTTGGAAAAGCAAGAAACAAGCTACTGCCTCTATATCCTCTACTAAGTCAAAGTTTAGAGTTTTAGCTTTTGTTTCTTGTGAGATTATTTAGCTTTTAAAGTTACTTAATGATTTTCAAGTTTAAAACTTAATACCTGTTAAGGTATGCATTGATAATAAAGTTGCAATACAGATATGAGCTAATCTAGTCTTTCATGAAAGAACAAAGCACTTTGAGATTGATTTATACTTTGTTAGAGAAAAATTTAATGCAGGTGTTATTAGTACTATAAAGGTTCCCGTTAGATAAATAAAATAAGATTTGCATTTATAAAAGTATTAGACTGCGAAAATTTTAATGAGACAATATTTGACTGTCGCAGGCAGAGTTCGACAGCAATAAAATGCGACAATACATGATTGTCGCAATAAATGAAAATGCGAAAATTCAAGATTGTCGTAGTAAGTGAATATGCAACAATCTAGAATTGTCACGGTAGCGGGTTTTAGTATAAATAGGAGACTTGATCTCATTTGTAAAGTGTTCAGACAATATCAAAAACTGAGAGTGCGTATTTGTATCAATTTAACTGTATACCTAAGAGCTTGTAATAGTGTGTGAGCAATGAATACATGAAGCTTTGACAATATACTTACACTCATATACATACACATACATACACACGAATTCACGTTCCAAACACAGATTTCGATCTAACAGTTCCCTCAATTGATAATACTGCACACATCTTCACTAAAGGTTTAGTATGTTCCCAACATGAATATTTATGTGAAAAATTAAAACTGGTAATTTTGTTTTCCTGATCAGATTGAGGAGGGGTGTTAAAATATACAATCTAATCATAAAGGTTTGGACTTGGTTTGATATTGTTTTATTTTTATATTATGGTAAAAGTGTGAAAAAGGAAAGTATTATTTGTATTGTTTTAAGTTTTTTGTGACGGGTGAATGAACTTAAAGACTACAAGGGTGCCAAGAGTAAATTATCTAAATTGTTTGTAAATATCTGTACGGGTTTTGTATTTTTGGTTATTATTGTTTTTGTACAAAGAAGAAATAGTTGTGGCAATTAGCTTTTGTTCGTTCTTATTCCTGTGTATTTTGTTCAGGTACAGATTGTGGTAATACTTTGAGTGATCAATCATTATCTGTTGATAATGATTTGATAATTGTTTTCTTATTGTAAGGTCTTCTTTCGTCTTGTTTTTGGATTTAATTCCGATTTAGTCTGTGTGCAATTAATGAAAGAAAGTTCTTATGAATCTTATTGTTGTTGTTTATAGTTTTATAAGTTTGTTCAAAACCTAACATTTTAAATTCATCATTACCATCCCAACATGGTGCCATTAGACGTTTTGTCCTTTTTTAGAATGTCTCTATTTCTAAAGAGTAGAGTCTATACATGTGTAGCTACAAATCATTTTATTTTAAAAAGAATTAATTTAATTATTAGTGTTATGAGTCCAAACAGATCATCATACTGGTTCAATAAATAATGATAGAGGATCAAAAGAGCAACTATCATATGGAGAGAAGAGTGAGCAACTAATCTCAATCGTTAAATAATTTGAACTATGATCTAGAAACTTCTTGGGCTGCGCGGGGTTCATTTGTTTCATAACTCAAACTTGAGGACTAAAGTGTGAAATATTATAAAGATTGAAAGGAAGTGTGATGTCATTATTATTGTCAAGTCACATGACTTCTTTTTAGTCAAAAACACTCCACAATTAATTTCTCTCTCTCTCTCTCTCACAATCCAAAACACACAATACCTTTCCCAAAAACACTATCTCAATTTCAAAATTATAACTTCAAGCCCTAAGTTTACTATCATTCAAAGTTTCACAAATATCTGTTATTGTTCGCGAGATGTATGATAAAATTGGTAGAAGAAACATCACCACCCAGCTACCTAGCTACCTGACCGACGCCACCGCCGCCATCCATTTACTATGATATTTCTGATCTATCATCGTTATTGTTAGATATAAAAAATAGGATTTGCATTTGTAAGTGAAAAACTGATCATGCGACTTTAAGTTAGTGTCGCAGGAATACAATATGCGACTTTAAGAATAAAGTCGCAGAACAAAGTCGCAGAACAAAGTCGTAGGCATAAAGTTGCAGAAACATGTTAGTAAAAATACAGGACTTAGCTTTTCATTTACGCAGTTGTTGAACCAGAGAGTTTTGTGAACATATGTTTGTATATCATATTGAGAGAGATTGAGAGCTTGTAACAGATTCAATCAAGTAATACATAAGCATTTGGATATACATTCATATACATACGTACATATACTCACGGATTATATTCAATTCACATCCAAATCACAAGTTAAGATCCAACAATTGGTATCAGAGCATTGGTTGAAGGATTTGGAAGTGATTACACGGTTCAATTGCAGGAATCAAGCTCAAATTTGAAGAATATTGCAAAATGGGTATTCGAAGAAGATATTTCGGTTTTGTGATCAAAGTCATCAAAATTGTATGTTTCTGTACAATTAAAGCATCAACGAAGCTTCTAATAGTGATATACAACAAAGAGGAACAAGAATTCACGGTCAAAACTTACAGAAGTTCAAATTCGATTCGTAGTTCAAAAAGTTCAAAAAGTTCAAAAATGGCGGTTAAGTTTTGATTCAAGGTGTTTGAGTTCGAATTAGAGAATTTCAACCGATCAAAATGCTCTTCTAGTACTCAGGAACATAAAGGAATCAACTACAGGTTTTAATTTCAAATTTTAATCCAAGCTCAAATTTCTGTTCTTCACGGTCTGTTCAACAGCTTCCGCGACTTTATTCAGCGACTTTATTCCTGCTATCCTCTGCGACTTTATATCTGAGACCTTAGTGTGAGACTTTATTGTGCGACTTTATTAAGTTCGCATAACAGTAAGTTCGCATACTCTCATTTGTTTAAAAAAAAAAAAAAGGGTAAAAAGGTAGGAAAATTTTACAATTATCAAAATTTGAATTTAAGCTTCCCGTTGACTACTTTTAGTTTAAGAAAATTTTCATTTTACTCGGGCAAAATTCGAAAATTTTGGAGGGAAAATTTGCATACAGGAAAAATGTCGAGAGAAGCACTAGCAATTGGAACTAAGGATAAGCCTCCAGTCTTGTTCAGAGGAGATTATTCTCAATGGAAAGACAGATTCATTGATTGGATTGAACGACAGGACAACTATTCATTGTTGAAGGAATCATCGACTAAAGGAGAACAACCGTTTTATAAAGCTGGTGAAAATGAGTTAAGTCAAGAACAACAGAAGTTATGGAAGGCACATAAAGAGATGAAATCATATATTCTCCAAGGCTTGACAAATGAAATCTACGTGCAAGTCGACAGCTACAAAACTGCAAAGGAAATGTGGGATGCTATTGGTAGACAACAACAAGGGTCTGAACGAGGACAACAAACAAAGATGACTCATTGTCCCCAAGCATATGAAGCTTTTAAAGCAAAATCGGGTGAACAACTTGAAACAACCTACAATAGGTTTTGTTTACTGTTGAATGAAGTTCGAAAGAATAAGTTTCAGAAACATAATTTGGAGATAAACATTAAGTTTTTGAACAATCTGCTTCTCGAATGGAAACAATATGCAAGTAACATCATCCAGAACCGAGATTTGACTTCAGTTGATATACATGATGTATATGAAATTCTAAATCATAACCAGGATGAGGTAAATGAGATGGTTAAGGGTACTGAGGAGAAAGAAACAAACGATCATCTTGCTTTGTTTACTGATAGAAGGGGACACATCAGATCAAGAAGAGTTGAAAAGGAGATCAAGTATGAATCTAATTCAGATAAGGAAGAAAGTGAGTCGGATGAGGATATGAAGGAGATTGTAAAGCAAATGGCACTGATCACCAAAGCCATGACAAAGAAGTATTGGAAGAAACCTACAAACAATCACTTGCATACTTCATCATCATCCACCAAACACTCAGATTTCAAAAATAATGATGATGGGAAATACAAGGGCAGTTATGAAGGGAAAAAGGTTGATGGGAATTCACGAGGAGAAGTAGATAACAAGTGTTATAACTGTGGAGGATTTGGACACTTTGCTAGGGATTGTAAGAAGCCAAGAATTCGTAATTCTGATTACTACAAGGCAAAGATGCTGATGTCCAAACAGAAGGAAGCTGGGAAAGTTGTATTGGCTGAGAATGATACTTGGTTAAATTTGACTGATTCAGAAGAAGAAGATCTGGAAGTCAACATGGCATTCATGGCCAACATATCAGCTACCTCCATTGAAGGAGATGCGGATTCAGATTTTGAGGTACAAGATTCTGAATTCTTACATACTGCATTGCATACTATGAATGCTAATCTGACTGCTAAATTAAAAGATGACTCGTGAACTGCAAACAGAATTAGAAAGAAAACTTACAATATTAAAAACTGTGACTCGGGAAAGGGATGTTTTTGAATTTCATAGGGATGAGTATCTCATTACTAATGAGAAACTTGAAAAAGAAAATAAATCTTTAATAACTGAAATCCTTGAAATTTCATCTCGATGTAAAGCATCAAAAGACGTTGAAAATCGTGTTAAACAAAGGTACGATCATGCAATTACTAAAAAAATGAGTTTGTTAAACAAGGTCAAAGAACTTCAAGATAAGTTGTTTAAACGTGGCCAAACAGACCAAACAATCTTTTTAAACAAACCTAAGGATATCAGATTTTATAATCCAAGAGAAGGACTAGGTTTTGAAAATCCCTACTATTTACAAAAAGCTATTTCTAAAGTACCTACCTTGTATAACTACGGTGACATGGGAAATATTTTAAAAATGTTTTTTGTAAAGACAACTAATGAAGAAGAAGTTATTGAGAATTTCAATAGAGCAAAAACTGAGAATGCACAATTTTCATTTAATTATGAGAAATTAAATGAAAGTTATGGCACAAGGAAAATACCACTTTCTGAGGATTATTTTCCAAGTTGTTCAACACCTGTAATTGATCAAGCTGAGGTTATGGAACAAGTGGTTAAAACAAAACTTTATATTCCAAATTTAATTTTGGAAAATAAAATTTTTGATCTTGAAAAACAAATAACCACTCTACAACTACATTTTGATCAAGAACGAACAACGCTTTTACAAAATATTGAACAACTCAAAAATACTTCTTAAACATCAAGTTTAGCATCGATATCAAAATCTTCTCAAGAACTTGAATTTGATAAACTTATGGAATCTGAAGAGATTTTGGAAACAACGTTTCCAAAGAAGGATGAATCAACTGTTAAACAATCTCTGAAAGAAATTAGATCAAAGCACTCAGTAAATGCTCCAAAGAAATCTCAATTTACTAATTATTCTTTGCAAAAGAATACAAAGTATGTTAAGATTTCTTCAAACAAGAGCATTAGATCAAATTTTGCAAATACTAATACTGGTGCTTTTCGTGTTTCAAATCTAAAAACGACAAATCTTCATGACAAATCCCGAAGTCCAAAGAGTCAAAAGCTTAATCGCACTTTAAATAGTTCTTATTCGTGTAACTACAATAATATCAACAAACTTGATTCGTTGTATTTTCACCATTCAAACAGTTGTAATCATACTTTGCGTTATGATAGAAATTATCTTGTGAATGTGAATGAATCTATGTTGCATGATAGAATTGTAGCTAGACGTAATAATTTCTATCAATCTGCTATGCCATATCAATCTAGATCATGGAAATCAAAAGGATGGATTTCAAAATGGGTTCCTCAACAAAAGAGAACACCCAAAATGATTTCCAAATGGATTCCTAAGCTTAAAAGTCCACCCAAAATTATATCAAAATGGGTACCTAAAAGGAATCAATCAACCATAAACTGCACTAACCCTGACGAACTTCTTGAAAAATGGGTTCCTAAGGATTTTCAAATGGTTTGATTTTGCAGAAAATCTCGGTATGTGTTTGGTATCTTGATTCAGGATGTTCCAGGCACATGACCGGAGATAAGTCCCTCTTGATAAACTTTGTTGAAAAATTTATGGGGACTGTTCGTTTTGGAAATAATAATTATGCTGCTATCATGGGATTTGGCAATCTGGTTCGAGGTAAAATTACAATTAAAAGGGTTGCCTATGTTGAAGGCTTAGGGCACAACTTATTCAGCATTGGTCAATTTTGTTTAGAAGTACTATTTCGCAAACGTAGTTGTTGTGTTAGAACTGAAGACGGTCAACCATTACTCAATGGCACACGTTCAACAAACCTCTACACTATTGATCTAGATAGTGCACAACCCATGGCCGATGTCTGTTTACTCTCCAAAGCATCTTCACAACAATCATGGTTGTGGCACCGTCGGTTATCTCATTTAAGTATTCAACAAATTAATCATCTTACTCGCTCCGGAATAGTTCTTGGTTTACCAGAAGTTAAATATGATTCTGATCATTTTTGTAAATCTTGTGCAATGGGTAAAATGACACTCGTATCTCATAAGTCCAAATCGATACAAAGTTCAGAGTCTGTACTCCATTTGCTACATATGGACTTATGTGGACCTATGCGTGTACAATCAATCAATGGTAAGAGATATATTCTTGTTATTGTGGATGATTTCTCACTATATACATGGGTATATTTCTTAAAGGATAAATCCGAAACCCCAACGACTCTAATCAACTTCCTCAAGCTTACTCAAGTGAATCTACAACTTCCTGTGCGCTCAATTCGTTCAGATAATGGCACGGAATTCAAGAATAAGATCTTATCTTCATATTTGGAATCAGTTGGTATTACTCATCAATTTTCCGCTGCACAAACTCCACAACAAAATGGTGTTGTTGAACGACGAAATCGTACTCTTGTTGAAGCAGCTCGAACTATGTTGTGTTATTCAACGCTACCAATGTTTTTATGGGCCGAAGCAATCAATACTGCATGTTTTACTCAAAATCGGTCTATCATCAACAAGAGGTTCAACAAAACACCATACGAAGTTATTAACCATCGTCCTCCAATTGTGAAATTCTTTCGTATTTTTGGATGTCCCTGCTATATTTTAAATGATCGAGAAGATTTGGGAAAATTCGCTCCAAAGATTGATGAAGGAGTTTTCATTGGATATTCAAAGGATAAAGTTGCATACCGGGTTTACAACAAACGTACAAGAATTATCAATGAAAGTGTGAATGTGAAGTTTGATGAAATGTCATATATGGTTTTTGAACAAAACAGTTCAAAACCCGGTTTAACTAGCTCAACAGAGGATCAACCTGAAACATCACAATCAATTGTGACTGATCTTGATGAATTCTTCTCTGATTTCTATGAAGAATACTTTGGTACTTCCACAACTTCAACTCCAACTCAGTCAACTACAACTGAGTCTCCTCAAGTACAACCTGAAACCATTCCTGAAATACAACCAACCGAATCACCTTCAGCTATCTCACCAATTCAGCCAACTACTGTGGCTGAAGAACTTATTCCTCCCATTCCATATGTTGATTATTCAACTTCAAGTTTTGAATATCAACATCTTCCTTTTGAACGTAAGTGGACTAAATTGCATCCATCTTCTCAAATCATTGGTGATCCTACAACTAGGGTACAAACTAGGAAAGCTACTCAAAATGAGTGTCTCTATTCAAATTTCCTAAGTTCCATTGAACCAGCGACTGTAAAGGAAGCTCTTCAAGATGAAGATTGGATTCTTGCCATGCAAGATGAGTTGAATCAGTTTAATCGACTCAAAGTCTGGAGATTAGTTCAAAGACCAAAGGATAAGTCCATAGTTGGAACCAAATGGATTTTTAAGAATAAAAAGGATGAACATGAAATTGTGGTACGGAATAAAGTTAGACTGGTTGCAAAGGGCTATAGTCAGCAAGAGGGAATCGACTACGATGAAACATTTGCTCCAGTCGCTCAAATTGTAGCCATTCGTATCTTCTTAGCATATGCTGCTCACAAGTCTTTCACAGTTTATCAAATGGATGTGAAGACAACTTTCTTAAATGGAATTCTTAAGGAAGAGGTGTACGTGGGTCAACCTGAAGGTTTTGTCGATCCGAAGAGACCAAACGATGTCTACATTCTGGGCAAAGCCTTATACAGACTAAAACAAGCCCCGAGAGCTTGGTATGATGTCTTGTCCACGTTTCTTGTTCAATCAGGTTTTTCAAAAGGAACAATTGACACTACACTTTTCATTAAGAAACAAAAAGAAGATATAATTTTAATTCAAATATATGTTGATGACATCATATTTGGATCTACTAATGCCAAATATTGCAAGAATTTTTCGGCATTAATGGTATCCAGATTTGAAATGAGCATGATGGGTGAAATGAACTTTTTTCTTGGCTTACATGTTAAACAACTACCAAATGGAATCTGAAAGTCCCTTTGAACGGATCCAAACGGGATTGCAACGTGTATTAGTTTGCGGAAAGGTATAATACACAACAAACAACAATAAAACAAGTGAAATGCAAGTGTTTCAGTGTATAAGTTCGTAGGTATTCGAAGATAGCACTGTATGTTCGAATATAACTGATTTCCAAAAACTATTTAATGAAATATTACAACTTAGTTTTTATACCCAGTAAGTTCGTACGAACTTACTGGTCCTAGGTTCGTACGAACTTACATGTTCGTACGAACTTCCTAGGTTCGTACGAACTTCCTAGGTTCGTACGAACATACAAACTTAATACTAAAAAGGCTAAGTTAATAAACAAATTACATTATTAACTACAAAACTAATAACAAAACTAACTATTTTAAAATAAGAGCTGTTGTCACCAAACGTGCACCAACAGACTCCCCCTTGACAATAGCTCGGTCAGTCTTCAGTCTTCTGGCTCTGTCGAATCTTGATTCTTGATCAACTCTGTCGACTCTCAGCCCATAAGCCTTTTTCCACACACACCTTCACGACCCTCTGATACTTCCTACCTTCATGCCTCCAATCGTCTCTATAAAAGATCTTGGTTTCATGAAGCTTTATCAGATCGTCCTTTGATAAGTTTACCAGATGTAAACTATCATAAACTCTTAGCAGCACATTTTCCTCAGCATCTTCCATCACAGCTTCAGCCGTCTTGCTGTCAACGTACCACCACTTAAGATTTGCAAGAATGTTTTGTGGCATTTTCTTCAAAGGAACTCTTTTCAAGCACTTGACCGGTCTATAGACCATCTTCATCCATGGCTTGTTAGTGAAAGGGTCAATCCTGGTCAGATCTGGAACTCTTTTACCCGGTTTTGGCTTTAGACTTTCAAACTTATTGGATCTTCCTTCACGTTTTAAGATTCTTTCCAAAGTACTAGCGTAAGGATCATTGTCAATATTTACTAAGTCTAACCAGGCAAGCTCCTTCAATTCAATCTTCGGCAGCGAGCTAAAGGTCTTTAGTTTATTTTTCAAGTACTGAATCCCATCATATCTTTTTAATATGAACAGTTTAAGATCACTGTCATAAAACCAACTTATGATTCCACGCTTTAACCCGCCCGATCCTCTGACCCTGATATCACCTTTATATTTAATCTCTGGTTCCTTTTCAACCTTTTTGAACCATAACCTCTTTAACTCTTCTCGAGTTGGTTCAACTTCTTCTGAATCTGAATCAACTTCAGGAGTTAAGTCATGCTCCAAGTCGATCACTTTCTCGCCAGATTCACTCTCCACCACAACTTCAGTAACAGGTTGTGTATCTATCACGAATTCGTTCACATCTGCATCAGCATCAGGTAGGACCTCTTCATCTGATTTCCAATCAGCAACCTCTTTACTGAGGATCTCCCCTTCTTCTAATTCTGACCAATCACTATCCGGGTCATCTAAACCAAGCAATGCCTCGATAGTATCAGTCTCAGCAACAGGGGACTCTTGTGTTTTACTACCAGCCTTCTCAGCTTCATTTTCATTCTTCTTTGTACCCCATTCTGAGATCTTGCTGCCACCACCTTCTGCCGCTGCACCAACACCAGACCCTGATTCTGTTCCCCAACCACCTTTCTGATTCGTTTTTTCTTCGATTTTCTTGCTCCAGTCTGTCCCTTCTGCTTGTGCCTCACTGGACTCTTTGTTCCATCCTCCAGATGGTTCAGTCTCTTCTTGAGGCTTTGAAGCACCTTGTCCAGATCCGCTCACACCAGAACCTTGACCAGACTCCCCCTGAGCTATAACTGCACCTTGCACTCTAGATGAAGAGCCAGGCAGCTCACCTCCTTTGGGTGCACTTGGATCATCGTCACGGTCATTATCAGCTTTGAGTCTCAGCTCATCTTCCTTGCATCCTGGTGTCTTATCCCCCCTGAGCGACTGGCACTTCATTTGGAAGACAGTGACCTCATTGAGCCGTACTTGATCTTCTACCTTTTCAAGTTGCTTTACTAAGCGCTCATTAATAGCCGTCAAATTTGTGACTCGAACTTCCTGGCTTGTAACCACAGCAGTCAAGGCAGTCACCATATCCATCAAGCTAGTGATCCGGCCCTCCAGATAGGTAAACTTATCCGGATCTGAGAGAAGAGCAGCCGGGTTGGGAATAGATCGGGTGGGTTGAGTAGTAGGTGGAGCAGTAGAAGGTGTGGGTGGTGTGGTTGTAGATGCAACTGGTGGTAATTGTACTGTTGATGGAGCAACGGGTGGTGGTGTAGGTGTGATAATCGTAGGAGCAGAACCACCCGCTCCAATAACCACACTAGTTGGACGCTGGCGCTTGCGTGCCTGCAACCGGAACTGTTCCGGTTCTGATTCATCATCGGAGTCCTCGGGAACATATTCATCATCAAACTGAACCTTTCGCTTGCCCTTTTCCTTCTCACGGGCGGCCTTAGGGTCAATCAACCCCCCCTTGGACCCATGAAACCCAATCATAGGGCGGTCCTCGTCATCATCATCATCATTACCATCATCATCATCATCACCATCATCATCTGCATCAGATTCTGTAGCCTCAGAATCAAGAGCTGCATCCTTATCAGCTTCAGCAGCAGGTGGAGACCATGTGTCTCGGGCTACAGAGTAGTCATCAATGTCCTTGAAGATATCATCAAAAGTGGGCTCAGAACTGGGCCCTGCTTCGCCCTGAAGAACTTCCCTAACCAACTCAGCAGCAATATCAGCGTCAACACGCTCTCCCTCAGCAGGGTGCTCTATCTGGTGCAGGAGTTCTTCAACAATCTCCTGTTGTGGCTCATCAGCAGCCACCTCAGCTCGAGCTGGTGCCGGGTCTGGTTCTTGAGCTTGAACCTCAACAGCTGCCTGGGGCACAGGCACATCCAACCAGCCATCATCTGGTGGAGCCTGATAGTTTGCATCAATAATTGCCCCAAACAAAGGCACATCTTGTGGCCTATCAGCAACTGCACGTCTCTTGTTGTGGCTGAGACAGTGCCCAAAGATCTTCTTGTCTACCGGCATCAAATGAACCACCGGGTCGATAGCTGGAAGATTGGGAATTAGAGCATTGAGCAGCATCATGACAAAACGAGGATAGAGAATAAAGTGCTCCTTCACACTCCCCTTTATTTGCTGAACCATCTCATCAAAGAAGTACTGACTGAAACAGTAGGGCTTGTTGTAAACAAGTGAAATCATCCCAGACTGTAGCTTATGGTTCATTGTATCGAACCCTGCCTTCTTTGGTCCAAAAGAAACCAGTAGAATATGCATCAGATAGCGCCACTGGCCGTATACTAGACTCTTGGTGTATTGGGTGTGGACAACATCTCCCACATAGCCCATGCGTTGAAACGCGCCAGCACGCATATCAAGAGAGAAAGAAGTTGGGCCATTTTCCTGTTCTTCAGTTCCCAGATGCAGAACCTGCCTCAGAAGGTCGGCAGAAAACTCTATATTGACCCCGTTGACAGTAGCCCTTATGACCGGAGGCTGAGGCTCACAATCATGAATTGCCGTAGCCCAAAATTGGCTAAGATATGGAAAATATAGCGTTGGCGAGTGAGTAAGAGCATAAAACACCCGTGAGCGCATGAGAAACTCCAGCATGCCTCGAAACGGTGCGGTCGCCGGGTTGGCAAGATCAAAAGAAACTGCCACATTGTGCTTGTTGTGAAACTCACGCACAAGATCAGCCATTTCTGCAAAACAAACACAAACACGCCAAAAGTAAAGAATAATAATGTTAGTCATAAGACATAATTAACTTCGAACCCTGCAAACAAGATTCTATGATTAAAACAAGTCTTAAAAAAAAAATTTCAAAGTTCAAAAGATAGTAGGTTCGTACGAACTTATAAGTTCGTACGAACTTACTGCCCTTGTAGGTTCGTACGAACTTACTGTTTGACCAAGTCAAACTTAAGTTCGTACGAACTTACATTGGCTAGGTTCGTACGAACCTATAGGTTCGTACGAACTTAGTAAGTTCGAACAGATGAACTGATAAACTAAGTTCAAAAAATTTTCACTCAAAAATGCAATCTGATCATGGAAAAAGTGGCGCCTAGGTTCGTTTCAGCATAAGGAACCATAACACACCAAGTTTAATCATTTAAAGTGACACAATTTTGATTTTAAGTTTGTTTTTCACAAAACCTAACTTCAATCCGAATGTGTTGAGGTTTAGCGTGTTAAATCATGAAAAAATCACTTACTGAAATTAGGAATATGATAGTGATGAAGATTATTGGGCAATAACACACAAACACAGTCCCAAAGTGATTTTTAATTCGAAAAATTGAAACCGCAGGTATGTTCGTATGTAGGTTCGAAGGCTCCAGTAGGTTCGTACGAACTTAGGGTTTCTGAAAATGTGAAGGGTTTGACTGAGGTTGACCATTTTATACCCCAAGTAGGTTCGTACGAACCTGTATGTTCGTACGAACATATCCTTCGAACTTACCTTCTAAGTTCGTACGAACTTAGAATTTTAAAATTAAAAAGTTTAACTTTTTCTATTTTAAAAATAAAGGCAATGATCTAAATACTTAGGCATTCACTTGAGCAAGGTTTGAACAATTTAAACAAACACAATGTAAACATTTCCCAAACACAAATAACTTTTATTCATTTATTTATTTAAAACACTTAAAAAATAACATAGCATAAAATAAAACTTGCAAATATGAAATTGTTCATATTTTGAAAAGTACAATATTTTTGAGAGAGTCACTGATACAAAGATCGAATTAGCCATGATGAGAGCAATACACAGTTAGGAATTTTCATTTATTCCTTTGATTATTGTTGTTGTAAGTAATAGAACACAACGATTATCAGTATTGTTTTCCACTTAAGCATTCGATATTCAGAATTCTCAAGTACATATTAGATTATTGTTCACGATCTCTGGCGAATCTTACATTTGATATACCCTTAAGATCTAGACAGTCATGAACAACATGTAACGGATATTTTGCATTTTTATTTCATCTTTAAAGTCAAGTCTGTTTGCTTTATCAGCAATGTACATAGGTACATGTTTCAATTTAAAGACAAGACTATGGTTAGAAACAAACAAATCTAAAATCAAACCAGAGGTGACAGGTCTGTACTTTCGTACAACAAAGCGACATAGTTTGACTAGAGACCTTGAAAACGGTATTCTTGTTTCGCGGTCGAGTTTGTTCTAGTTTTTAGGATACACTGGCTGAATCTAGGTCAACATAGTTCTAGATGAAGCAGAAGAACCAGTCAGTGAACCCCCCAGATGATTTAATGTTGTTTTATATCCGGTAACAAGCATTCATGAACGGCCCATCTCCTAAGAATTAAGACTTAAGTCGTACATCAAAATAAAGATAGCACAATAATCGTATTATTTATTATAAATTAAGTACTTGAAAACCGTTATGTCGCATGCCTACCAATACATCGTAAAGTGAAGCTATCAAATACGTTTGCATTTTTAGGTACATTTACTGTGAATGTTCTGCATCTTAGAGCCACACATATGAAATGTTCTAGGCATGGGTAAAAGATTCATCATTTCTTTGCAATTAGTACAGTGACCCTCAAAATTTTTATTGGTTTTGCAAAGATAAAAGGTAAAATAAACTAAGAAATAGAAATAGAAACATACTAAGTTCTTTATGGAAATATTTACTCAGGATTTTTCATCCCATTAAGTTGGAGTAAAAGCTCAAACCGAGACCGATCAAATGCCTTTGTATAAAGGTCGGCTAGATTGTCATCAGTGGGGACCTTAACTAATTTAATCAAATGTTTTTCAGCACAGTCACGAATAAAATGATGTCTAATGTCAATATGTTTCGTCTTACTATGCTTAACAGGATTATTAGTTATGGACATGGTTGATTGGTTATCTATCATAATAGGGGTATTTGTGAAGTTCACACCATAGTCACGCAGCTGTTGTTGTATCCACAACACTTGTGAACAACAACTACCTGCTGCTACATACTCAGCCTCACAGGTTGAGATAGCGACCGTGGTTTGCTTCTTACATTGCCATGAGACAATGCGACCACCTAGTAATTGACAACCACCAGTGGTTGATTTCCTGTTCAAGTTGCAACCGCCATAATCTGAGTCGGTGTAGGCTACAAAGTCAAAATTGCCTCCAGAGGGATACCAAAGACCTAACTTCGGTTTTCCCTTTAGATATCGCAGAATTCTCTTTGCTACCTTCATGTGTGACTCTTTAGGATTTGATTGAAAACGAGCACACAGACATACTGCAAACATTATGTCTGGTCTAGAAGCCGTCAAATACATGAGAGAACCAATAATGGCCCGATAGTGAGTCGGATCCACATCTTCAGTACTCTCATTATCTGGTCCGAGACCATGATTTAGTTGAATTGGAGTGCCATAAGACGAGCTATCGTGCATATTAAAACGAGATAACATTTCATGCACATATTTTGTCTGATGAATGAAGAATCCCTCCTTCTTTTGATCAACTTGTAATCCTAAGAAGAAGTTCAACTCACCCATGGCACTCATTTCGAATCTCCTCTTCATCACTTGTTCAAAGTCTCTGCACATATTCTCGTCAGATGACCCAAATATAATGTCATCGACATAGACTTGTACAAGTAGGAAATCATCCTTTTTCCACTTAACGAACAAAGTACTATCTATCTGTCCTCTCTTGAACCCATTTTCCAAGAGATAGGTAGATAGTGTTTCATACCAAGCCCTTGGTGCTTGATGCAATCCATACAAGGCCTTGTCTAATTTATAGACTCGGTCTGGATGGTCTGGATCACTGAACCCTGGAGCTTGTTGAACAAAAACTAGTTCCTGAACTTTTCCATAAAGAAAGGCACTTTTAACGTCGAGTTGATAGACTTTAATTCTTTTATGTGCAGCATATGCTAGAAACAATCGAATTGCTTCTAACCTTGCTACTGGTGCAAACACCTCAGTGTAGTCTATCCCTTCCTGTTGGTTAAATCCTTGAACTACTAGCCTCGCCTTGTTTCGAATTACGATTCCTTTATCATCACGTTTGCATTTAAACACCCATCTGGTGCCTATTGCATGTTCTCCTTTGGGCAGATCAACTAGCTCCCAAACTTTTAGCTTTTTGAATTGAGCAAGTTCCTCTTGCATTGCTTCTACCCAGGAGTTATCCTTGAGAGCCATTTGAACATTTTTCGGCTCTATTTGAGATATAAAACAACTGTACAGACACTTATGCATGATCCCTGTGTCTTGAATCGATACATATAGACTGGAGCTGTCAGATATCTCTCTACGAGTTTTTACTCGAGAGCTCGGATCACCAATGATATTATCAGTTGGATGATACTTATTCAGACGAGTCGAGATCGTAGAATCAACCGGTAGGTCAGATCCTAGATTTGATCCAATCTCCCCCTCTGATGTTGCTTCTTCTGTAGCGGTTTCTTGCACAGAATTGGTAACTTCAGATGAAGAAGGAATATCGATTGATGTGGGATCAAAGTCTAAAACCGGATCAACCATTACTTCTTTCCCTTTATCATTTGCATCTTCTGAACTTGGAACACTAGATCTTGGTGCAAATATATTATTTTCACCATCATCTAGTATAACATGTTCTAATCCTAAAGTGTCATCTTCACTTAGGATCGGAAGATTAAATGACTTGAAAACAGCGTCATAATTAAATAACCAAACTGGTCCTGTTTGTATAGCTGGAGTATAAGATGTGACTTGTATGTTATATACAATCTCAACTCTTTCAGATGTCTTATTATAGACTCTTTTGTTTGGAGATCCGGCTTCATAACCTAGGAAAAATCCCTCGTCAGCCTTTTCACCAAATTTTGGTTGATTTTTAGTCTTTAATAAGGTACACTTAACACCGAAGGGTTCTAGACCAGTAAGATTTGGTTTTCGACCGTTTAGAAGCTCATAACACGTTTTGTTATGCTTTTTCACGATTAAAACCCGATTAAGTACATGACAGGCTGTATTCACTGCTTCTCCCCAGAAAATGACGGGAAGCTTTGAATCAGCCAGCATAGTTCTTGCTGCTTCAATTAAGGTTCTATTCTTTCGTTCAGCGACACCATTTTGTTGTGGCTCATAGGGTGCACTAAACTGATGCTGAATTCCCTTGCTTAAGCAAAAGACGTTCATCACCGAGTTTTTGAACTCTAGGCCATTGTCGCTTCTAATCTTTCTGACTCCTCGTCCATATTGATGTTTAATCTGGGTAAAGAAATTCATCAGCAATTCAGCCGTCTCATCCTTTGTTCCTAAAAAGAATACCCATGAGAAACGCGAGAAGTCATCAGTGACGACTAGGCAGTAGTGTTTACCGCCTATACTCCTTGCATTCACAGGACCAAATAAATCCATGTGAAGAAGATCAAAAATTGAGGCATTGGAATTTTGAGATTTTGACTTATGAGGATTCTTGTGCTGTTTTCCTTTCTGACATGGCACACATTTGTCCTCTAGTCCAAACCTCTGCATTGGTACACCTAGCACTAGTCCATTTCTGACAATGTAGTTCATCTTTCTAAAGTGCAGGTGAGCCATTTTCCGATGCCACAGCTGAGAATCATTCTCAGATGCCTTGGATATAAGACATGTTGACTCCTGCACTGTTTCAGAAACACTCATGTCCATTACATAAGTGTCATTCTTTCTAGGAGCCCTCATGATTATCCATTCTTCTGGAATGATAAATCCAGGTTTTAATATAAGTGCTTCTCTATCCGTGAAATGGACTGGATGTCCTTTATCACAAATCTGAGATACACTCATAAGATTGTGCTTTAGCTCCTCAACATAGTTGACTTGCTCTAGCATAATCTTCCCATTCGTTACTTTACCTAATCCTGTTATTAGCCCACCTTTAGATCCAACGAAATTCACGTATCCTCCTTTCTTGTGTATGAAGTCCACAAGAAGCTGTCTTTCCCCCGTCATATGCCTGGAGCAACCACTATCAACATACCACCAGTTAATAGCTCTTCTGGTCAACTCCTGCACATAAATTGAAAACAGTTAGTCGTTAAGGGGAACCCAAGCCACGACGGACTTGGATTTACCATTTTCATCTACGAATGTAAACTCCTTCAAGTATCCATTGCTCTTATAAGTAGAGCTAGATGCTTTGGGAATCGCATTCGCGTGAGTATGGGAGGAGCTACCACTAGGCTTTCGCTCAGGAGACTTTTGAAAAAATCTCGGGTTGACAGGCCTAGGGTTTGATGTAGATCTAACCATAGTAGGATAGTTATAACTAGAATTTTGATAATTCCTATTATTACTATTATGGTTGTTAAAACGGTTGTTAGGAGTTTGAAATCTCTGTGGAGTCTTAGACCTTGAAGACTGTCCATGAGAACTACCTCCAGAAGAGGTGGTGCTCCTAGAACTATCATGAGTCGAAAACTTAACAGATTTTAATGAGGGTTGAATTTTCTGAGAACTTGGTGTTCTCTTAAATCCCAACCCAATTCTCCCAGAAGTGCTTGCATTTTCATTTAAGTTATTCATTCGTGTGAAAACACTAGCAGTTCTTTGTTTTAAACTTATTTTCTCAGGAGATGTATTTTTCCTTTCCTGAGTCAAATTTGTTTTTACAGGTGATTGGTCTTTCTTCACCTGTGATTTTCCAATTTTGCCCTTGTTTGGACAAATACTTGCAACATGCCCTTTTTGATGGCATGTGAAGCATGAACGTTTCACTAACGCCTTTTTAGGGGCCTTTTGAATCGCTAGCCTGTCCAATTCAGGCAAACTTGGAGAGAATTCAATCATAACCTTTTTACCCTTATTAAGTATATTTTCATTTTCAGGCTTGGGTAAATCAAGATCAACTCTATTCTCTACCTTTTCTTTGACATTTCCTTGTTCAACCATATTCTCTTTTACAAAATTCATTTTTATTTTAGATGGTATAGAAATGTCAGTAGATGTTGATTCAGGTTCAGTACTAGTTTCAGCTTTCGCAGGCCTAACGAATTGTGTTAGACCAGGAACGGCTGGTTGTTTAGCAGAATCATCAGCAGTTGACATCTCAGTGTCATCAGAAATAAAAGAGTAGTTGTGGTTAAAGGGAGGAGGGCTTTCTGTATAACCCATTCCCCTGTGATCACCAGGCTGTTTTCCAACACTAAGCATATTGTCTAAGGTTTCAATAGAAAATTTTCTTAACTCTAGTTTCCTGTTAAGATCAGCTATTCTAACCTTAGCATCAGCTAACTCTTTTTCTTTATCAGAAGACAGTTTTGTTAAATCTAAAATATGTTCATGAGCCAAGTCATTTCTTACACTTTGCTCATTTAACTTTTCTTTTAAATATTTTATGTCTTCTTTATCAGATTTTGCTTTACTAAGTAATTCAGAGTTTCTGATATTTAGCCTAGTGTTTTCTTCTTTTAGAGATTTTAACTGAGATGTAATCATATCAGATGATTCTACTAACTTCTCAGCCTGTTCCTGAAAACTAGTACAAAGAACACATGCTTTAACAACCATATCAAGACTGAGTACTACCTTTTGCTTTTCGGCATCCAGATTTGCCATGTATGCAATGAAGTCCTGTGAGCTCATATCCTCAATTGATTTCAGCAGTTTGATTTCTGTCTTAGCTGCAGGCTCCTCAATCTCCATATCTGTTGCAGTGTCCTTATCTGAATCAGATCCTGCATTGCTTTCCTCCTTTTCTTCAGTAATGGAGGCCATAAATGCTTGTGGTTCCTCAGATTTTGAGCTCCAGTCATATGCTCCTTCTTGAGATTGAACCACCAGAGCTCTCGAGGTCTGATTACCTCCTGAGTTCTGGTTGTTTCCAAAAGAGCCTTGACTGTATTGTCTCTGATCATTCTGACTAGGAGTTTGATCCCTTTTAGGTCTTTGACATTCCCTAGCGAAATGCCCGAAACCATCACAGTTATAGCATTTAACCTTGGATTTATCAAAGCCTAGTTTGCTGCTTACGAACTTCCTCCCAGTTCTATTCATGAATCTCTGAGCTCTTCTTGCAATCATGGCCATTTGCCATTGCAAGTCCATTTCCTCAAGATCATCTTGATCCAATTGATCATAATCTTCATTTATTAGCTCAGGATCAGTGATTTTGCCCTTAATGAAATTCTCACGAGAAGCAACAAAAGAGGCAAGTAGGGCTACTTCCTCTTCAGCTGATTTCTTGCTCATGGGCATTGATTTAAAAACGCTTGATGTCCCAGTGTTTGGTTTTCTATCAATCCCTGATTCCTCAGATGATGCCATATAACAGACATTGCTACCCGAATTTCGAATAGCCGAGTCCGTTTCAGCCTCGTTAGTATAGAAGGCTGCAACTCCACCTGTACTAGTAGATACAGCGGAATCAGATCGTTTACCATGGTAAACACTCGGATCCTGAACCTGATCAGATCCGGTCTCTTTTCGCTGCATGTTTAAGTCATAAACTCGCAACTTCCCTATAACATCATCGAGAGTCAGAGTCTTGTAGTCAGCACTCTCCTTGATCATTAAGGTGTATATGTCCCATTTTGAAGGCAAAGCTTCAAGGAGTTTGTTACATCTCACAGTTTCAGTGAATGAAAGTCCACTGTTATCCAGTTCAGTCATTAGATGGTAATATCTAGTGGTAATCTCCTCTAGTGACTCGCCTTTCATATACTTGAAGACATAAAACTGTTTGGTAATCAAGTCTGCTCTGCTTTCCTTGATCTTGTCATTCCCATCAAACCTCTTTTCTAACGCTAACCAAAGCTCTTTCGCGAATTGGTAACGTTTAAAAGTGTGTTTGATTTCTTGTGGAAGACACATAGTGATCGCAGACAAGGCCTTGTTTTCAGCCTCATACATCTTCTTGTCTTCATCTTTCATCATAGAGTAAGTACATAACTTTTGTTTACCCTCATATTCATATGTCGGTGTATCATATCCATCTTTGATACATATCCACATTCTGACATCATGAAACTTGGCAAAAGATTCAAATCGATCTCTCCACCAAAAGTAATCCTCTCCCTTAAGAAGTTTTGGTGGTGAGGCGGATTTACCAACCTCATGATCCATTTCAATCATTTTGTTTAAATTAGTCATCTTGTCAAAAAGTCGATAGAAGTTTGTAGAAGAATACAGATTTCCCACCAAAAAAAAAAAAAACCTCCTTTTCTTTTTTTTTTTTTTTTTTTTTTTTTTTTTTTTAATAACTAGGTTCGTACGAACTTAGAATTTATTCGAACCTACTAGGTTCGAAAACTATCTAGGTTCGAAGAAGTCAACACTCTGGTCAACCCCTAGGTTCGTACGAACTTAGAACCAAAATTCAAATATTCGAACTTACTAGGTTCGTACGAACTTATAGGTTCGAATGCTATTCTGGGTAGGTTCGTACGACACTTTCTTGTCCGTACGAACTTGCTGTTCAAACTCAAATCTGAGCAAAAACTCAGATCTAGGAAGATTTAACCGTGGAAAATGGTTAGAACTTGTACAACTTGGTTCTAGAACACAAAAGGAAGCCGAAAGTACAACTTTTATCTTCCAAAACACTCTCAAATCTTGTTTTCTTTGTGTTTTATCAATCCCGAACCCAACAAAGACTTGTTGAAGCTCTGATACCAATTGAAAGTCCCTTTGAACGGATCCAAACGGGATTGCAACGTGTATTAGTTTGCGGAAAGGTATAATACACAACAAACAACAATAAAACAAGTGAAATGCAAGTGTTTCAGTGTATAAGTTCGTAGGTATTCGAAGATAGCACTGTATGTTCGAATATAACTGATTTCCAAAAACTATTTAATGAAATATTACAACTTAGTTTTTATACCCAGTAAGTTCGTACGAACTTACTGGTCCTAGGTTCGTACGAACTTACATGTTCGTACGAACTTCCTAGGTTCGTACGAACTTCCTAGGTTCGTACGAACATACAAACTTAATACTAAAAAGGCTAAGTTAATAAACAAATTACATTATTAACTACAAAACTAATAACAAAACTAACTATTTTAAAATAAGAGCTGTTTTCACCAAACGTGCACCAACAGAATCTTTATCAATCAATCCAAATATATTTTGGATATATTGAAAAAGTTGCAAATGGTAGACTGTCAACCTATTTCTACACCCATGGCTGCTCGGTTACAACTTCATGTTAATTCAACGGGAAAATCAGTTGATCAAACTTTATATAGAAGCATGATTGGCTCTTTGATGTATTTGACATCAAGTCGTCTAGATATCATGTTCTCTACATGTGTTTGTGCACGTTACCAGGCTGCTCCTAAGGAATCACATCTCCAAGCAGTCAAACGAATTTTACGATATTTAAAATTTTCAATTGACTTGGGATTGTGGTATCCAAAGGATACTGGTTTTGAACTAACAGCCTTTTCAGACGCAGATCATGCAGGTTGTAAGTTAGATCGAAAAAGCACATCCGGTGGTGCTCAATTTCTTGGTGATAAGCTAGTTAGTTGGACTTCCAAGAAGCAAAACTGTGTTTCAACATCCACAGTTGAGGCAGAATATGTTGCAGCTGCTGTTTGTTGTTCACAAGTTTTGTGGATGAGGTCTCAACTCATGGATTGTGGTTTCAAATTTGAAAAGGTACCTATCTATTGTGACTCTCAAAGTGCGATTGCTATTTCCTGCAATCCGGTACAACACTCGAAAACAAAACACATAGATATTCGGTATCATTTTATAAAAGATAATATTGAAAAAGGGCATATCGAGTTATTTTTTGTCAAAACAGATTATCAATTAGCCAAGTTATTCACCAAACCATTAGATGACATACGTTTTCATTTTCTAGTGACTCAGTTAGGCATGCTTTCACTTAAGCAATAATCTGTCATTTTCAACTCGAGATGCAAAATACTATCATATTTTGAGGGGGAGAAGAGTTGAAATATTTTGCATATGTGATGCATGATGGTTTTTACTCAAATTCAGAGGAAACCCGATCTTCAAAAGAAAAAGAGATTTTGTTTTCATAACTCACCTTCATATATAATATTTTTCAAAAATCCAAAACTTTCAAGTGTTCAAATCTATTTGCATATTGCTCAATACTTTGAAAGACTTTCAAAGATTTTTTGATATTCCAAGGATTGATGGATAATCAGATTACCAATTTCAATCAAATTGTTTGGCAAAATGTTGTAGTCTGTACTAAGAGTGTTAGTTTATAAACTACTCCTATAATCCTCCAGAGCCGATTCGATTTACCAAAGGAGTCACTTTCCAAATATAGGATGAAAGTTTAAGTCTTAGAATGAGGGTGCAGTAGAAAAATTGAGTAAGGGTGAAAATTCTAGTACAGAACAACATATTTTTAAAACAAATGCCAATTGAGGGTGGAGTAAAAAAATTGAGTAAGGTTGAGTGAGGAGTGTGTGAAAGGGTTAAAAGGAAAAGAAAACCCTCACTAAACAAATAATCGCTGGGTAGCCACATCTACTATCGGAAATCATGTGTTGATTTCTGATATTGAAGAAGACATCATGGACCCAGTGATGCAATGCACATATACCCTCCTAACCACTCAAGAATTTCTTAACAAATTCTTGTTTCAGTATTCTCACGGAGATTTTACACATAATCTATCGATAACTCTGTTAGAGTTTGTTGATATTGAAACAAGAGGACAGTCTGCTCCAGTCCCTGACGTCATTAATGCACTAATCGAGTCTAGAGCCTGAAAAGAATATAATTTTAGGACACATGTGTATTATTACACTCTATGTCTAAGTGACATTATGCATATCTATGTGATATTGCCGGAACATTCATAGTGATACCTAAAATGGTATTCCACAATGATTGAATGGAAATCCTACCAATGCTAACATCAACGCCAACATTGAAAGTAGGTCACTTAAATTGATTCATTTTATGTTTCAATTGGTGTGTTAACTGGTAATCTATGTGATCCAGGAGTTATAGTATTTTCAGAAATGTGTTTTCTGATTATACACTCAACTTTTCTGAGATTACATCAAATGAATTGTTGCTTACCTTTGGTTACTAAAACAAATGAGAAAAACACTCTTCCAAAAATATGTTCAAGATATTCATGCTATATCACAATTACTACAAGGAAGAATAATTAAAGTTACAAGCTCAAGTGCTCTGAATAGAAAAGAAATAAAGAGGAGATTCTGTCAAAGTAAAGGTTAAAAGCTCCAGAAGATCAAGATATACATTTAAGGGGGAGCTAAAGCAAGAAGTGAGAGTCAAGAAATAATTCCGAAGAAATTTCAATATGAAGCGAAGACTACTGACAGTCTATCTCAATAGAAGGTTAAAAGAAAAAGATTACACAAGAGAAGAAGTTCAAACTCAACAATCATATGTGAAGAAAAGTCAAAGAGGAAAAGAGAAGACTAGAACTCAAAAGAAAGTTCTATTTCTCTATGTCAAAGACATTCAAAAGATTCAAGACAAAAAGCTGAATCAACAGAAATATAAAGAAAGATCTTCAAAGAAGATATTCAAGAAAAACAAGATGCTAAATCCTAGGGGGAGATTGTTAGATATAAAAAATAGGATTTGCATTTGTAAGTGAAAAACTGGTCATGCAACTTTAAGTTAGTGTCGCAGGAATACAATATGCGACTTTAAGAGTAAAGTCGCAGAACAAAGTCGCTGGCATAAAGTCGCAGAAACATGTTAGTATAAATACATGACTTAGCTTTTCATTTACGCAGTTGTTGAACTAGAGAGTTTTGTGAACGTATGTTTGTATATCATATTGAGAGAGATTGAGAGCTTGTAACAGATTCAATCAAGTAATACATAAGCATTTGGATATACATTCATATACATACGTACATATACTCACAGATTATATTCAATACACATCCAAATCACAAGTTAAGATCCAACAGTTATTACCGAATCTTTTGATTTGTTTTCTAGATCTAGAGCTCAAAGATGATGTTTATTCAGTTTTTTCTTTTTCAGGTGTAGTAGTAGGTTATTTTCTATATATTAGTACATAAATGTACATTATGTTAAATTTTTGTATTCATGTTATGTGTATGTTACTGCATATTTGTAGGTTACCGTATGTTCGGATCTACGAGGTAATCTAGTTTATATGAGTGCGAAATCCTCACATAAACATAAACGATAACAAACGAGTAATAACAAATATGTAAAGATCACGTTTATTGAACGTAAACAAATATTACATTCAAACAAGATACAAACTCTCTCTTTTATCCTCTCTGCGAACTTACACTAAGGAACTAAGACTGAGTTCAAACTTACAACTATGAAAAACTCTTTTTCTAAAATATTCGTTTGTAAAGATAGATTTGAATCATTTGTAAAGTTCAATGACATCAAGATGTGGATCTGTATAAATGAAGGTTATTTCCGAAAAAAAATTCTTTCACCAAAATTTGAATTTAGGCTTACCATTGTTTAACTTTGGTTCGAGAAAATTTAAATTTTACTCCGAAAATTTTTGAGAATTTTTGGAGGGAAATCTGTGTTGTGAGTGAACTTGACGTTAGTTGACTTCACCAAGTTCGTATACTCTCTAATTACGATGTCAAATGTGAACAAGCTGATAGAAATGGATCATGAAGTAGGTAAAGCCACTTCACCACCGAAGCTTTTAAAAGCTGAAGATTACTTCTGGTGGAAAGATAGATTTGAATCATTTGTAAAGTTCACTAAGATGTGGATCTGTATAAATGAAGGGTATGATGCACCTTCTTATGAATTCGAAGGGAAACCTAGGTTTTATTCGTACTCATTGATGAGGGAGACGGATAAAAGAATGGACAAAGCAGAGAAGAAAGCGTTATCTGCTATTACTATGTGTCTTCCTAAAGAAATTAACCATACCTTCAAACGTTAAAACTATTCTAGAGAGCTCTGCATAGCTTTGGAGAAAAGATTCGATGGTAGTGAACATATTTCTTGTAGGTTCCCGTACATTCGGATCTACGAGGTAATCTAGTTTATATGAGAGCAGAATCCTCACATAAACATAAACGATAACAAACGAGTAATACACATGTGTAAAGATCACTTTTATTGAATGTAAACTTTGATTACATTCGAACAAACACTTACAAACACAGAGTATTCGAACTAAGCCTGGAAACTCAGTTCCTCAACTTTTTTTTAAATCCTATTTTCGGACTAGTGTATATATAGGCACCTAAGTTCGTACAAACTTAGGCAGCTTCTAAGTTCGTACCTACTATAAGTTCATACGAACCTATAATTTTGTACGAACCAAGTTCGTACCTACTCTAAGTTCGTACGAACCTACCAAATACACATACCAAACTTAAGTTAATAATTACGATGATTAACAAAATGACTTCTAAAACTATCTATTACAAACTAGAAGCTGTTGTCACAGAATATGCACCAACAATATTTAAGTGTGATTCGTTGATGCATTTTGTTTTAATTTTTCTAGCATTTTGATGTTTGTTTGATGATTTTATTACTACATTATATATATATTGCATATTTGGTGTTTTCAATTTTGTAGATTATGTTTTTATGTTTATAATGCATTTTGTTGAAGTTTTATTGCATCTTGATGTTTGTTTACTGATTTTGTTATAAAACACAAAACATGCAATATATATAAAATGTAGTGTACATAACAAAATACAGAGATACAAAAACACAAAATATGAAACATATATAAAATGTAGTAACAAACATCAAAACGAAGTGAAAATACTAGAAAATTTATGAAAAATAATGTTTTCAAGAAAAAAAAATTGAACAAAAAATTTGGAAAAAGAAAAAAAATTGCGAAAAGAAAAATAAAATAATATAAAGTTTTGGTGGTTGATAGCGGTTGATGGCAAGAAATGGTGGTAGGAGATGGAAGTTGGTGGGGGTGGGGATGTAAATGAAGACAAAATGAGAGGGCAGAAAATATAATATAAGTAAAATAAAATGGTTAAAAACAAAAATTATTGAATGACACGTAGCATCTTCTCATTGACTCCAAAATTGCTCACTCATTCCTCGGATTAATAGTTACCCTCTAGAACATTATTCATAAATAATTAACCTGTTATTTATGTTATTAACTAAAGAACTATTTATTAAATATATTTAAGTAAAATTATATATCTCTATAATAAATATATTTATTTAATCCACCACTATGATATTTTATGATAAGCGATGTGATTTTCATTCAACCATACTATCAAACATATACTTGTATTGATATTTGAAAAGAAAAGAAAACAAAGTACAAGTATATGGTCCTGGGTTTATACATGTGTTTGTTTATAGTTCTCATAATCCTAGGATTATATAATTTTGTAATAAATAAATATATAAAACATAAAAAATGATAGTGGTATATCATTAGAGGCAAAAACGTATTTTGATGCAATCTTTTCTTTGATATTTATTTTGTTGACCATGACCTTTCGACAAGGACCCGAGAAAGATAGTGGAGGCCAATTGTGATCTGATACAGACCAATTCTGTCCTTTTGCATTAGTTTTCCAAGAATCCAAGTTGAAAAAAATAAATGATATATGTATGACCATTTTTAAACTAATGGGTTATGTTAAAGATTATGATAACACAATCAAAAGCACAAAAAAATTTGGTCAACAAGGATTTATTGAAGATGGGACTTGGTCTTTGTAGAAAAAGATGATCAAAGTCTTCGCCTTTTTTTTTCTTTTTCTTTTTTCTGAATTCAACACTGTTTGTGTTTGAGTGTGGTTTGATGATAATCATTAACATCACCATCCTTCAACTGCTTCCCATCACAATTGAGAAACCTTAACTTATGGGGACCATTTTGAGAGGCAGAAAATTACATAACAAGTCTCTCTTTCTCAAATGGTCCTCCTCGAACCTCCTCTGCATGTTGTACCATTAAAAATTAACACTTTTCAATCAGAAGTCATCATTGAGTCTTTTGTACACATATTGTCAACTAGTGATCTCTCTTTTGGTTCAATTAAATATTAGGAGTAATATTTGTGTTATGGAAATCCATGTCAGTTGGTGGTGTTTTTGATTAGCAGTTTCCAAGAAAAGAATCAACACCTGTGTGCTATGCTGTGCTTCTGTAAGTGCTTTATACCTCCTTTTTAAATTTGACTGTATTCTTCTTTGATACTTTTCTTTTTATGAGTTGCTCCCATGTTCTCTAGTTTTCACTTTTCCAGCCTTTTTTTTCCTCATGTCAATTCACAAATACACATACACATACACACTTACAAAAGGGGTTCTGTTCTTCAATCTATGTGTCGGGCACCCGTGGGGGTCGGTAATTGTACCATGTGATCATCAAATTAGATTAGATTCCTTTTATGTTTTGTTTAATCCACAATTCTAATTTGTCTAAGTTCTTTTATTACTATTGTTCATTGTTTTTGGAAGTAGTATTAATATAGACCAACATCCTTGTGATATAGAAGGTGAAATAATTATGGATTGGGTTTTCAAAGCATCATCTTCATGGGACTTGACTGAATTGGATGTGTTGGATGATACTAGCATCATGTTTAAGAATCAAAATATGGAGATTTTCTCTTTGGATCCAGATTCTTTTATATTCGGAGATGAAACAATGAACAAGTTGAGTGAGCAAAAACATACATTGTCATCGTATCCTTCTGGTTCATCGAAGAAACAAAGAGGGGAGGCTAGTGAACAGCATGTATCATGTTTAGTAGATGGATGTGCAGCTGACCTTAGCGGTTGCAGAGACTATCATCGGCGCCATAGGGTCTGTGAAACTCATTCTAAGACACCGGTTGTCACCATAGATGGCAAAGAACAAAGGTTTTGCCAGCAATGCAGTAGGTATGCTCTCAGGATGCCTTTAACTTTGCTGCAAATATTGTGTTTACTTGACAATAAAGATAAGACTCTTTTCAACTGTTGTATAAAATTTGGAGTTTAACGTTTATGGTTTTAACCAACTGAACTAATTTGATAGATTCCATTCGCTTGGGGAGTTTGATGAAGTGAAGAGGAGTTGCAGAAAGCGTCTTGATGGTCACAACAGGCGTAGGAGGAAACCTAGAACAGAATCCATGTATTGGAATTATGGGAACTTATTCACAAATCATCAAGGTTTGTGATTTGATTATCAAAGTTTGGATTTAAACAAACTCATGATTACCCAAGTTTTTTGACAATTTAGATTAGTTAAAGTGATGTTGATAGTTTATTGTGTTTGTAATAAACTGTAGGTGGAAAACTGCTAGGTTTTGGTGGTTCACCGACTACATTTGGGAGCTGGCCGGATAATGAAAAGTTTAACCACAAGAAACTGCACGTTACTGTTGAACCAAGCACCACATCAAATTCTTATGCCCCTTTATGCAGTGCTAGGGAGAGAAAGTTCCCATTCTTGTTGGGCACTGCCTCTGATAAAGTCAACCAACCCTTCTCTGAACAAGTTGTTAACACAAATGCATCTCTGGTTGAACCCAAGGGTGCTCTCTCTCTTCTGTCAAAACACAAAATTCATGCCTCAGAGTCTGGTCCAACCATCTTGGTGCAGCCATTGGCCACCACTCCGCAGTTCGATGGTCAGCATCTTCCAGATCCATATCATCAATCAAGAGACGTAAAAGGGTCGAACAATGGTCAGAACAATAGTCATTTGATTGGTATGATTCAATTTCGGACCCAAGGATTGTTGGAAAATGAAGCAGCGCAAGTGCTCTCATTTTCTTGGGAATAATAATTTACAATCTTAAAACTTGGATACTACCTTGGAAAGTGATAACTTGTAAATTCAAAAATTGAACTGTTTATCTTTTGATAAGTAGATGTAATGATGCAATTTTAATATCAAGTCAGTCTCCCAAAGGCAATTGACGGCAAATCGTTTGTAGAAGCAATTTAATGAGTGCTACTCGATATTTAGCATTTAGTATTTAGTTTGATCTGACGGTATATGTGATCATTTAATTCCTTAATAATCATGGGTCATGTCCAAATGGATGATGACACATGATTTTAAAGATTTGACCCATGGGAATTGCATAATACATGAATCATGCATGATGCCGTTGTTCCCGATTTAGCGATTTAAATGGCAAAGATACATAGAAAGGAAGAAAATAGTTACAACGGTCCAACTGGTCATCTTTGTATGCTTTTTGATGCCCATAGCAATGACATTTTATATAATTCCTATTAGTTAAAAAAAATAAAGGTACCTTTTGTCCCTTAAATGATGCTTTTGACAGATAATGCCTTATCCTATCGCCATAAAAGATGAAAAAGTTGGTGCTTCTATAATTATTCTTTAGCTTTATGAGATTGAAATTCCTACTACTTATAAATGGAATCTAAACCTTCCTTTTAATTTCTGAAGGTTTTCTTTCTTTCTTTCAAACAAGGAAATGCAAGACTGGGCGGCTCCGATCTTAGCGGCGGCACTGTTTGCGTTTCTAGCACCAGGACTAGTCTTTCAGATGCCTGGAAATGATTCGCCGATTGGTTTCATGAACATGAAGACAAGCGTAATCTCTATGTTACTACATACAGTGCTCTATGGTTTGTTCCTTATTTTGCTTCTTGTCATACTAGACATACATATCTATGCTTAGTATTTGCACTTGTATGTACTTCCATTAACAACTCAAGAATTTTGCATCTTCTGTTTTATGTACTTACAACTTTGATATCAACTTACATCTCTTTTCTGTTAGCTTATTTTCTTCTTTCGCATCGGATATATAAACATCAACTCTGTTACGTGACTTAAATCTATGCAAATTTAAAACCTAAGTTTGATTGCAACGGTTGAGTTTCAGGCTATGTTTGCTTCTTCTACTTCATAGTATTAACAAATTATATACTGAGAATTAGATGTCTATGAAAGAGCGAATTAAAGAGAAGTTGTATGACAGATACTAAGTAATACTAGCAGATAAGAAAAATAGGAAATAAAATTTGCAACAGCAAATGTGTGTTGCTTTTGTTTTATTCTAACGTTTTAGCCTAAAGTAACAATTTAGGTTCTAACTATGAGGTGAAGAGCTGTCTCCATCAATGACTCAACCCTGAGGTTTTTTTGATTAATTTGGAAGTCAGTAAAAAGCCAACATTGGAATTTTGGAGGAATGCAATTGAACCCAATTCTAGTGACTAAACTGATAGCAAAGTTACAGAACACATTCCCAGATCAGCTGAGATTTTACATATATATGAATATAATAATTTATATGATAGTAGGAAAAGCAGCGAAACATCAAGTCCAAATATGGGATTCTTCGATTGTCAGTTTTTTACTTTGAGGTGATTAACCCAAAATATGTGTTCCAAACTTCCAATGCTTTAATGAATGTTTATATAACCAGGTTTGAGGAGGTTTTCCAGTTCAAAAACATATTTGTCATCTATATCAAATATCAGACTACGTATGCATAAAATTATTAATGGATCTCTCCCACACTATTCAGCTTCGACAAATTCTACTCAACAAACATATACGATAAAGAAGTTCACTATCCTCTTCATATCTTTCGGAACAAAGAGAATTTTAATCCTTGAAATGCTCATGACACCACATGAAACCATCTAGCGACGGAATTCTGGCTGCATATACTCCAGACACAGTAGTACCAAATTTTCAGCTTAGAAAAACTGTGTCAAAAAGAGAGACATCACAGCTCACTTTAGATCAACAACATTTAAGATGCCATACAACCACTTCATCCAATTACAGTAATCGGACAATCAATATAGCCAGTTAATGATGGAACCCAAACAAGATGTACATGCCAAAACCAATCGTCATGTGTCTTCTTCTCTATGTTATGACTTCTTATCTAATCATCAAAAGAATGACGCTATGATTTTTCTCTTATTGAACTCGTTGACACCCTCTTCTCTAACGAGTTTTCTTGTTAGATTGTAATATAGCTAAAAAAATTGTTAAGATTTGTAAATTTTAGAAATGTATGCATCAATGTAATCCAAGTAATTATATTAGTTTTTGATTACAATACATCTTTTTAGAAAATTATATTAAAAAGAAGTTGTGCATCAGCTATTTAGATTTGTAAATCTTGTAGTTGTTTATATACAAGAAGGAATAGTTTGTGAATCACTAGCTTTTTGATGTTTTGTACATTAGTTTTACTTCACTGTGCATCAGTTCTATTAATTCATTGTGCACCAATTACGTTCTTGTCATATGTATGAACAATTGTATACAATCCCTTTTATTGGTAATGCATCGGCATAATTTAAATGTGTCAGTAGCCTTCTATTGTTATGTGCATCAACAAAATTTAAATGTGAATCAGTTGTACTCAAAATGTGCATCAACTTTTATCTCACTATGTGCATCAACTTTTATCTCACCATATGCTTCGATTGTTAAAAGAATTCAACATATTCTTCTTTTCAAATGTAACTGAACATATAATTGCCTTGAATGACCCTGCAATTGTATTAAAGTACCCTAAAGGCCATTTAAATAAATTAACAAAATCAAATTAATTTAGTTGATAATTAATGCATTTAATAGATGATCTAACGGCTAAGGTGATGTCTTATTTGTTTTATTTTAAGAAGTTTTTTACGATAACCAACCCCTATATAAATATATATATATTGTTTTCTTTAACATATGAAAGCTACATGTGAAAACAAACCTACAAAATAAAGCACATTATTCATTCTTTGACTCACAATTTGCACATTTATGGAGAGCCAAAAAGTCTTCAACAATTTTGTCAAGACTATTCATCAATAGTTTCTTATGTTTCTCATGTAAATAATAAGCTGCAACTTGATCTAGTAAATGTGAGTGTTAGAATCGGTCTGACTTAATCAAGACTTATAGTTTTGAATAATTATCAAGAAACTTACGGAATAGTACTTGATAACTAAAGAACAATTCACAGAACAATTTTTCCAACAATCAAAAGCTTCAATATTATTAGTATCAATAATACGAATACACAGATGTATTAGGGTTTACACCTTCAAGCATTAAGTACGTCTCACTATGCTATTGGATCTCTATTTATATGTATATAGAGTCTTGAACAACCTTTCCCACAAACTAGGAAATAAAATCAATCTATTTAACTATTTCTATCTGTTACCATAATTACAAAACATGTAAACAATATTAATATTGTAATAGTAAAAACTATAGAAACCGTATTAACTAAGAAGCAACACTAATACTGGAACAATAGTAACTCTGGAGCTCTGCAGTATTAACCCTTCAGTCTTCTTACATTACTAACTTTGATAGCAGTACAAACTCTTAAGCATCATTAATCTTTCATACAGTATAACCTCTGCTAACAGTATTAACCTCCTTTCAATAGCACAAACAGATGTGTTGGTGCATGTTTTGTGACAACAACTTCTAGTTTGTAATAGTTAGGTTTAGAAGTCATTTTGTTAATCGTTATAATCGTTAACTTAAGTTTTGTCTATGTATTTTGTAGGTTCGTACGAACTTAGTAGTAGGTACGAACTTGGTAAGTTCGTACGAACTTAGAAGCAGCTAAGTTCGTCCGAACTTGGCTGTATACACAAGTCCGAAAATAGGTTTTGGAGTGGTTTTAGAGTTTAGGAACTGAGTTTAAGGCTAAGTTTGAATACTCTGTGTTTGTAAGTGTTTCTTCGAATGTAACCTCGTTTACATTCAATAAAAGGGATATTTACACATTTGTTTGTCTCGTTTGTTATCGTTTGTGTATATGTAAGGATTCCGCACTCATATATACGTGATTACCTCGTAGATCCGACCCTAAGGGGACTTACAATTGGTATCAGAGCCTACGAATTCGTTCGATTTGGTTCGGGGTAAAGAAACTTTAAAGAAACGAGAGATTACAAAAGATTTGGAAGTTAGATTGTTGTTTTTAGCTTCCAAAGTTGTGTATTATCACTTAGTATACAAGGTATTCGAAGTTGCAGGTTGAAACGAACCCATATCTCAAAATTTCAGATATGAGTTTTTCAACAGCAGATCCTTCGAACTTAACTCTCACAAGCGAAATGAGAAGTTGGAAGAGATAGTGCGTGATAATGAAATTCTTCTCTACTGTCTGAAGCGCAAATTTTTTTTTTTTTATCGAACTTAAGAAGGTTAAGTTCGTACGAAGTTAGTATCTTCGAACAAAAACTAAGTTCGAAGGGTAGGTTCGTACGAACTTACAAGTGTAAGTTCGTATGGCTATTCTGGGTAAGTTCGTACGTACCTTTCTAGGTTCGTACGATCTGCTGTTGAAAAACTCAGATCTGAAATTTTCAGATCTGGGTTCGTTTCAACCTGCAAATTCGAATACCTTCAACACTAAGTGATAATATACAACTATGAAAGCTTAAAACAACAATCTAACTTCCAAATCTCTTGTAATCACTCGTTTCTTTATCTTTTCTTTACCCCGAACCAAAAATGAATGTTTAAAGGCTCTGATACCACTTGTAAGTCCCCTTCGGGCTCGGATCTACGGGGTAAACACGTTTATACAAGTGCAGAATCCTCACATAAACATAAACGATAATAAATGAGTATACAAATGTAAATATCACTTATATTCGAACTTAAAAAAGGTTACATTCGAACATACAAAGAGTATTTGAACCTAAACTCAAAAACTCAGTTTCTAAAACCCTAAAAACTGATTTTCAGACTTGTGTATATATAGGCAGCCAAGTTCGTACGAACTTACTCCTACTTTAAGTTCGTACGAACCTACAAAATACACATACAAAACTAAAGTTAACGATTACAATGATTAACAAAATGACTTATAAACCTAACTATTACAAACTAGAAGCTATTGTCACAAAACATGCACCAACAGTTATTCTAAACTTAGACTATGTAGTTAATGCTTGTGTTTTATGTACTAACTTTGCAGAGCAGGCTGAGAATTTATTAGAGTCATCACAAACGATGACAACTCAGTTAAATGCTTTAAAAGAAGAAAACACAATATTAAAACTGTTGAACTAAAAATATTTTCAGTTGAAAACTTAGTTAGTCCGTTAAATGTTCCAAAACAGACCTCAGATCATTGTGGAGGGGAGGGGGATACAGTGAAGTTCCTCCACCTTTTAATCATAATTATTCATTTTTATCAAACGAATATGAGTTATCAAATGGAAATGACTCTTTAATTTCTTCAGTAATCTCTGACATGGTAAACATCACTATGTCAACCAAATCAGATAAAGTTGAGTCAGGTACCAAAGATGAGTCAAGTTCTAAAATAGAGTCAGTAAAAACTTACTCTACTACACGACCAGCAGTCTCTGAGATGGTAGACTTCACTGAGTCGACCAAGTCAGAGAGAGCTGTGTCAGGGACCAATGAAATATCAAAAACTAAAGTTGAGTTTGTTAAACCTAAAATAGAAGATGTTAAGAATAAAAATGAAAAAGGTAAACAAACAGAATATGAATTGGAACACCAAGCGATTCTCAAGGCTCAAAAGAAAGCCTGTGAGAAACATTCGTGCTTCACGTGCCATCAAAAGGGACATGTAGCAAGTGCGTGTCCATATAAGAAATCAAAACTTTCGACAAATGATAGTTCAAGGAGCAATTCTCCTAAAACAGGAAGCTCAAGTAGAGAATCAATTTGGTCGAAACCTTCAAAATGTTTTAACAACCCCAACAAAAGTTTTTCTAACAAGGGTAGTAGTAATAGGAATTTTCATAATTCCAATTATAAATATCAATCTAGGGTTAGATATTCTTCAAACCAAGGGCCAGTCAATCAGAGACTTTTCCAAAAGTCTCCGGATAGAAGGTCTGGTGGTAGCTCCTCCCATTCCCCCAACAAGTAAGAATTCCAGAGTATCTAAGTCACCTGAAAAGCAAGATGGATATCTAAAAGAATTGACATTTGTTGATGAGAATGGTTGATCCAAGTCCGTGGTGGCTTGGGTCCCCCTTTGTAACTAATGATTTTTATTTAGTGTACAGGAACACAAACTTCATAGGCTACAAGTTCAACATAAGACGTAGCGATAGAGGGGGAGATAAGATCAAATATGGGATGATAATCTAGATGAGTTTTATGGTAAGGCTTTTGATCAATCAAGTTTTGAGTTGTTAGTCCACATCGCTGTTATGACAAATCATGAGTGACATATCTCCCTTAAGAACTTTTATCTATCTTTATTTCTTAGGATTTTTAGTTAGTTTGGGAAAACTATAAAAATATGAGTGTCACTGTAATGACGCGAAGAAATGACGAAAACATTACCCATGCCTAGAACATTTTTATATGTGTGGCTTTTAGATGTAGTACATACATAGTAAAAAGTACTTTAAATATAAACGTAACTAATAGCTTCATCATACGATGTATTGGTAGGCATACGACATAATGGTTTTCAAGTACCTAATCAATATTAAATAATACGGTTATTCTATGCAATCTCTATTTTGATATATGACATTAAGTCTTAATTCTTAGGAGATAGATTATACCGGAATACATGTTATTGGATAAATATAAACCAATTCATCTGGGGGGTTCACTGACTGTTTCTTTTGCTACATCTTGAAACATGTTGACCTAGACTCAGTCAGTGTATCCTAAAAATAGAGCAAACTCAACCAAGAAACAAGAATACCGTTTTCAAGGTCTCTAGTCAAACTATGTCGCTTTGTTGTACGAAAGTACAGACCTGTCACCTCTCGTTTGATTTTAGATTTGTTAGACTCTAACCCTAGTCTAGTCTCTTCACATGTACAAAAGTACATCGCTCTTAATATAAAGGACTTGACTTTAGAGATGAATTTAAATTAAAAACATCCACTACATGGAATTCTGGACTTTCTCGATTCTAAGGGTATATCAAATGTGAGATACATAGTTAATCGTGAACAATAACTAAATGTGTACTTGAAAATTCTGAGTGTTGACTGCTTAAGTGGACAACAATATCGATAATCGTCGTGAACTATAAATTACATACATAATAACCAAGGAATAATTCAATTCCTAACTGTGTATCGTACGCATTATGGCTAATATGATCTTCGTAACAGTGACTCTCACAAAAAGAATGTGATTTTTAATATGAATAATTTCATACTTGTTTGTTTATATTTAGTTATTTTTCCTTTGAAATTGTACAAATTTAAGTTCTTACTAAATTGGGAGATAATTACTTTTGATTGTTTAACTCTACGATTGGAGAAACAACTCAAATGAGATTAATTCAAAGCCTAGGTAAGACAAAACATTGAAGCTAGAAGATCTAAATTCGAGGATGATATTAGGGTTTGCGGGTAAACAGACCGAGAGTGATGATGAAAGTGATGATGACGATGATATTCCACAGTTGGATGAATCTAGATCTAATAAAACTTGGATCTCACTTAGGGTCTCGTTTTACTACGGATAAAGGCAAACATAAGTTAAATGAAGACGATGATTATAAATTGCAAGATGATGATGCTGATTCTGGTAATGATACTAACTAGACGGTCCAACAAGAAGACGGTCTAGTGGGGTTATCATTAGTGAGCCGACTGCCTAATCCACATCACCACCTACACATTACAACAACAATTCCAACCGCACTTATTACAACTATTTCACCACAGCGAGATATATCCCTTGTTGAAGAGCTCAGCAGCTCAGGGGGAGAAGCCTGGCAGGGGGTGAAGACTGGTTGTGAAGAGGATGAGTTGAGAAAGAAACAGAGACGATGATCCCAGTGATCGAATGTTGGTGAGCTGCCTAGCAGTAAAGCAAATAATGGGGAGCTGCCTAACTCTTTAACTGGAAGACTTAGTTAGCTTGAACATGTTAAGGAGGAGTCGTGTCAATCTAACGGGGAGAGATACCATTGAACTTACGAGTTTAATAGTGATAAATCTGAGTTAGAGAATACCTATAGAAGTCTAGTTCAGAAAATGAAGAAATTTCTGAAAGTGAATTGTAGTGATAGACCAAGAGGAGTTAAGATCTGAAAAGGATGAAATTCCTAAAGGTGACTCGGAAGCTACAAGAGTTGTTGAGGGTGTATGACATGATCTGATCAAGATGTTAGAAGCTACAGAGATAGTTAGAGACATGAAGATTGAAGATGTCAGAGGGTAGTGAAGACTTTGTGGAAAAGGTGTTCTATGCAAGAAGACAATAGAGCTTAACAGAATCAAGATCGAAGACTACTCGGGTGACAACATCTCCGGTGAAACCAGAGCTATTGTCAAGGAAGAGTCTGTTGGTGCATGTTTTGTGACAACAGCTTCTAGTTTGTAATAGTTAGGTTTAAAAGTCATTTTGTTAATCGTTGTAATCGTTAACTTAAGTTTTGTCTATGTATTTTGTAGGTTCGTACGAACTTAGAAGTAGGTACGAACTTGGTAAGTTCGTACGAACTTAGAAGCAGCTAAGTTCGTACGAACTTGGCTGCCTATATATACACAAGTCCGAAAATAGATTTTGGAGTGGTTTTAGAGTTTAGGAACTGAGTTTAAGGCTAAGTTTGAATACTCTGTGTTTGTAAGTGTTTCTTCGAATGTAACCTCGTTTACATTCAATAAAAGGGATATTTACACATTTGTTTGTCTCGTTTGTTATCGTTTGTGTATATGTGAGGATTCCGCACTCATATATACGTGATTACCTCGTAGATCCGACCCTAAGGGGACTTACAAGATGTAAACCTAACAATCTCCCCCTAAACTTAATATGTACTTCTAACAACATTAAGTTTCTAAAATATACAATCATTTGAGATAAGATTGGATTTCTGTTATCAATTCTGTTGCAACTGCAGCATTTCTGCATTGAACCTTCAGTGTCATAAAACTCTTCAGAATGCTTGGATTCTAAGGATATGTCTTGCCCATCAAATAATATGCAACCTCTCCTTCAATGTGATGTGTAGTATGAACTCTACATGTATCAAAACATTGTCATTTTGTCAGTGGTGAAAAAGCTCTCTTAAATGTTGGCATTTCTCTGTTTGGCTCATACATTTGATGAAGATATTCATTGTAGGACCGTTAAAGGACAGGCCTTTTCACAATGAATCAATATCAATAGCTTAAGCGCGGAAATCAAAAGCTAAATCAAAGTACGTTTCATAACACAAAGTAACAAAGTAATCACAATAATATATTTGATCAAACAAACCAATTGTGATTTACAGATGATTGACTGGAGAAACAACACAGGCTGCACAAATACGAATTTCAGCAACTGCAGATCTGAAACCCTAAACGACTATTTATATAATTATCTATTTTAGGCAACTAAGCGATATTGACAATATCGCTTATGCGATATTGACAATATCGCTTGAGCGATATTGACAATATCGCATGAACAGTAGTTGATCTAAATAATTACAACTCGAAACTTAGACCAAGTGACAGACACACTAAATGCACCAACAAACTCCCCCGTGTCTTCAGCTTGGTCTTCAAAAGGTTTCAGTCTTCAATCAAACTCCTCTATGTCTTCAATATTTAGACACTCCCCCATTGAGATAACATGGTCTTCATAATATTGATGTTCAGATTCATGTGACTGACACACCTTTTGCATACAATAAGATCTTTAAACTATATGACCATCTCTCAATCTTTAGCAGCTTCTCCAATATAATTTATCTTCACAGTCTTTGGAGAATAACCAACATCTTTTATATCTTCAATATTTGACTTTAACAAGATATGTGATATTGAATAAAACAACATAGAACTAAAATATTTTTGTAATTTTCTTTATAATTTAAAAGTAAAGAATACCAAAAAGAAAATAAATCGGGGATAAGATTGTAATATGTCTGCTTAAGGATCATATCAGGATATCATGCATTTATTAGGAAATAGTAAGTGTTATTTTGATTATCAGTATCTTTGTCCAAATTTAAATTTAGCACGCAAAGTTAACTAGCCAAAGAGACAATCAGGAACAAGACGATTAGAGGTATTGTCTTTCCACTTAAACATATAACATACTCAACTTCAAGCTTAGCAATTATTGTGAGAGTGAATAAGTCTCCGTGAGTCCCACATAGATATACCCCTAGTATCAAGTCATGCCCAAGACTTCGATTGATTAGAGAAAGCATTTGAATTCAACATTTTTAAGAATCAAGCCAGCGGTGACAGGTCTGTACTTACGTACAACAAAGCGACATACACTTGATTCAGGTGCTTGCAAAACCAAACTTGGTCAAACCATTTGGCGACCGCGTAAGCAATCTTTGATTTTATAAGATTTGTAAGTACTTTTGACTTTTGTTTGCATTGTTTTTGAAAGTATACTGACTGAGACCAGGTCTGTACAAACGTACAACAAAGGAAACAGACAGCATAATTCCCCAAATGTTGTCATATACAAACTCAAGTTAATAGAAGCATGGCATGCTGACACATAAGAATTAAGACGCATTGTCATACATCATATGATGATCATCACAAAAGATCAGACACAGATTAAGAGATTTCTTAGTTGCTCAAAGATGAGTATGATAATGCCTACCAATACATCGTGCAAGTAATCAGATGTCTAGAAGGTCAAGTATAACAGATACGTGATAAACCTACTGATACATCAAACATAAACCTTAAAATTTCCATTTTGTGTACATGTCACCTGATGAACTATCATATTCCAAGTTATTTACAGACACAATCCAAAATGTTTTCCAGAATTTAAGAATCTTGCTGTTCAAATTTCTGATTTTTAAATTACTCCCCCTGAACAGCAAATTCTTTTCTCAATTCTAATTCAAAGGTTATCCCCTAAAACTTAAACTAATTTGAAATATATATATAATTTTGTTAATTTAACAAATTTCGCAACGTTACATTTCTTGGATACTAAAAAGTATAAAGAGTGGTTGTTGCATCAACTAACAAAAAGAACAAATAATGACTAAAAAAAAAAAAAAAAAAATTCCAAAATCACATATCAAGTCAAATCAATTCTTTTTAACCACGTTATTCCGTCTCGAAACGTTGAGAAACTCAGCCAGTCAATCACAATGCACATCCTTGCAGTCACTAAAAATACAATCTATCAAAAAGCTGACTGCAACACCACAAACAATGAAACATTAGATTTTATGGGACACCCAAGCTTTGATAGGCTTGAGATGTCCATTAGCGTCCATAATCATTACATCAACGAGTTTATGATATTTTAACATGTCACTTGATTTCATTGATGTATTGTTTGTGGATTTTTGTTTCCAAACCTGCTTAACATTGAATGAAGATGGTTGCTGATTAACTACATCAACCTTTCTAACCAGCGGTTGAGAAGGTATAATGTTATTAACCTTTAAATTTTGAAAATTACGAGATGACCCACGTTGTTTTGATCTCTGAAAGTTTCTATATTTAGTATGGCGTGGATCATTTCGTGATGCCCATTTTCTAGCAAGCACCGGACACTGATTAATAAGATGACCCTGCTTCTTACAATAGAAACATGATCGTCTCTCTCGGAAAGTGTGGTCATCACACGACAGTGGTTTCGGTGAAGGAGGTGACTTACAAGGCTTGTTTTCAGGTACATTTGCAGCACATGAACACTTATGTGAACATGAAGGAGTAAATGTATTTGTAGTTGAAGAAATCTTTTTAGAAAATATTTGACCTCTACCTTCGGTAGTAAGTATTAAATTTTCTGTCTTGTTGTTATTCTTCTTAACTTTCTTTGTAACCTCGTGAGTTACATCCTCCACTTCCACCACCTCTTCAACATTTGTTGAAGGCACAAACAAAATAGGTTCAAATTTAGGCTTAATAAGCTCAGCCTTCTTTTTATTTGAACTTGGGACTTTAAGCAACTCAGGTCGCTTGACATCAACAGCCTTAACAAGCTTAGACTGTGTAACCTCTACAACTTTAACAGTAACTGGTTTCACAACAGGGTTTGTATCCTTCTTGAGAACAGAAGGGACATAATCTTTTATTTCATCCTGTGAGAGACTGGGCTGATTCAAGTTTGAGGGAGGAGGTTGGTTGTGATAACCAATTCCTACCTTACTATTTGTATCAGTCCTTTGACTTTGCAGGATGTCGGAAAAGACCATAGTAGATGTTGAAATGTTTGCAAGTCTTCGTTTTAAATCAATATTATCAGCTTGAGTATTAGCAAGATCCTTTTTAAGATGAGCAATTAGTTTTAAATAGCTATCAATTTCATCTTGTTTGCTGTAGATCATAGCTTTCAACTCTTTCTTTTCTTCAATAAGTGTCTTTTGATTTATTTCAAAAACTTTTTCATTATCTTTTAACACTCTGTTCGCTTGAATAAGACTTGTTAGATCTGTATTCAAACGATCATTATCTACTATGTACCTGTTGATTTTACCAGTTAGTTTTATACAAGAATTACAAATAAAAGAATCACAGTCTACCTCATTTTGGACATCCGCCATAAGAGCTACGTTATCCGTAGCAGAAAAATCATATGGTTCATTGTCCATCAGTAGAGCAGCCTTGGCGATCTCAGTTTCCTTCTCACATTCACGAGCAAAATGACCTAGGTTTTGACATTTATTGCATCTAATCTTTGATTTGTCAAAACCCGTGCTTGTCTTATCAGTAACATCTTCAAGAGATCTCTTTCCAGTTCTCTTCAAATATGTCTTAGTCCTTCTTGTAAGCATGGCCATATTCCAACGAAGGTCAACCCTCTCAAGCTCATCAGGATCTACTTGTGCGAAATCCTCATCAGTAAGATCTACCGAGCTAATCCTCTTTGACAAGAAATCATCATAAGATGATAAGAATGCGTTGAAGATAACTGCATGCTCATTTTGTGATGCAGTAGCAGAGGAAGATGGTTGAGTTGGAAACGAAGAGAATGTTCCTGGTTTAGATTCAGAAGTAGACGGCCCAGATAAAAGAGCTGTACTTCCATATCCAAAACTACTGTTATCAGGAAGCAAAGAGCTAGATTTTATGCTTTTCTTTTGGATGTCCAAGCACATGTTTCTAATTTTCCAATAAGTTGATCCAAAGACATTGCCAATATGTCTGGATCACTCTCCATCATTAATACTCGAGTTTCCCAAGAATGAGGTAGAGCATTTAGCAGTTTCTTGTTGACCTCCATAGAGCTAAATTTGTGTCCACCCTCAGTCAGCTCATTCACAAGACGTGAATATCTACAGAACAAGTCATTAACCGTCTCGTTCTTCTGAATATCAAACAGATCATACTGTTTCTTTACAAATTCCAGCTTAAGTTGCTTGTATTCAGTGGTACCTCCACATCTTTCAGCTATGCCATTCCACAGATCATAAGCTTTATCATGGTGCTTGAACATCTTCATAGCATCAGCAGGTAAAGACATGGTTATAGCAGAGTGAGCCTTTCGTTCACATTCCCATGCCTTACGTTCCTCAGCAGTCATTGAACGAATGGTTTTTGGAGGAGGTATACCCACATGTTCTCCACCTGCAACCGGTCTAACGTATTGTTCAAGTAAAGGTATCTCCATTTCAGGGTCGGTAAACGCAACGAACGATAAGAATCTCCCACGCCATTCAGAATACTCCATTCCCGGAGCAAAGAATGGAGGTTTATTTGCAGAACCAACTTCAGCATTGTGTTTCAACATAGCATTCACAGCTTGTAAAGTAGTCATTTTTTTTTTTTAAAATTTCAAATTTGTCCGAACGAACTTTTTTTTTTTTTTTTTTTTTTTTTTTCCCTCCAAAAATTTCAAAATTTTGGTCGAGTAAAATGAAAATTTTTTCAAACAAGAATTAGGCAAAGGGAAGCACAAATTCAAATTTTGATAATTGCCGAATTTTCCCGCCTTTTTTTTTTTTTTTTTGAAATCAGAGGAAAAGGGCGATATCACAGGCGATATTGAGAACAATATCGCTAAAATTAATTAGGCGATATCACCAATATCGCTAGTAATATCGCTAGTGATATCGCTCAAATTAATGAGCACAGAATTAACAATGTCGCTGAAAACCCTAATGGCGATATTGATGGTAATATCGCTATCAATATCGCTAAAACGGCTGTAAACCTTAAAAAAATTATTTTTTACGAATCAAACAAAAATAGGGTTAAAAAATGACGAACACAGCTCCAAAAATCACTAAAAGTACTGATCAAATAGCTTTTAAGAATAATAAACAATTCGTTTATAGCAAAACTAGTTAAAAAGACTTTTAAACGTACGAATATTGATTCAATAAACCACTAATCCAATGATTATTGGCTCTGATACCAATTGTAGGACCGTTAAAGGACAGGCTTTTTCACAATGAATCAATATCAATAGCTTAAGCGCGGAAATCAAAAGCTAAATCAAAGTACGTTTCATAACACAAAGTAACAAAGTAATCACAATAATATATTTGATCAAACAAACCAATTGTGATTTACAGATGATTGACTGGAGAAACAACACAGGCTGCACAAATACGAATTTCAGCAACTGCAGATCTGAAACCCTAAACGACTATTTATATAATTATCTATTTTAGGCAACTAAGCGATATTGACAATATCGCTTATGCGATATTGACAATATCGCTTGAGCGATATTGACAATATCGCATGAACAGTAGTTGATCTAAATAATTACAACTCGAAACTTAGACCAAGTGACAGACACACTAAATGCACCAACATTCATACAGAAGTTTGTTATCATTAAATTCTTTCTGCTTAGCATACTTGTTCTTACTCACAATCCACATCTGATCCAAGTCTTTCCAATTACACACTATGAGCATTGATATAACAGTTTTATGTAATTCAATCACATCTCCAGCTCTAACAATCTTATATCATTTCTTATTTTCTGGATCTATAATATGATACCAATCCAAGATTAGATAATTTGTATTCAAAGGTTGAAATAACTTAGATATGAAATTTCGAATCTTGGCTCTTTTCAACTGCCTTTTTCGAATACCCTTGTATCTGTAGTGATCTTTAACACCTATGGACGTAAATATCTCCGTTTAAACGTCAAAGTCTTTCGTATTCTCTCGTTCTTTATCGTGTAATACCCGAACCGAAAACGAATTATTCGTTTATAGCTCTGATACCACTTGTAAGTTCCCGGGGACTGGATCCACGAGGTAATCATTTTATATGAGTGCGGAATCCTCAAATAAACACAACGATAATAAACAAGTTAACACAAATATGTAAAAAACACTTTTATTGATCGTAAACTGGGCTAAGTTCAAACTAAGATACAAACAATAAGAAACTCAGGAACTTGTTGTTATCTCAGCAAGTTTGTCGATTTCAGAACCCTTTTAACCTCTAAAACTTTCAGACTTGTGTAAAGAAAACTTTTTTTTTTTTTTTTGTAAGAGTTACTAGTAAGTTTGAACTTAGACAATTTCGAAGACAATTAAGTTCGTACGAAGTTAAGTATGTTCAAATACAAGTCAACGAACTTGAGATAAGTTCGAAGGAGGTCAAACAACTTGAGGTAAGTTCGAAGAGGTCAACGTACTTGAGGTAAGTTCGAAGAGGTCAAGTTCATATGAACTTTTTGTAGGATACTGTACAAGTTCGTACATACTTCACAAGTTCGTACGATCGATCTGATCCTAATTCGCAAAATCTGAATCTGGGCTCTTCTAAAATCGAAAATCAGTGATCTTCAACACCTTGAACGTAAAAATCAATGATTAAACGTCCAAGTCTTCCGTATTCTCTCGTTCTTTATTGTTTTATACCCCGAACCTTAAATGATTGATTCGTTTGTACGCTCTGATACCACTTTTAGGTTCCCTAAACCTGGATCCACGAGGTAATCAGTATATTTGAGTGCGGAATCCTCAAATACATACAACAATAATAAATAAGTAAACACTTATATGTAAAGCTCACAAATAATAAGCTTTATTGAATATAAACTCGGTTACATTCAAAGTATGATAAAAACTCTCTCAATTGTCTTTCTGCGAACTTGCACTAAGACCTATGACTGAGTTTTAAACTGAATACTCGTAAACAAAACCTACGGATATATATCTATAGTGTCTAAGTTCGTATGGACTGGGCCCTACGAACTTAGCCCATTTCGAAGCCCATACGAACTTAGCTAAGTTCGTAGGTCTCCTAAGTTCGTACGAACTTACATATTTATGCATATAGGATAAAATATAACAATTACAATGATTAACAAAATGACTATTACAAACTAGAAGCGGTTGCCACACAAGATGCACCAATACCACCCGAAGTAATCTTCAACCTTTAGAAGCTTTGGTGGTAAAGTAGCTTTACCTACTTCATAATCCATCTCAATCAGTTTGTTCCAATTTGACATTGTAATTAGAGAGTATACGAACTTGAGGTATGTTCGTATAAGAAAGTCAACTAACGTCAAGTTCACTCAAAACACAATTTTTCCCTCCAAAATTCTCGAAATTTTTTTGAGTAAAATTTAAATTTTCTCAAACCAAAGTTAGTCAATGGTAAACCTAAATTCAAATTTTGGAAATGGAAAGTTCGAACTTGATATAGGTTTGTAGGAATGTTCGAACAACAAGTAAGTTCGAAGATTCTACTAAGTTCGAAGAGGGGTCAAGGAACTTGGTCCAACAAACTTGACTAACTAAGTTCGTACGAACTTCGTCCTAAGTTTGAATGACAGGATGTAAGCTCGAATGAAAGGTTGTAACTTCGTACGAATTTAAGGTAAGTTCGTACGATACTTTCTAAGTTCATACAATGAATTGTTGAAATAACTCAGATCTGAAATTTCGAATCTGGGCTCTTTTCAACTGCCTTTTTCGAATACCCTTGTATCTGTAGTGATCTTTAACACCTTTGGACGTAAAAATCTCCGTTTAAACGTCAAAGTCTTTCGTATTCTCTCGTTCTTTATCGTGTAATACCCTGAACCAAAAACGAATTATTTGTTTATAGCTCTGATACAACTTGTAAGTTCCCGAGGACTGGATCCACGAGGTAATCAGTTTATATGAGTGCGGAATCCTCAAATAAACACAACGATAATAAACAAGTTAACACGAATATGTAAAGAACACTTTTATTGAACGTAAACTCGGTTACATTCAAACTAAGATACAAACAATAAGAAACTCACGAACTTGCTATTATCTCAGCAAGTTCATCTGTTTCAGAACCCCTTGAACCTCTAAAACTTTCGGACTTGTGTATATATAAGCTCCTAACTTCGTACGAACTTAGGCAACTTCGAAGCCCATATAAACTTATCTAAGTTCATATGAACTTAGTTAGTTCATACCTACTTCTAAGTTCGTACGAACTTACACATATACACATACAAGACAAAAGTTAACGATTACAATAGTTAACAAAATGACTAATTACAAACTAGATGCTGTTATCACAGAAGATGCACCAACATGGATCATCCTTTCTCTTAAACACATGAAGATGTGAAAAGGATGATCTACAAACATCAAGAATAGTTTTAAAGGATATCTAACCATAATGGGCATAGAATCCACATTTTGCAAGCAAAAACATAAATTTTGAAGCTAAAAATGAAAGAATAATGTTAGAGATTGTTGTTGTTTACCTAGAAGTTCTTGAAATAGCTCAAGAACACTTACAGATTCTGGAAAATATGATGATGATAGGGTAATTCTTGAGAGGGTTTTGAGAGAAATAGAATGTGTTTCTTGAGAGAGAAAGTGGGTTGAAAGAGTGTGAAATGGAGTGAAGTGAGTTTTGTAGGAAAAATAAGGGATTTAAGTGGGGGAAGGGGAGGTCCGGTTTTTAGGTCAAAAATAGGAGTTTTTAATATATTTTTTTGTTAAAATATAATGTGTATTACTTGTGTTACTTATATGTATTAAAATTGCACAAGTCTTGTACATTTCAAGGCTTTAAATTGGGTTGTTTTAATGCTTAATATTTGGGTTATAAAAATTGATGTTATAAGTTTCTAAAATACTTCAAATTGTATTAGATTGTTTATAATGGGTGTTCAAGTATTAGTTTGTCGGATTCGAGTTTCATTTATTCGATTCGGGTCGCGTTTACCGAGTTACGGAATTTCGGTTAATTCCGATTTTTGTGATAAGACAAGATCTTGTGATGATATATGAAATTAAATTCCATTTGTTTTCTTTGGCACTTCGTAACATAATTAAGTATCTCTCATAGCCTTAAGGTTTGCTAAGCGATTCTCTAAGACGTTACGCGATTTCAGTAACTTAAGATTTTAGTACTTAAGGAGTCGTAACCTAGACTTTTCACTGGGATTTAATAGTGTTGTAAATGTAAATTGGGATACTATGAATTTAAGTGCGTTAATGACCTGAGATTTTTGACAGTTGTCACATTTAACATAACAATACTATTTTCACAAGCAAATACATAAAGAACACAATTTTGCAAGAATAAGAGTAGAAATATGTCTTTTGGCATTGATTTCGGTTTGATCATGGATCATTCTTTATTTTACACACATAAAGATGTGAAAAGAATGATCTACAAACATCAAGCATCTTTTAAAGGATTTCTAACCATAATGGGCATAGAATCCATATATTTTGAAAGAAAAACATAGATTTTGAGATTACAAGTAAAGTAAAGATATTAGAGATGATGTATCTTACCTTAGTGTTCTTGATTTAGCTTCAAAGCACCTTAAAAATTCTGGAATTAGGTGGTTTAGTGGCTGATTTTTGGGAGAGTTTGAAAGAAAAAGACTGTGTTTTTCTTGAAAGAGAAGGGGGAGAGTGCAGATTTTTGGTGGAGTCTAGGAGGCACCAAATTTAAATTTTGTTAAATAACATGTGCTAAAAGTTGTATTATTAATTTGTATTAAAAGTGTAATAGTTTTGTATAATGTAAGGTTTAATTTGTGATGTTTTAGTGATTTATAATTGAGTTATAGAAATTGATGTTCTTAATATCTAAAATACTTCAAATTGTATTTGAAATGTTTATAATAGATGTTCAGGTACTAATTTTTCGAATTCGAGTTTCACTTAGGTAGTTACGAAATTTTAATTAATCCCGATTTTTTCGATACGATAGAATTTCCGTGATAGTTAGTGAGACTTAATTTCCTTTGTTTTACTTGGCACTTTATAACCTAATTAATTAGTTCTCATAGACCTAAGGTTTGCTAAGTGTCACACCCCGCTAAAGCGGAAACACGAGATGTAACACTACAATAATTTCATAATCGAAAATTACAAAGGATCACCGTTCAACGGTCTACAACTAGTACATTACATAAGTCTTACAAGCGTTTACAGCAAAAAAGTAAATAATCTAAAAAATGCGATTACATCCAAAAGAGACAAAATTTCCGTAACGCTACAGCAGCATAGCTCATAACAGATTTAGCTTCAATAGACAAGTTGTGACTATTTCCTGAAAAGCATGTAAAAATAAACAGGTCAACTATGAAACATAGTTGGTGAGTACACAGGTTTTGTGTAATGAAAGACCCTTTTCAAGTGTTTACAAAGTCTAGTTTAAAAGTTCCACGTTACTACGTGATTAGTTCGCAAAAGTAGTCTGTTTAGTGTCGAGGCTCATACAAGACGATAATCATCAGAAAATCTCTTAAGATCAATTTGTAGGATAGTCAAGCGCTATTGCGCGGATAAAAGCATTTATTAAAACAGAGCTCATTTAAGAGCGATACTCATTTCATAGTTAGATTAATTTGAAGTTCGATGTATTGTTCGCAAAAGAGGTTTATTTAAGTATGAGATTCATTTAGGAGTGATTCCCTTTGGATCTCAATTAAAAGTTATGATTCATATATAACGCCACACTCATATTTTCAAAGGAATGTTCAATTTGCATTTATAAAACTCAAGTTTTAGAGTTTAATAAGTTCAAGTTACGTTTATAAAACTCAAGTTGTAGTGTTTAATGAGTTCAAGTTACATTTATAATATCAAAGGATCATCAAATCAATGTCAAAGTGTTTATAATCTCAATAGATTATTATGTCGAGATTCATAAGAATACGAGGTGTTATTATGAAACCACGTTTATCATTGTCCAAAACCACAACGATTTATAGTATAAAACTCAGGTTATAGAACTTATGGTTTTAAAGAAATATCGTTTCAAATGACAAAGTCATTGTAAAGCTCGGGTTGTAAGGTTTATAGTTTCAAAGAAATAATGTTTCAAATGACAAAGTCATTGTAAAGCTCAGGTTGTAAGGTTTATAGTTTAAAAGAGATATCGTTCAGATGTCAAAGTCATTGCAAAGCTCGGGTCGTAAACTTTATAGTTTCGAAGAGATATCGTTTCAAATGACAAAGTCATTGTAAAGTTCGGGTCGTAAAGTTTATAGTTTAAAAGAGATATCGTTCAGATGTCAAAGTCATTGCAAAGCTCGGGTCGTAAAGTTTATAGTCTCAAAGAAATATCGTTTCTAATGTCAAAACGTCACACGTTTATAGTTGTGTATGGGTTTCTATGCTATCACGTTATAATGTCTATAGTCGCAATGATTTATTATGCTTGAGTCCACAACCAAACCTACAACCGATAAACCTTCGCCCCAAAGAGAGATGCCCTATCGTTGGCATTTAGGATGATGGGATGCACTCACGTGGCCGCATAAGTGGGGAGGGGTCTCGGTCCCAAATAGTACTATTCATATGCATCATTTGGCTCGTATAGAGTTAATGGTTGTGTAGATATACCGGGGACTTTAGATACGATAGAAAAACAAGCATATAATCACGTTCGTGTAAATGATAAACATTCACGACATTATTTTGAAATTAAGCATAGCATAGTATAGCATTTGTAAATCGAGCATATCATATGTTAAACGAGCAAACCATAAGCATAGCATCAAGTATAGCATAAGCATAGTATTCAAATCATATATGCATGCTTTTCACCCCAAAACATTTAAGTAAAACGTTAAAAGAGGGGCTGTGTACTCACTATTGAGCGTGAGCGTACGGATGGATGTAATGAGCGTGTCGACCGGGTTTGACTCCTATCCAAGTCCTAAGAACACAAGGTTTCTAATTAGTTTCTCGGCTAATATGGTTTGTTAGGATTGCTTAGCTAGCTAATTAAATTACAAAGTGCCGAAAAAGTTCGAAATTTCCTTTAATTAACGTTGTCGGTAATTGTTCGAGTTGTCAACAAAATAATGAAAATATATGAATAGAACATCTAAAAATTACCAAACTTGGTATGAAACATGAAATATAGTTCAAAAAGTTTCTGTGAAAATTTGGGGATTTTTAGATTTATGGATTATTTATAATAATTTTATGTCTAAAAATTAGGATAATTATGGGAAAAATAGTGTGGATCCCATTAGGGTGATCTTTACTCAAATCATAAGGTTAATGAAGACAAGATGTTGGGACATGTTATTGTGACAATAGATCTAGCTTGTAATAGGACTAGTGTATTTATTATCAATCTTCATAGATTGGTTTAGACTTGTAAATATATGATATTAACTTGTTATTAGTATTTGTTAAATGTTATTAGACAAATATCGATTTTAAGTTAAAGATTGAATCGCGAATTGAGAAGTCAACTCGCAGGTCAACAGACTTGCGAGTTGAGATCTCAACTCGTAGTCCAATCTGGACTCGCAGCTCTCAGCTGCGAGTTGAGATCTGGGCTCGCTGTAAACTGGACTCGCAGGTCTTACCTGCGAGTTGAGTTTTGGACTCGCAGGCCCATGGGCTGCGAGTTGAGTCAACTCGCAAGGCCCATGGCCTGCGAGTTGAACCAGATATAAATATTTTAATGCTGCTCATTATTAAAGGGAGATCTAGAAATCCGTGCCATTATTACACACACCAAATATTTAAGTACTCTCTCCTCGAAATTCGTGCTGATATAAAGGCTATCATTGAATAGGCTCGGTTTTGATTGTTTAACACTAGTTGATATCAAAACGAAGCTTGTTAATTGATAGATTAGTTATATAAGCCTAAAACCTAACGTATTGAGGGATTCCGCACCTCAATACTTAAAGATAATCCGTTATCGCTAACCAAGATCTAGAGACTTACAATTGGTATTAGAGCTTTCGGGCTTAGAAACGTTGTGGTTACAAGGTTTTTGGTTATATAACATCTTTAGGGTCGTTTTTTCGAACGAAATCTACGGATTTATTCGTAAAAATACCAAAAAGTTCAGTTCCCAGATTTCGAGGCGCCGTTTTGCGAGTTGAGATTAGGGTTACTGTTATCTGCGAGTTGAGATTAGGGTTTCTGCGAGTTGAGATTCCTGCGAACCGAGTTCCCCTGCGAACTGAGTTCCTTTGCGAGTTGAGAATCAGCTGCGAACCGAGTTGAGATTCCTGCGAACCGAGTTCCCCTGCGAACTGAGTTCCTTTGCGAGTTGAGAATCAGCTGCGAACCGAGTTGAGTTTCTGCGAGCTGAGATTCTCTGCGAGTTGAGATTCCTGCGAACCGAGTTCCATTGCGAACTGAGTTCCTGCGAGCTGAGACTTCTGCGAACTGACATTTCCTGCGAACTGAGTTTAGTTGCGAGTTGAGATTATTAAATTCGCAATATAACTTAATTTTTCACTTTAAAATGTCTGATTTAAGCCGAATGATCGAGATGGAACACGAGGTTGGAAAATCTAATGTTCCACCGAAGCTACTTAGACTTGAGGACTATTATGGGTGGAAAGACAGATTTGAAAGTTACTGTAGATTCCACGACATCACTATTTGGTTGTGTATTAAAAATGGATATGTTGCACCTACAGCTGAGGTAGGGAACGCAACAGTGATTGTGACTTATGATCGAATGAATGACCTTCAGAAGAAAGAATTCACCATCGATAATAAAGCACATTCTTCAATTAAGATGAGCCTTCCTAAGGAGATCAACCATCAGTTGAAGTCCTTTCACACAGCTAAAGAGCTGTGGGACGCTCTAGAAAGAGATGTGAGGGGAGCCCTTAGGTGAAAGCTGGTAAATGTAATCTTCTAAAAAAGCAGTTTATGGTATTTAAGGCTTTTAGAGAAAAAGATCTTGAGGCTTACACCACCCGTTTCTATCATCTATTAAGTGAGCTTGACGACCATGCTATCTTCTATAATGACAAGGAGAAAACCGACAAGTTTATTGAGGGTTTACCTTGTAAATGGGAGATGTACGGTATCATGCTGAAAGATAATGATGAAAGATATGCAACCATGACCCTAGAGAAAGCGATCGATAAACTAAGGGGTTATGATTTCTCTAAGAAAACGAGAGATACGGATTCTGATCATCTACAGAATCCTGGTCTGTACCATGGAAAGACTAGTATCTCTAATTCCTCATCCAATTTGACCACGGCTATGTTTGCGGGTGAAATTGATGAGATTGGAGAAAAATTGACTGAGGATCTCTGTTTCATTGCTTCGGATAGCGGTGATAAACGAAACAGGAACACCACCTCAGATAAATCAACTCAAGGGCATCATAAGATGCCGATGAGTGTGAAATCAGCCGAACAACAACTTTCTGTGTTGGCATCGTTCGTTGCTTCCTATGAAAACTATATTCAAGGGAAGATAAACGATCCAGCACAATTTGATGAAGATTATGATCAGGTTGACCCTGATGACTTAGAGGAAATGGACCTCCAGTGGCAACTGGCTATGGTGTCAAGGAGAGTAAAGAATTTCCTAAAGCGTACGGGTAAGAGAGTGGTTGGAAATCGACCAGGTTTTGACAAATCCAAGGTCAAGTGTTATAATTGTCAAGGTTACGGACACTTTGCCAGGGAATGCCAAAGACCAAAGGTTGATGCTGGATCTTCAAAACAAGATTCGGGAAGTAATCTAACTTCCAAAGTCTTAGTGGTTCAGCAAATAGACGGATCTTATGATTGGTCTACACCATCAGAGCAAGCTCTCATGGCTGAGATTGACGATCAAGAGAAACAAATTGAATCCACTTCCTACATGCCGACTACTGAAGAACTTCAAGCTAATGTGCCACACACAGAAGTTAAGGGGATTGAGGAAGATGTTCTCTACATCAACTCAACAGAAGAATTGAGTCCCAATGATTTTGTGGCATATATGGCTGATATTCAATCCGAAAAGAAAAAGGTATGTCTAGATCTCCTTACTCTCGCTGATGTGTGCTATTTAGTTACTGATCTTCAAACACAGGTTAGTGTCTTTGCAGAATCTAACAGAACCTTGACCTCAGAATTAGATTTAGCTAAGTCTGATGTTCGTCGGTTAGGTGAAGATAAATTAGCACTGAACGAGAAGATTAAGAGTGATGCTCTAGATAAGACCAGTCTGACTGACATTATAAATGAACAATGTATTAAAATAGACGGGTTATATCTAAACCTTAATGAGCTTAATAGAAATATAGCTATTAGGGATAAGGAGTCATCAGAGTCAAATATGAAACTGGTAGAGCTGAATAGAAAATTTGAAGGTTATAGAACTTCTTCTTTGACCTTAGATAGAATCATTGGCTCTCAACGTAGTGTAAAAGATGTTACTGGCCTAGGATACTCAGATGTTCCTGCGCCCTTTAATGCCAATTACACTGCTTCCACTTCTGTTGACTTAGAAATGACAGATGTTAATCCTGAGACTGAGGATTTGGAAAATCAACAGTCTATTGCATCTGAGATCCAAAAAGAGACTGTAAATGATTCATCATTAACCAAGAATACAGTCAAATCTCTCACTAAAGTACAATTCGTATCAAGTGGGATGATTGGAAGTACTGATGGAAATAATGAAGTCATTAAGAAACATAAGGAGTTACCTTCAGTGTCTTTTGATCAGATAAAGAAGGAGTCTGCTAAGACTGCTAAGTCACGAAAGCAGATGTCATGCTTCAAATGTCATCAACGAGGACATGTCTCTTCTTGTTGTCCCAATAAGAAGAATGAAGCTGCTCCTAAGAGCGAGGCCAGTGATAAGTCTAAAAATATCTCTAGCACAGACAGGTTAGGTACCAGACCTGGTATTGGTATTAAACCTGTGACTGCTCTGAAAAGAGATGCGTCTCACAGTGTCTCGCCACCAAAACCTAAACGGCATGAAAACTTTGCTAAGGATCAAGTGCCGTCGAGGTTTATGACTCCGAGAAGGAACCAAAGTCACTTTGAGATTGGATCTACATCTCGTTCACAAGGAGTTTACCAAGGGTCCTATGATAATCGTAGCCAAGGGCAAAAATCCCAGGGTTATATTTCGGGGAGGGTTGGAAATCAATCAACTTATAGACCCAGGACCACTAATCATCAGCAAGCTGATGCGTCTTCAAAAGTGACCAAAGCTCCCAATGGGAAAAATGGTTACTTTAAAGAGCTACAGTTTGTCGATGATAAGGGACAAACCAAGACCGTAATGGCTTGGGTCCCTCTTGATAACTGATTGTTTACAACTTGTATGTGCAGGAGCAGACTGGGAACAATGATAATTGGTGGTATGTTGACAGTGGATGCTCTAGGCACATGACAGTAACCAGAAGTCTACTGACAGACTTCAGAGGTGGACTGAGACAAGGAGTGCACTTCGCCGGTGATAAAGGAGGAGTAATTACTGGGAAAGGAACTGTTTCTAATGGAACTTTGACTCTAGAGGATGTGAATTATGTTGAAGAACTAACGCACAACCTAGTGAGTGTTTCCCAAGTCTGTGATAAAGGTCATCCTGTTCTCTTCACTGAGAAAGAGGCCTTGATCCTGAAGCCGGGTTTTATCATTCCCGATAAATGGATACTGATGAAAGCTCCAAGGAAGAAAGACATTTATGCTATCAACATGAATGCTCCTATTACTTCAATGGTGTCTACTTGTCTGTTATCCAAGGCTTCAGAATCAGACTCTCTCCTATGGCATAGGAAAATGGCACACTTAAACTTTCGAAAAATGAACTATATAACCAAACATGGGTTAGTTCTGGGTGTACCACCGAAGAGTTTTGCATTTGAAGACAAGTGTATATCCTGCTTGAAAGGAAAATAGCATAAGAAACCACACAAGTCTAAAAATGTGAACTCTATTTCCTCGCCTTTTGAGTTGCTACATATGGATCTCTTTGGCCCAATAAGCAAGAGAAGCATAGGTGGCAAATGGTACTGTCTGGTTGTCACAGACGATTTCTCTAGATTCTCTTGGGTATTCTTTTTGGGATCTAAGGATGAAACTCCGGGCATTCTTATGGAGTTTCTTGATCTAATAGAGAACATCTATAGAAAAAGAGTTAAGAGAATTCGTAGTGACAATGGGACCGAGTTCAAGAATTCTACATTGAATGTATATTGCTTAAGCAAAGGCATTCAACATCAATTCAGTGCACCATATGAACCTCAACAAAATGGTGTTGCTGAAAGGAAGAATAGAACTCTAATTGAAGCAGCGAGAACAATGCTTGCAGATTCAAGGCTTCCGGTCATATTTTGGGCAGAAGCAGTGAATACAGCATGTCATGTTCTCAATCGGGTTCTTACGGTTAAAAAGCAGAACAAGACATGTTATGAGCTTTTGAACAAAAAGAAACCGAACTTAAAAGGGTTTGAACCCTTTGGAGTTTCATGTACGTTGTTGAAAACAAGTCACCAACCTAAATTTGGTGAGAAGGCTGACGAAGGATACTTCCTAGGTTACATGCCTAACTCACCAAACAAAAGGGCCTTCAATAAAAATTCGGGACGTGTTGAAATAGTTTATAACATCGAAGTTACGAGCTATACACATGACTCACATAAGGGATTGGATTGGCAGTTTGACTATTCAGATCTTTTCAAGTCATTTAAAGTCCCTATCAGTGACTATGTCAGTAACTCAGACATTCCTGAGCATTTATTGTCGGGAGATGAGGATCCCACTCCTTCTCAAACATCGAGTGCTCAAACGTCTGATGCTAGGAATATTGTCGATACTGATGTGGTAACCCCTATCGAGTCACTACAACCTCAAGATGATATACCTCAAGAGAGTGAAGATCCTGAAATTGCTTCTCAAAGGATTATGGATGATGTTCTTACTCCTCTGAGACAATTAAGGATATCAACTACTAATGAAGGTATACCACCTTTGGAGGAAATTGGTGCCAACTTACAGGATGATATTCCAGTTGAACCTGTTACTTCAACAAGAATTAATAGGATTCATCCAATTGATAATATCATCGGTGATCCAAATTCTCCTGTTCTGACTCGAAATCAATCTAAAGCTAGTACATCTACTCATTCAAGCTTGTATGCTGAAATGAACGAGACAGGGATTTCTAATCTATGTCTATATTCATGCTTTATCTCACAAATTGAACCTAAAAATGTTCAGATAGCTTTGAAGGAAAATTCGTGGGTCGAGGCAATGCAGGAAGAACTGTCTCAGTTCACAAAATTGCAAGTTTGGGAGTTGGTTGACCTACCTGTTGGAGAATATCCAATTGGAACTAGATGGGTATTTAAGTGCAAGAAAGACGATCGAGGAATCGTAATTCGCAATAAAGCTCGTCTAGTTGTCCAAGGTTTTAATCAACAAGAGGGGATTGATTACAATGAAGTGTTTGCGCCTGTGGCTAGGCTTGAAGCAATTAGGTTATTCTTAGCATTTGCAGCCTCAAAGAAAATAAAAGTATTTCAGCTGGATGTTAAAAGTGCCTTCTTGTATGGCAAAGTCAAAGAAACGGTGTATGTTTCTCAACCACCGGGATTTACTGATCCAAAGTATCCAGATAGAGTATATCGTCTCGATAAGGCTCTATATGGATTACATCAAGCTCCGAGAGCGTGGTATGAGACACTGTCCACTTATCTTCTTGAAAATGGATTCACAAGAGGAAGAATTGACAGTACATTCTTTGTGAAATGGAAAAGAAGAGACTTTCTACTTGTTCAAGTATATGTTGACGATATCATCTTTGGGTCATCTGACGAAAGGATGTGTAGTGAATTTGAAAAGGTTATGAAGAACAAGTTTGAGATGTCAGCAATGGGTGAATTGACATTTTTCTTAGGATTGCAAGTCGATCAAAAGAAAGATGGATATTTCATTCATCAGACTAAGTATACTAATGAGCTTCTAGAACGATTCAAGATGGAAGAATCAAGAATTTTTCATACTCCTATTCCGGAAGCCCATGGTATTGGTCCAGATACATCGAGTGATAGAGACGTGAATCCTACTCTTTACAGGGCCATGATTGGATCACTAATGTATCTTACAGCATCAAGGCCTGATATAATGTTTGCAGTATGTGTCTGTGCAAGATATCAAGCTACTCCTAAAGAGTCTCACATGTAAGCTGTGAAACGAATTCTTCGTTACCTCAAAGGGAAACCGAAGCTGGGACTTTGGTATCCGACTGATGGAGACTTAGATTTTGTGGCTTACACTGATTCTGATTACGGAGGATGCAATCAGAATAGAAAGTCTACAACCGGTGGATGTCAATTCCTAGGAGGTAGACTGGTCTCTTGGCAATGCAAGAAGCAAACATCAGTAGCCATTTCTACATGTGAAGCTGAGTATGTTGCAGCTGGCAGCTGTTGTTCCCAAGTTCTGTGGATACAACAACAATTGCTTGATTATGGGCTGAGTATAACAAATACTCCTATGATGATTGATAATGAATCAACGATCTCAATAACCAATAATCCAGTCAAGCACAGTAAAACTAAACATATTGATATCCGACATCACTTTATTAGAGACTGTGCTGAGAAGAACCTGATAAAGTTAGCTAAGGTTCCATCTGTGGATAATTTAGCAGACTTATATACCAAAGCGTTCGATAGAGCTCGATTCGAGAAATTGGTGCAACTAAATGGAATGAGAAATCTAGAGGATTAGTCTTCCATAGAGTTATTTTGTAATAATTAGCTGGTCTTATTTATTAGTTTATGCCAATTTAAAAAAAAAAAAAAAAAAAGGAAAAGGGGTAAGGCGTATGGCATTCATTTGCTTGTTACCGTTGGGGAATCGCCTCCGATAAAGGTTAAGTCTTTATCAACTGGGAAATGATAGTAAATTAGAAGAATTGGCTTAATAAATGTAGGTAAAAGTCTTAAGTTAGATGTGTTAGTAGATTCAAATTTGTTACATGAACTTTACATCTTTAAAACCAGGCTTTCACTTATCTTTATTTTAGTATACTCCTCTCTCCACACGATATAATTTGCTTGAAAAACTTTAGATCTAGACAGATTCATTATATGATGTACTGGTAGGCAATTTCTGCTTTGATTTCTGAGCATATAATAAGCTATAAATCTTCTGTGTGGTATCTCGTGTGATTTACTATATGACGTATGACATAAGTCTTAATTGATGAAAGATAGTCTGACCATACACTGTTATCAAGAATCTATGAAAATATGTCAAGACAAATAATAAGAATTATGGCTGTTAGTGAAATTACTGGTGTCTCTATTGTACTAAGTACAAACCTGACTCCTTTAGTTTTGCCAATAGTTTCAAGCTTGGTTTGTCTATACTAAGGGATCTTATGTTGTACTAAGTACAGAACTAGAACCACTAGTATCTACAAAACGAGTTTGATATTTGTCACATTTACTCAAGGGTATGTCATATGTTTCGAAAAGAACATCATTTAGTGACCTCTATCTTGCAAAGTGAAAGAAACAGTGTTATGTGTTTTACTAAATTTCTCAGTATGTCGTTTTTGAATCACATTTGATAATACACATACAAACAATAAAAGGTTTGCTCGGAAATCAGTATAGACTTTGTTTATATGGATTATAATACCGGTAATCATCTTGAACTGACTATGTTAATTAAACTAATTTATTTTGATGTGAATGGTATATTCTGTGGAGATAGGTAACCAAGTTATACTTTTATAAATATGAGTTGAACATTGGTTAAAGAACGTGAGCTATTACGTAACAAATTGAGAATTTCATAAGGTATGAATACTAACAATCTTCTTAGAACTTTTATTCATCAATTGGTTCAGCTTTTTCCTTCTGATATGATCCCGTTGTTGATTATTTCTTAACGCCCTCAATTAGGATCTATTTTACTTTATTTTATTTTATTGTAATTTTATCTTAGACAAAGTTCTTCATTAATACAAGGGTTGTTAATACCAATGTTTATTATGGATCATTGTGTTTTATTTATTTCACTTTATCTATTTATCTTTTCTTTTACTTCTATTTCTATTTTACTTATTGTTGTACTGTTCGTATTATCGAATGATTGCATCACAAGTGAAAGATCCTCAGATTTTAGACTTGTGCGCGTTTTTCTAAGAACGACAAGTGAAAAATATTTTATTTTAGACTTGTGCACTATTCCATGAGAAAAACAAGTGAAAGATACGTGTATTTTAGACTTGTTTATTTTTAGGAACTTCAAAATTACGTTTTTATAATTAAAATGTATTTTTTAGACCTTTTTTGCGAATCCAGAACAGGGCTGCGAGTTGAACTCAACTCTGCGAGTTGAGTTCTGCGAGCCGAGTTCAAATGGATCAAAAGGGGGCTGCGGGTTCAAATGTTACACACACTGCGAATCCACTTGATCTTGCGAACCCACACACATTGCGAGCCGAAACACTATTTCCATCTCATTTTCGAAATTTCGGTTGGATATCGAATCTTTGACCTCATACACTTTATTCACTTTTAGCTTGCGAATCTATTGAGGTATAAATCATCTAATTCCACTGCGTATTTAATCCACAATCGACATTTTTATAAAAAATGAGGGTTTTTGATTTTTAATTACTAAAATATTAATGTTGTGCTCAAATCAACACGAAACCTTAGGGTTTATGTTAATAGGAGTATGTTGGAACTAAGGACATAGGCTGATCATGCTAAAAACTTCTCAAAATTGAAAATTATTATGATGTCACCATGGCAGTTCATCCTGCGAGTTGAGATCCAACTCAACTCGCAGGTCAACGGGTCAACATTTCATCTGCGAGTTGAACTCCAAGTTTGACTTGCGAGTCCAACTTGCGAGTTGACTTGCGAGTCCAACCTGCGAGTTGACCTGCGAGTTGACTCTGCGAGTTGAACTTGCGAGTTGAACTTGCGAGTTGAGCTTGCGAGTTGACTTTTGTTGAACCTGCGAGTTGAACTTGCGAGTTGAATTTGCGAGTTGACTTTTGTTGAACCTGCGAGTTGAACTTGCGAGTTGAATTTGCGAATTGACTTTTGTTGACTCTGCGAGTTGAACTTGCGAGTTGACTTGTTGACTGCGAGTTGAACTTGCGAGTTGAATTTGCGAATTGACTTTTGTTGACTCTGCGAGTTGAACTTGCGAGTTGACTTGTTGACTGCGAGTTGAACTTGCGAGTTGACTTTTTGAAACTTTTGATTTCTAATTTTAATTTACGATCTCTCGATTAGTTAACTAATTGAGCGTTTATAAGTTAAAATAGTCTACGGATAGACGTGTCGACTTAAATGTAAACACGTAAAACCGTATACTCTATATATAAGACTTATGACTTTCCGTAATAAGTAATATATTTGTAAGTTAGACTTATTGATTCTGTATATGTTGAACAACTATAATTGATAATTAAGTTTCACAACTTAATAGTTCAATTATGAGTTGTAGATCATATAAGTTTATCAATATTTGTTAAACTGTTTGTCTAACATTAGTGTGATATGTTGTTGTTATTACAGAAATGGTTCGACAATTTGCTGCTCAGCACAATGTGCTCGTCGATCTGGATATCAATGCACGAGGTGCATCCAGGATAGCTCGGATTCTTACTTTTCTAAGTCGATCAAGGATTCAATTTGCAATCACCGATTCACCTGCTTTGTCTCATGATATACTTACCCAATTTTGGGCAAATATTGTATATGATACATCGGTGAATCCTCCGGTCATCCAGACAAGGATAAATGATCGTCCGGTTATCTTTTCTGCTTCAGATCTTAGGAACATTTTACAGTTGGGAACTGTGGAGCAGGAAGATGGACCAACTGAGTTTCCGTTGGACTTTATCGAGGGAGCTTTAGGACGTATGGGGTATGTTGGACCCAAGAGAGGCCGTCAGTTTCTGAAAGCTCTCGTGTTCGGAGAATGGAGATTTTTACTCCATGTCTTGGTCACGATCTTTGGGCCAAAGAAAGGAGGATATGATGAGCTTAGCTCTTCTCTATTATCGGCTGCACTGTCACTGGTTTACAATAAACCATACAGTTTTTCAGACTATGTTTTTGGAGAATTTGTTAGACAAATCTTGGGAGGTGTCAGGTCTCAGTTTATGCTATATCCCAGATTTTGTATGCTTATCATTCGGGCTTCGATTCCTGACTTGCCAGACTTTCAAGCTGATTTAAAAGTTGATACCATCGGGCTGAGGGCTTACAATGCCATGTTTATGCACACCTCAAGAAGGTTTGAGATGCAACAACAGCCGACAGAGCTGTTTGGGTTCTTGATCCATCCCGATTATGTGACGCCACCAAATCATGGTTGGCTAGATGTTGATGTGGCCGAGGGTGCTCCTGAGCCACAAGAACTGATTGAGGAGGTTCTCATTCAAGCAAATCAGCAAGAGCAACAAGTTGATGTTGACATTGCAGCTGAAGTGGTGCAGTAAGTACTGGCTGAGAACGATGATGCCAATGATCCCATCATGCAGGATGTGGATCAGTATGTTGCTGAGGCACCAAGGTTTGAAGAACCATCCACAGAGGCACCTGATGCTGTTGGGCCATCGGGCAGAAATGGAGAAGCTGCTTCTGCTTCTGAATCTGGGTCTGATGCTGATGATGATGATGATGAGACTGGACCACCAGGGTTTGTCTCCGGTATCCCTGAAGGGATGATTCGTCAAGGATCAAAATTGATTATGGATCCGGCATTGAAGTTAAAGAGGAAAGCCGTGGACCAAGATCCCGATTTTGTTTTGGTTGATGAAGATGAGGATGAAGAAGAAGAGGAGGAGGTGCTCATTACTCGACCTCGCAAGCTGCTCAGACAAACAGCTTCAACCTCTGCAGCTCATCTACAATCCAGTTCTACGCCCTTAGAGGCTGAAATGATTGCTGCTTTGGTTCGCCCGTCTTCGCACCCAACCACCAAATCTAGCAGGGTTGCAGCGCGTCTATTAACCGATGTTGCTACCGAGATAGCGAAGAAAATGCAACCGCCCGCTCCCACGCCACCAACCACCACTACTGCTGCTCCATCCACCTCCTCTGCGACTGATTCTGATCATATTAATAGCTTAGAGTCCAGAGTTCGAGAGTTGGAAGAAACCGTCAAATTCTTGATTTCTCAAATGCTGTCTATGTCTGATAACATGACTAATCAGAATGATGCCTATTCACTGCTCATCAAGACGAATAACAATCTGATAGATGATGTAGCTGACAAGCAGAGGCAAATTGATAGACTTGATCGCCTGGTCATCAGTCTTCTGAAGGACAAGCCATCTCAAGGGGAGGTATTGATATATCAAGAGTCATGCAAGGAAGATGAGCTGGCGAAGAAGAATAAGAATGATGAAGACGATGATCCCGCAGCTGGAAAAGAAAGTGAGCTGGCTGGTCCTTCAACGACTGGTCAGCAGACTACATTTCAGGGGGAGTCTGCTGAAGCAAGTGGAAGTGGAGCTGGTACTGGTGCTGCGAAGGGTGGAGCTGAAGAAGGTGACACTTGTATTAATATAGACTGATTGTAATTATTAATACATTGTAACGTTGAATTATTTTGTAATTAAGATGTTTAAACTTGAATGTTTAAAATGTTATAATTATGAATGTTCGTATATTATAAGTCTTTTGTAATTCTAGATTGACTATGATCGATAAAAGAGTTATAGGATCATATAATATATGATGTTCGCATATTATAAGACTTATTCAAATTTTAGATCGATTATCATAATCGATGAAAGATTTGAATAAGTATATATATATAATATATTTCAAATACACAAAGGGATTAATAAGAAAAATCTTAGATTGATTCAGGGAAATCAATGAAAGAACTTATGATATTAATCTATTTGTGTATGTATTTCTATAGGTCATGAAATGTTGAACTTATCAGATTCTGAAGGCGACATGCCAGATGAATTAGATGAGGACATTGACTTTGACCTTGAAGAAGGAGAGTTTGTACCTCCTGAAGATTGGACTTTCATTGTTAATGATGGGGCAGACGAATGTGTAGATCTTGACGCTGATGTTGTTGAACACATTGTAAGCCCATCTACAACTAAAGTGGTCATCTAGGAAGAAGATGGAGAAAGGGTTGTTGAGTTAGATGAAAGTCTAGATGACTCAACCAGTTCTGAATCAGAAGATGACCTTCCAGAAAAACTCAGAAATAATCCCATGTTTAGACCTCTGAAAAGGAGAAAGCAAAAGGTTGGGATGTCTGAAGTAGATATAACTGGAAAGAAAGCTCCAAGGAAGGGGATCATCGGCTGGTATTTTGATTCTGACTTGAAACTTTTCGCTATCAAAAGATTTGACGGAGTTCAATATTTCGGTAAGAAGCTTAAAGTATTCAGTTCGCTTCCTCGATTTGAAATTCGAGACTTGGCACGCTTAGAACTGATAAATCCCAGTAATGATCCCTACGCAACGTATGTTGAGAGAATCATTCGGACTGAGGGTAGATCAATGAAGTTTGAAAAGATTAAGCCAAGAGTCGGAAAGACGATCAAATTAAAGGAACGAAGTCAGAGAACTGGACGAAGATTAAGGAAGAAAACTTATCCAGCTGTCAAGTGCATACAGCAGATACCACTGAAGACAATGCCACAGAATATTCTGGGAAATCTTCTGAACTGGCACGTGGACTCAGAGACTGGTGAAGCTGTCATGGTTGAAGCTGATGATGAAGTCGAAGGAGGAGAAAGAGTAATTCTAACAGTCTATGACCAACGCCACCTGATGAATCTGTCGAGGAAGGACCTGTTGAAGTTAAACGAAAACAGGATCCTAACGACTGAAGCATGGGGTGATCTAGCAAGAGATTATCAATTAATGGTGAAGACGTGTGTTAGAATGAAGATTCATATGGGCAGTAGTATTTACAAGTAAAGACCAAAGACAAAGTTGAAGATAACGACACTAGAGCTATTGTCAAGGGGGAGTCTGTTGGGACATGTTATTGTGACAATAGATCTAGCTTGTAATAGGACTAGTGTATTTATTATCAATCTTCATAGATTGGTTTAGACTTGTAAATATATGATATTAACTTGTTATTAGTATTTGTTAAATGTTATTAGACAAATATCGATTTTAAGTTAAAGACTGAATCGCGAATTGAGAAGTCAACTCGCAGGTCAACAGACTTGCGAGTTGAGATCTCAACTCGCAGTCCAATCTGGACTCGCAGCTCTCAGCTGCGAGTTGAGATCTGGGCTCGCTGTAAACTGGACTCGCAGGTCTTACCTGCGAGTTGAGTTTTGAACTCGCAGTCTATCTGGACTCGCAGGCCCATGGGCTGCGAGTTGAGTCAACTCGCAAGGCCCATGGCCTGCGAGTTGAACCAGATATAAATATTTTAATGCTGCTCATTATTAAAGGGAGATCTAGAAATCCGTGCCATTATTACACACACCAAATATTTAAGTATTCTCTCCTCGAAATTCGTGCTGATATAAAGGCTATCATTGAATAGGCTCGGTTTTGATTGTTTAACACTAGTTGATATCAAAACGAAGCTTGTTAATTGATAGATTAGTTATATAAGCCTAAAACCTAACGTATTGAGGGATTCCGCACCTCAATACTTAAAGATAATCCGTTATCGCTAACCAAGATCTAGAGACTTACACAAGAAGACAAAGCAAAAGATATAAAGTTTGTATTAAATGATAAACAAATGAGAACAAAACTTTATATTCCTCAATCCCCACTAGATTCTCTCAAATTGAGTGTAGCAGCCAAATACAGAGAATAAAATGATTGGAAAATGTCTTTTCCTAAATATCTATAACAAGGGTATTTATACTAAACTGTCTGGCCGTTCTGCGACACAAGCCTTGTGTCGCAGAGATCACTATTGCGACACAAGCACTGTGTCGCAACTACAACTAGTGCGACACAAGCACTGTGTCGCAGTACACAGAAAATGTAATTATTCTAAGTCTATTACATATACAGACACAGTACATACTTGACCAACTGACAGACACTCTAATATGTATCAACAAACTCCCCCGTGTCTTCAGCTTGGTCTTCAAGATCTTCGTTCAAACCCAGCCTGCTGGGAATACACCGCCAGCGTGTATCCCATGTGTCACACAAACATTTACAATCCTCTGATATTGAAGTGCGATCTTCTTGTTCACAGCATTCTTCTCGTTAAAGCGAATCGGATTGTCAAACAATTTTCTCAAGTCCATTGATGACATGTTTATCAAGCTCATAGGATCAAACACTCTAAACTGAGCTTTCTTCAAACCATACAGCGAGTTCCTCTCTGGTTGCTCTGTATCAGGAACAAAAACCAAAACCGCTTCACCGGTATGAGCATCCAGTTCCCAGTAATGAAATCTTCTCAGAAAGTCCAGGGGAATTGTTTCCAGAGGAATATTCTTCAAACAATCAGCCGGAGGATACCTCATTCTGCATATCGGCTGTTTGGTCACCGGGTCTATCCTTTTCTTATGGATATACCTAGTTCCCAAAGTTGGTTTGATGAAGTTATATCTCTTTGTGCGTATCTCTCGCTGTAGAGTGGTTTGGATATAATTAGCACGGTCATTTCTGGACGGATTTATCAAAGAGAGCTGAGCAAGACAATTTACTTCTCCTTTTGGCAAAGTGCTCAGCTTGGTGAATGATCTTTTGAAATATTGGACACCATCAAGTCTCTTGATCATGAAAACACCATTGGATACCTTCCAACTCTTTATCAGCCCCGTATACACCCCACTAACCTTGTATGATTTACAAGTTACGGGTACCTGAATTCCAGCCTTACCATGAGGCCACCATTTAGCAATTTTCTCAGCTCTTGTTTCAGTAGTTTCAGTTTCAGGAGCCTGAGCATCAGATGCATTATCAGTTTCTTCTTCACTTATCGAACAAAGAGAACAGGCTATAACAAAAGGAAAAGGTAAAGCTATGGCTGAACCTCAAAAGAAGATTGTTTCTAAAACGATTAAATTAAATAAATCTTCTAAAATTTCAACTAAAGCATCTGCCGCTGTTGAATGCTCACACAAGTGTGATTGTTCAACACATGCTTCTTTTGGTCGAGCTCATCGGTTTGTTCCTAAATCTCAATCTTGTTTTGAGCAACGATCTTGCTTCTACTGCAAGAAGCAAGGTCATTTGATAAATAATTGTCATGTGCTTGCAAAGAAACAGTCTGGGAAACAGGTTTCTCAAGTTTCAAAACTTAAAAAACTTTCAAAGAAGCCTATTTCAATGAAATGCTCTAAGCCTACTATCCCAGCTGTTAAGGTCAACAAAGTTGAGCAAAATACTTTGCAAAACTTAAAGCCCAAAGTTGTTGACCTGCAAGCATCCAAACCAAAACAAGTTTGGAAGATTAAGGAATCTTGCAAAGATTCTACATCTAACAATACCTCATCAGTCAAACATTCTAAACTTTTTGAAAACAAAGTTTTGACTGATGTGGTCATTGTTGATGATGTTACTGGAGTACCCAAGACTATAAAGGCTTGGGTCTCCATTTCTAACTAATGTACCTTGCTTGTGGTGCCGCAGCAACCTGAATCTGTAAAGAATAGTAAATGGTATATCGATAGCGGTTGTTCTCGGCACATGACTGGTGATGTTTCTCTTTTATCTGAAGTTCATGCTTTCAATGGAGGTTATGTGGCCTTCGCTGGTGATAAAGGGGGAGTTATTTCTGGTCAAGGTACGCTTACCAATGGAATGGTAAGCTTTGAGAAGGTAAATTTTGTGGAGCAATTACAACACAATCTCCTCAGTGTCTCTCAAGTGTGCGATAAAAAGTACACTACTACTTTTACAGACACTGAATGTTGTATATTGAAGCCGGGATTTGTGATCCCTGAAGAATGGGTGCTACTGAGGGCACCTCGGGAGCGAGACACGTATATTCTGGACATGAGTACTGTGGAAACTACACAGCTCACTTGTCTTTGGATACAACACCAGTTGCGCGATTACGGTTTACTCTTAACTATGACTCCTATTCATATAGATAATACTGCTGCTATATGTATTACTCGTAATCCTGTCCAACACTCTAAGACCAAACACATAGAAATTAGGTTTCATTTCATTCGTGATTGTTATGAGAAACACCTAATTGATCTGGTCCAAATAGATACCCTTAAGCAGAATGCCGATCTGTTCACCAAAGCCTTTTCCCGTGCTCGTTTCGATGAGCTTGTCAACATGATAGGGTTACGTTTCTTTCAACTTTAAAAGTAATATTTGTGACCTTAGTATGTTATGTTATTAGGATTATTATTATTAAAAAAAAAAGGTTAGTTATTGCAATAGCCACTCTTTGTGTTTTCTAGCATTAAAGAAAAGCAACGTTGCAACATTTGCGAAAGACGTTTAGTTGTGTCTATAAACAACTAGGGATATGATAGTACATTAGGAGACACCCCTCAAACGTCAATCTTAAGTTTTATTCTTGATGTATCAGTAGGTTTATCTCGTATATGTTAAACATGTCCTTACAATCAGCTGTATCACTGCACGATGTATTGGTAGACATTCTCATACTCTTCTTTGAGCAACTAAGAAATCCTTTAATTTGTGTTTATTCTTCTGTGATGCTCAACATCTGATGTATGACAATGTGTCTTAATTCCTATGTATCGGCTTGCCATGCTTGTATTAACCTGAGCTTGTATCTGACAACATTTGGGGATTTATACTGTCTGTTTCCTTTGTTGTACATTCGTACAGACCTGGTCTCAGTCAGTATACTTTCATAAAGTAAGCAAATAAAAGTCAATGTACTTTAATGTCTTATAAAATCAAAGACACCTTACAAGGTCGCCAAAAGGTTTGACCAAGTCTGGTTTTTGTTTAAACCTGAATCAAGATTAAGTCGCTTTGTTGTATGTATGTACAGACCTGTCACCGCTGGCTTGATTCTTAAAAATGTTGAATTCAAATGCTTTCTCTAACCAATCAAAGTTTTGGGCCTGTCTTGATACTAGGAGTATATCTATGTGGGAGTCACAGAGATTGATTCACTCTAATAATAACTACTAAGCTTGAAGTTGAGTGTGTTATATGTTTAAGTGGACAAACAATACCGATAATCGTCTTGTTACAAATTGTTTCTCAGGCTTGTCTACTTTGCTTGATAAATTTAAATTTGGACACCTATACTGATAATCGAATTAAAATTTGATATTGTCTTGCGAATATGTCTTCCTAATATGATCCCTAAATCGACACTTCTCAAAGCGTTTCTTTGATGTTTATTTGTTATTATGATATTTGGTTTTTTATTTACTTCTGCGACACAAGGCTTGTGTCGCATATTTGTGTTGCTAAACTGCGACACAAGACTTGTGCCGCATGCTTTGTGGACCAGCGACACAACAGTTGTGTCGCCCGATTATGTCGCATAATTTGTGTTGCTAATACAGCGACACAATCCTTGTGTCGCATAATTGTGTTGCCAACATAGCGACACAACACTTGTGTCGCAACATTGTGTCGCTCATTGTGTCCCGGGTATAAATACCCTCGTGTCGCTGTAATTCGTTTTAATTATTGCGACACAAGCGGATCCTGCGACATAAGCCCTCTGACGCAATCTTTGAATTTTTTTTAATTTTTCTGTGATTCTTTGGCATTTTCTGTAGATTTCAACCTCTGAATCGTGTTCCCTTATCATTCCGCGCTCATAGGTACCCATTTTAACACTTTTTATTACGTATTCATTCGGGAATTTGTGTTTGAACATTCGGGTTTTAGGGTTTTTAATGTTTTGCAAAATTAATAGCCTAAATGTGTTTAAATCTGAGTAATTGATGTTGCATAATGTTCCTGCTGTGATTGTGAACGTTTTGAACCTATTGAAACTCATTTTCCCCAAAATGTGTTCATCAGAAAAAATCTGGGTTTCATCGTGTTCTTCATTGCGACACAAGCTGCGACACAAGCGTTGTGTCGCAGACTGTGTCCTTATGACGCTGCTTCTTTCTGCAACACAATAATTGTGTCGCTGACTTATGACGCTGACTGTGTCTGCGTCACAACTGTTATGTCGCTGAGCTATGTGTGCGACACAATCCTTATGTCGCTATAAATCATTAAATTGATTAAATTGCAAAACTGCGACATAACTCGTTATGTCGCAGTCTATCCTGCGACACAAGGCTTGTGTCGCAAGACATTTTAAATTCAAAAATGTCAATGTTAATTGCTGAGACTAATGGCTATTCAGTTTATCATCTTATTTCAGATATGGCTCACGTTAACGCTTTGTTCTGGAACCGAGACATAATGTCACGGCTCTTCCTAGATGACGAGAAGGAATCGGCGGCGCCTTACCGTCCGATGATTGCCTTTCTCCGCAGATCCCGTATATATAACTGCGATCACTGCTACGACAACCATATACAAGGATCAGGTCTCCGAGTTTTGGGTAAATGCTGCGGTCAATTCAGACCTGAGTTTCCGCGGCTCATATCTCAGGTCAACGAGCGCGAAATTATTATCTCTGAGCAAACTATTCGGGACTTCTTTCAGTTTCCAGATGATTCCGAGATGCCCGTGGCCTTCTCCCATTTGTTTATTGCCGGGGGCATGGGTCGCCTTGGATACCCGACTATCCCACGTGATCAATACCGCAAGGCCTATCTCACTAAGGTCTGGCGGTACTTGATGCACATATGATTGTCTGCCTTTCTGGCAGGAAGGCTGGTTTTGATGGGATGAGTCTATCTACTGCATCCGCTATGGCTGGCACTTGTATACAACAAACCCTACAACTTCTCGGGGTACCTTTTTCAGGCTTATGGTAGACAATGCTCAGGCTGGGGAGGGACAGTGGGCTTTGTACCCACGTTTTGTCCAATTATTGCTAATCATCTACTCCCAGGGTTACCGGTGGCCCCACAACACCAATTTCCGCCCAACACCGATGAATACCCGGATCTTCGTGGTATCCGGTCAATATGCATAGGGCGCACCGGGTCCCGCCTGATG